>QXEO01000493.1:1078701-1471333 GCA_007115705.1 Dactylis glomerata
ACAGACATACAGGAGGAAACTGGAAAGCTGATATGCTAGCATGCAAACTAATATATACTGAAACAGTACTTAAAAAGCAACTTGCAGGGCTTTAGCCTAGCCCCCGAGCTATTTTTTCTATCAAGGAGACACTGATTTTCAGATAAGCTGACCAGGATATGGAGTAAACCAGCATAAATACTTACTTGCACCGTTGAAGAAGCTTGATGTACCAGCAGATGCTCGAGGCGAAGGCTGAACAGTCCCCTGGTACGACAAACATAGAATGTGCCGGTCGGGACATAAGATATGCTGGCCAGGACACAGGATATGCTGGCCAGAACGCAGGATATGCTGGCCAGGACACAGGATATGCTGGCCAGGACACAGGATATGCTGGCCGGGACACAGGATATGCTGGCCGGGACACAGGATATGCTGGCCGGGACGCAGGATATGCTGGCCAGGACACAGGATATGCTGGCCGGGACACAGGATATGCTGGCCAGGACACAGGATATGCTGGCCGGGACACAGGATATGCTGGCCGGGACACAGGATATGCTGGCCGGGATGCAGGATATGCTGGCCGGGACACAGGATATGCTGACCGGGACGCAGGATATGCTGGCCGGGACACAGGATATACTGGCCGGGACACAGGATATGCTGGCCGGGACACAGAATATGCTGGCCGGGACACAGAATATGCTGGCCGGGACGCAGGATATGCTGGCCGGGACACAGGATATGCTGGCCGGGACGCAGGATATGCTGGCCAGAGGAAGCCGAGTGCCGGCCCGGAGATGCCGATGTAGATCCAGGACAGCCGTATGCTGGCCCGGGCGAGTTGAGGTCAGCCCGGGAGTTGAAGAAGACCTGCTATGCTCGGAGGCGTTGCTGATGTCGAGCCCCTGAGCAGATGAAGAAGATCCCGTCCGGATGTACTCCTACCAGCGCCTTGATCTGCCCCACGGTGGGCGCCAAATGTCGTCGTGGTGAAACAACATATGCCATAGGATGGCTTAAATGGGGGCCGACTGTACACTGGTGGATCCGGGAGAGGGAAGGCTCGGTAGAGACCGAGCACAGAACTCACTGCTAACACATCGAGCTACCCAGGTTCGGGGCCCTCGTGAGGAGGGTAACACCCCTACTCCTGCATGTCTGATCTATATGAGCTTATATGAGCTTCACATAAGAGCTACAATGGTGCTCCTTGAGCTGTATACCTTGCCTATCTGGGGCTGCACTGGGCAGGAGCTGGAGAGAATGAGCCTCCGAAGGAGGCTTGGGGTGATCGATCCCCCTGGTGCCCCTTATATAGGGAGCCCAGGGGACAAGGGATGCCCCACAATACACTATACATGCACTGTAGCTGAGATGACTACTGGGGTCTTGTCACACTATAGCTTGCATCAGCACAGTACCGTCCTCGGTACTGTGCGCTGCGTCACGGTCATGGGCTAGTCCCATCGATGTCTGTACTTGGAGTCCTTGGCTTCGTCTTCTAGCTGCTGTCTTCAGGATCACCATGTCATCAGTCTTATCCTCCTCCTGAGGATAAGACTGACTAGGAGAAGAGGGATACGCTGGTCTGAGCCAAGGGGCGTCCCAAGACCAGCATACGATGGTAAAGGATATGCCAGTCCGAGCCTGGAGGCGTCCCAGGACTGGCACGATGCGCTGGAGGCGATGCTGGACGAGGAATATGTCCCGGAGGGAGTAAATATCGGCCCTGTAGAGGAATAATCCGGCCTGGGCCAGGGAATCCCGGCCTGGCCCGGCCGGAACAGTAGACAAAAGCCAGCCCAGCCGGTATAAGAAATCCCGGCCTGGGCTGGGAATGTCGGCCTGGCTAAGCCGGCCTGGAGGGCGCGCAGCGGCCCAGCCGGGACCTGGCTGCCTCGGCCCACCCGGAGAATTGCTGTCCTGGCCCAGGGGAGGAAGTGCTGCGCCGGCCCAGCCGGGTTATGCCTTTATCCCGGCCAGCGCTTATATATCCCGGCCCAGCTATGAATATTCCGGCCTGGGCTTCTTACATGCCGGCCTGGAAAGCTCTATTCCGGCCCAGGCTACTGTTTACTCGCTTTTTAATATCCTGCATATATAACTCATCATATATAACATATATTAGACATAATATAAAGGGGTACTTTGGTATACCCAGGGTTATATCCCCGACATGTTTAGATCTTGTGAGCTGCCTATCATGATCAAGATCATCGTTATGTAATTCTACATGTTGTGTTTGTTGGGATCCAATGAATATTGAGTACTATGTCAAGTTGATTTGTGAATTATCATCTCTATGTTGTTTTATGATCTTGCATGCTCTCCGTTGCTAGTAGATATCTTGGCCGAGTAGATGCTAGTAACTCCAAGAGGGAGTATTTATGCTCGATAGTGGGTTCATGCCTCTAGTAATCTGGGAGAGTGACAATAACTTCTAAGGTTGTAGATGTGCTGTTGCTACTAGGGAGAAAATAACAATCTTGTGTTCAACGACATTTGTATTGTTTACATGACACACTTTGCTTAAGGCGATAATCTGTTGCTTGCAACTTAATACCCAACGGTTGCTCGGATGACATCCGGCGGGTGGATTATTAGCCATAGATGCAGTTGGATTTTGGTCTATGTATTATGTTGTAATGCCCAAGTGAATCTCACAGTGATCTTCATGACATGTACATGCATTGCTATGCATTCTTTATTCTATCAATTGCCCAACTGTAATTTGTTTACCCAGCATGTTATTTATCTTTATGGAGAGACACCTCTAGTGAACTGTGGAACCCGGTCCATTCTTTTACATATATATTATTGTTTACTTTCTACAAGCATTATTTACTTTCTTGCAAACAAACATCTATTACCACACGATACGTTTAATCCTTTGTTTACAGCAACCCAGTGAGATTGACAACCTCACTGCAAGTTGGGGCGAAGTACTTTGGTTGTGTTGTGTGTAGGTTCCACGTTGCTGCTGACGCCGATAGTGCGCCCTGCCAAAAGCCAGCTAGCATCAACCTTCAGAAGTGGTTTCTTTCTCCTACTGGTCGATTAAAACTTGGTTTCACAATCGAGGGAAACTTGCCACTGTGCTCATCACACCTTCTTCTTGGGGTTCCCAACTGGGCGGCTAGCACCGCTAACAAGCATTTTTCTGGCGCCGTTGCCGGGGAGAAAGAGGATTTCTGCAAGGGGAGTCTCTCGCTTCCAATCTTTTAATTTGTTATTGTTTTGCTTACTTTCTTTACTTTATTTTTATTTGCATATTTTTATCAAAAATACAAAAAAATTAGTTCCTTTTATAGTTGGTATTTCGTTACTTTTAGTTCATTATGTTGTTCCCTAAGTACGTTCTGGAAGACCTATCAATAGGTAGTGGTTCTATTATTAGGAAAGATAACACTAAAGAATTCTTTAATCATGTCAGTAAGCACAAAGATGTTGATGATAGGTCTTTAGCCAAACTTGCTCCTAGTTATGAAGTTGCTGCTCCTTACTTAGTTCACATGTTGGAGGTTAGGTTTGTTAACCTTAATCCCTTTATGTAGCAAATGTTTCATAAGCTTTATGATTGATACGTCTCAAACGTATCTATAATTTTTGATGCTCCATGCTTGTTTTTTAAACCATTTGTCTTGTGTTTCGTTACACTTCGTGGCGTTTTTATGCGATTTCCGGAACTAACCTATTGACAAGATGCCACAGTGCCAGTTCCCTGTTTTCTGCTGTTTTTGTGTTTCAGAAAAGCTACACAGGAAATATTCTCGGAATTGGACGAAACAATTTCCTAAAGTCTTATTTTTCCCGGAAGCTTCCAGAGATCCGAAAAGGCGAAGGAGAGGAGCCATAGGCCAGCCTCACACTAGGCCGGTGCGGCCTAGGCCCTGGTCGCGCCGCCTAGGTGTGAGGAGGCCTGGGGCCACTCCTGACGATGCCCCTTCGCCTATAAGAAGCCTCGGGACGGAAAACCCTAGAGGAGTCGGCGAAATTTCCAGAACAGTTCCGCAGCGCCACCGCCATCGAAGACAAATTTTGGGGGAAAGAAGTCTCTATTCCGGCACCCTGCCGGGACGGGGAAGTGCCCCCGGAGCCATCTCCATCGGTCTCCATCGCCGTCTCCGCCGTCTCCATCGACCTCACCACCATCTCCATCAACCTTGCTGTCTCCTATGATGAGGAGGGAGTAGTTCATCCCCGGGGCTGAGGGCTCTACCGGTAGCTATGTGGTTCACCTCTCTCTCCCATGATGTGATCTTTATGTGATCGTGAGCTTTGTACCTAGTTGAATTGGTAGATGTTATTATTCAGATGTCATGCAACTCCTATGCTTTATTATTGTACTCTCCGGAGATACCTCGTATCATGGTGTAAAGGTGACTAGTGTGTGCATCATGTGTATCTTTTTGGTTAATGTCTCTATGAATGTGGTGTTTGTTGGAACCATCTAGTGCGTTCACGGTGATAGTGTGGGACAATCTAGTTTGGGTACATACGGACTTTGAGGAGTGCTTCGTAGCCCTACGCATGATTATTGTATGTTTTCCATTGGAGAATTGTTTTGAGTTGCATATTGATGATAGTATCTATTGGTTCAATTATGTTATATTTGTTGGGAGTGTGTCCACTAGTGAAAGTATGATCCCTAGGCCTTGTTTCCAAGCTTTGCACACCGTTTACTCGCTGTTTTGTTACTTGTTTGCTTGCTGCCATTTTTATTCCAGATTGTATTTACTACTTATAATCATCTATACCACTTGTATTTCACTATCTCTTCGCCGAACTAGTGCACCTATACATCTAACAAGTGTATTGGGTGTGTTGGGGACACAAGAGATTTTCTGTATCGTAATTGCAGGGTTGCTTGAGAGGGATAGCTTTGACCTCTTCCTCCCTGAGTTCGATAAACCTTGGGTGATCCACTTAAGGGAAACTTGTTGCTGCTCTACAAATCTCTGCACTTGGAGGCCCAACACTGTCTACAAGAACAGAAGCGTGTGTAGACATCAAGCTCTTTTCTAGCGCCGTTGCCGGGGAGGTAATGTAAAAGGTACTCGCATCCTCCTGTGTGAGTGCTTGGAGTTATTTCCTTTAGATTCTGAAATTACATCTTTTTGTTTCTTGTTTTTATTTTCACAAGTTAGGCTTAATGGAAAATAAAGAGTTCTTTAGTCTTTTTCCTGAGTTTAGATATGAAGTGTTTGAAGAGAAAATTGAAAAACCTTTGGAGCTTAATTTGCATGCTAACAGTGATGTTAGTATAAATGCTTTGAACACCGTTATTGCTAATGCTATAGAAAAGTCTAAGTTGGAGAAGCTAGTTTTGTTAAGCATGATATTTTTAGTTCCCCAGCTTTAGTGGAGAAAGTTTGCTCTGATGATATTTTAACTCCCCTATGTGATGTTCCTATGCCTGTTACTTATGTTAGTGATCATGATTGGGAAAAGCACTCTACTTTTGATATTGAAAATCTTTTTGGTACAAATTCTAAGATTAATAATTGTTGTACCATTAGTGCTATTTATGTTCCTTCTTATGATGATATGTTTGAAGAATATGCTTTGCGAAATAGTTGTTCTCTAGCTTGTGATGATACCAAACCTCTAGTTTATGATGGTTATGATGATGGGTATAATATTTTCAGTTCACCTACTTTTGAGGAGAAAATTAGTTATGATTATAATATGCCTCCTATTTTTGATGATTATGGTGATGAGAATAATTATTCTATTGAATCTGCTCCTACTACGATTGTTCATGTGGGGAGTATTAATTCTTTTATGCATGTGGCTCATGATAGGGAAGATTTTTGTGATAGTTATATTGTTAGTTCTATTCATGATGCTACTAAAAGTTATTATGAGAGAGGGAAACATGGTTTGATGGATCTCAACAATATTGAGTTTCCCCTCTTTATGTTGCAATTCTTGAAGTTGTACTTGTTTTGCCTTCCTATGCTTTTTGCTTTGCGCTTTCATGACTTGTCTCTTTACAAGACTATTTTTCATAGGAAAGTGGTTCAGATTTAAATGTCTTTCACATTTGCTTGTCGATGCTCTCTATTGCTTTAAGTTCCTATATGGCGCCTTTGCCTCAAGCTCTTATATGGCGCCTTTGCCTCAAGCTCTTATATGGCGCCCACATGAGCATCTTTGCAAATTACTGCGCCTAGCTCAAAGACGTTAAAGAAAAGCACTCTTGGGAGATAACCCATTGTTTTATTTTCAGTACTTTTTCTTTTATTTGACTCTTGGAAGTTATTACTACTGTAATAACCGCTCCTTATCCTTTTTATATCGTTGTTGTGCCAAGAGAAGCCTCTAATTTGAGTGAGGTAAGATTTGGGGATGTTGATGTCCTGAAACTATTTTCGGTGCTGCACCGTAAAAATTCGTGAAAATTCTCTGTATATCTTTTGGACCTGCGAATTCTTGTGCATATGCCCCAGGTTATATCCAAACTTTCATTAGTTTAACACTTTTTTATTTGAGCAACAGAAAACCCTCTAAAAATTCGACCTTTGTCAGCTGTTCTGTTTTGACAGATTTCTGCCAATATTTGTGTTTGCCGCTTTATCGCTTTCTTTTTGAGTTCTTTTGATCACAGAACTTTTGGGGAAGTTGCTACAGTAGTATATACTTTATATGTGGTGGTTTTGAGTTGAAACCCGAAGCAAAAAGGGTTGATTCATTACTATGCTTACACTAATGTTGCTAATAGATTTATGTTTAGTTTTGTATGAAGGAAGTTTTCAAATGTAGGGATCGGAGAATGATGAGATGAGATGAAGAATGGACAAAAGCTCAAGCTTGGGTATGCCCATGTCACCCCAAGAAATATCCAAGAGGTACAAGCGTCAAAGCTTGGGTATGCCCCCGAGGCACCCCTTCTTTATCGGCAAAAATCAGGTCACCTTTCAAGACGCTATATTTTTATTGCTTCATGCACTATGCATTTTTCTTGGAGCGTCAGTTGCTTTTGTTTTCAGTTTTGTTTTTCTTTGTTTGCTGCAATAAATGTTTGGATCACATCATGTGTTTGGAGAGAGACATGCTCCGTTTTTCATTTGCCAAGAACACTCCGTTTTCACTCTTATCGTTTCAACGAGTGTTCTCTTTTTCTGCTACTGCGTTTAGTTTTCGTTTTTCGCCTTGATTTGTGTTCAGATCTTGTTTTATCTTTGCATCAAGGTGTATTTTTGCCTTTGATCTATATTGGTTTTCATCAAAAGAGGTGTTTATAAAAAGTTCGAATGGTGTTGGAAAAGAGAAAAAGCTTTATGCAAAAAAGTGGTACAAGAAGGAGCTTGTTTAGACTGCGGCTTAGACTTTTGCATGTCATGCTTGATGTCATTTTGATAGTATGCTTAGTGGTTTTGCTGTAGCATGACTTGTCTGAAATGACTGAGATTGCTTAATGAGCCTTTGAAAAAATCATGCGTTGTTTTTATTATATGGAAGCATTGATTTGGTTTTCTCCTTTGATGCTTTATTTGGGTTGACTTGGCACATGCTTACACCATGTTGACTACAAAAATAAGTCGCCTATAGCCTCTATGATCATTTAGTTTTTGACTTTTGATGCCATCTTATGCTTCTTTTAATTCTGCTTTGTCGCTTTGCATGATTATGGCCGTTATTGCTCTCTTAGTTGGCCGCTCCCAGTCTTTTGCTAGCCCTCATTTTTGTACTGAGTATGAGCTCTACTCGTGCATCCAACTCCCAAAAACCAAGTTTGCCATTGTGTCCACTGTAAATTCCTATGCATGGTATTTGCAAGCCATTCCAAGTAAATTTTCATGTGCTACCTTTTAAAAAAACCTTCAAAATACTTCTCATTTTGTGACACTGTTTTCAGCTCATGGGGACGTAGTGGTCGGATTTGCTATCTTCCATATTGTCTTATTCCAAAAAGAAAAAAAGAGAAAAAAGAAAGAAAAAAAGGCACTCCTCCATGGAATGTGAATGTTCGTGGGCACCCGATGGAATCGGTTAGCCATGGTTTGAGAAAGAAAAAAAAGGTGGGGAGGAGTGCCAAGCTTTATAAAAGAGCACAAAAGTGCCAATCTCTCTCTCAAAAACTTGCTTCATTTTTGTATGGAAGATAGTAAGAAGCCCATTGCTAGTCGTTGACAAAAGCAACCACCTCTCAAAACCAATTTTTTATCTCTCTGTTTTACAAATGAAAAGCTCTAGCACATGTTTAATCACTGCTTCCCTCTGCAAAGGGCCTTTCTTTTTACTTTTATGTTGAGCCACCACCTTCTATCTTTATGCACCATTAAGAGAGCATAGTTGTCATTCTGAGTATAATGTGCATTGTCCCAAAGTTTTCATTGATTGATTCATATTGTTGGTTTCACTTGTTCTCAAATTATTTGTATCTAGTCGCCCTTTGAAACTTGAAGGTGTCTTATGCATTTATGTTTTGCTCTCTATGAAGGACAAGCTGAAAACCATTTACTATGTTTTTCCATATGATTTGAACACACGTTTGACTTTCATTGTTTCATTATTCATGATCTTTTGTTTGTGTTCATTTGCATGTTTATAACATGGTTGCTAAGTTTCTTCTATCAATATTATGTCTTTCATGCCCATGTTTTAAGTTCTTTTGATCCCAGTTCACAATGCTTACATATTTGATCAAGATTGTGTAGGTGCATGTCACCTCAAAAATTATTTCTTTTGTTATCACTTACCTACTCGAGGACGAGCAGGAGTTAAGCTTGGGGATGCTGATACGTCTCAAACGTATCTATAATTTTTGATGCTCCATGCTTGTTTTT
Organism: Dactylis glomerata; assembly: GCA_007115705.1. NCBI lineage: Eukaryota > Viridiplantae > Streptophyta > Magnoliopsida > Poales > Poaceae > Dactylis > Dactylis glomerata. The sequence goes on from QXEO01000493.1 coordinate 1,087,482, forward strand.
ACACCATTTGCCTTGTGTTTCGTTACACTTCGTGGCGTTTTTAAGCGATTTTCGGAACTAACCTATTGACAAGGTGCCACAGTGCCAGTTCCCTGTTTTCTGCTGTTTTGTGTTTCAGAAAAGCTACACAGGAAATATTCTCGGAATTGGACGAAACAAGTTCCTGAAGTCTTATTTTTCCCGGAAGCTTCCAGAGATCCGAAGAGGCGAATGAGAGGGGCCATAGGCCAGCCTCACACTAGGCCGGCGCGGCCCAGGCCCTAGCCGCGCCGCCTAGGTGTGAGGAGGCCTGGGGCCACTCCTGACGATGCCCCTTCGCCTATAAGAAGCCTCGGGATGAAAAACCCTAGAGGAGTCGGTGAAATTTCCAAAACAGTTCCGCAGCGTCGCCGCCGTCGAAGACAAATTTTGGGGGACAGAAGTCTCTGTTCCGGCACCCTGCCGGGACGGGGAAGTGCCCCCGGAGCCATCTCCATCGGTCTCCATCGCCGTCTCTGCCGTCTCCATCGACCTCACTGCCATCTCCATCAACCTTGCTGTCTCCTATGATGAGGAGGGAGTAGTTCATCCCCGGGGCTGAGGGCTCTACCGGTAGCTATGTGGTTCACCTCTCTCTCCCATGATGTGATCTTTATGTGATCGTGAGCTTTGTACCTAGTTGAATTGGTAGATGTTATTATTCAGATGTTATGCAACTCCAATGCTTTATTATTGTACTCTCCGGAGATACCTCGTATCATGGTGTAAAGGTGACTAGTGTGTGCATCATGTGTATCTTTTTTGTTAATGTCTCTATGAATGTGGTGTTTGTTGGAACCATCTAGTGCGTTCACGGTGATAGTGTGGGACAATCTAGTTTAGGTACATACGGACTTTGAGGAGTGCTTCGTAGCCCTACGCATGATTATTGTATGTTTTCCATTGGAGAATTGTTTTGAGTTGCATATTGATGATAGTATCTATTGGTTCAATTATGTTATATTTGTTGGGAGTGTGTCCACTAGTGAAAGTATGATCCCTAGGCCTTGTTTCCAAGCTTTGCACACCGTTTACTCGCTGTTTTGTTACTTGTTTGCTTGCTGCCATTTTTATTCCAGATTGTATTTACTACTTATAATCATCTATACCACTTGTATTTCACTATCTCTTCGCCGAACTAGTGCACCTATACATCTGACAAGTGTATTGGGTGTGTTGGGGACACAAGAGATTTTCTGTATCGTAATTGCAGGGTTGCTTGAGAGGGATAGCTTTGACCTCTTCCTCCCTGAGTTCGATAAACCTTGGGTGATTCACTTAAGGGAAACTTGCTGCTGCTCTACAAACATCTGCACTTGGAGGCCCAACACTGTCTACAAGAACAGAAGCGTGTGTAGACATCAATGATATCGAAGACTCTGAAAAGAGAGATTTTATTTTGGAGACTTTGCGTAAAGAATTTAGAGATGTTGTTATAGAAGCTAGGAAAGTTTTTGAGCGTTTTAATATGCTTGGCCTATATGTAGATGTTGTTGGTACAAATAAAGAAGAAATCAAAGTACCAATACCTTTCAAACTCGTAGGAATGCATGAAGCTTTGGAAAATAATTTTGATTGGATTATTCCTAAAAACCCTTTTGATGAAAGTAGTGAACCCAAGAGTGTTCATAGAGGATCTTCTAAAACTCATTTGGATAAAATACAATTCCTTGTTGAAAAGACTTCTGGTATTGATCTTAATACTTCTCCTCTTGAAAATACTTGATTTCTACTTTTTGCGCCTAGCTCAAAGGCGTTAAAGAAAAGCACTCTTGGGAGATAACCCAATATTTTCTTTTCAGTACTTTTTCTTTTTTTGTTGAGTCTTGGAAGTTATTACTACTGTAATAACCTCTCATTATCATTTTTATTTCGTTTTTTTGCCAAGAAGAACCTCTAAATGGAGGAAGGTAAGATTTGGGGAAGTTGCTGTCCCAAAACAGATTTCTGCGCTGCACCATAAAAATTCGTGAAACTTCCTAGAACGTCATTTTGATCTGCGATTTCTTGTGAACATGCCCCAGGTTATTGTCTAACTTTCATTAGTTTTGCACTTTTCAATTTTAGCAACAGAAGATTTTCAAAAAAATCGGTCTTTACCAGCTGTTCTGTTTTGACACTATTTGCGTTTGCCTCTTGATCTCTTTCTTTTTTAGTTCTTTTGATCACAGAACTTTTGAGAGAAGTTTATATAGTAGTTAATATTTTAATGGGTGTTATACTTGAGTTGAAACTGAACCAAAGAGTGGACTTACTATCTTGCATACGCTAATGTTGCTAATAAGAATAGTGTGAACTTTTGTATGAAGGAAGTTTTTAAGTGTAGGGAAAGGAGAATGATGAGATGAGATGAAGTATGGACAAAAGCTCAAGCTTGGGGATGCCCATGTCACGCCAAGAAATATCCAAGAAGTACAAGAGTCAAAGCTTGGGGATGCCCCAAGGCATCCCTTCTCCATCAACAAAATATCAGGTCATCTTTCAAGACACTATATTTTTATTGCTTCATATGCTATGTGTTTTTCTTGGAGCGTCTTTATTTTCGCTTTCAATTTTCTTTTGTTTTGTTTGCTGCAATAAATGGATGGACCCCAACATATTTCTTTTGGAGAAGACACACTCCGTTTTTATTGCCTAGAACACTCTAGTTTTCACTTTTATCGTTCAACGAGTGTTCTCTTTTTCTAGTACTGCGTTTACCTTTCATTTTTCACCTTGATTTTTGTTTAGAACTTGTTAGTTCTTTCTAGTTAGGTGTGTTTATACCTCTGGCCTTTGTTGCTTTTCATCTTTAAGAGTTGTTTTAAAAAGGTTGATTGGTGTTGGAAAAGAGTAAAAAGTTTCATGCTTATAGTGCTACAAATGGGAGCTTGTTTAGACTGTGGCTTAGAATTTTGCATGTCATGCTTGATGTTATTTTGATTATATGTTTAGTAGTTATTTCTGTAGCATGACTTGTCTCAAATGACTGAGATTGCTTAATGTGCCTTTGAAAGAATCATGCATTGTTTTTATTATATGGGAGCTTATTATTGTGGTATCCTCCTTTGATGCTTTATTTGGGTTGGCTTGGCGCATACTAACACCATGTTTGACTACAAACCAGTCACCTCAAGCCTCTATGATCATTTGGTTTTTGACTTGTGATATCACTTTATGCTTTGGTTAATAATTTTTTGTCGCTATGCATGATTATGGCCGTTATTGCTCTCTTAGTTGGTCGCTCCCAGTCTTTTGCTAGCCTTCATCTATACTGAGAGGGAATAATTCTCGTGCATCCAACTACCAAAAACCAAGTTATTTCAAAGAGTCCACTATAAATTCCTATGCATGGTATTTTCAAGCCATTCCAAGTAAATTTTCATGTGCTACCTTTCAAAAAAAAACCTTCAAAATACTTCTCATTTTGTGACGCTGTTTTCAGCTCATGAGGACGTAGTGGTCGGGTTTGATGTCTTCCATATTGAATTAAGTACCCCTTGACTTGCATGCTTCATCTGCTCGTCACTAATTTTGCAAGGGAGCTGGTCAGACCATTGTAACCTTAAAAAAAGAAAAAAGAAAAAAAGGCACTCCTCCATGGTATGTGAAAGTTGGTGGGCACCCGAAGGATTCGGTTAGCCATGGTTTGTGAAAAGAAAAGTGGGGAAGAGTGCCAAGCTTTATAAAAGAGCACATATGTGCCAATTTTTCAAAGAACTCGGAACCGCTCTCAACTTGTTTAGCATGGAAGATAGCAAGAACCCCATTGCCAGTCCTTGACAAGAACAACCACCTCTCAAAACAATTTGTATCTCTGTTTTACAAATGAAAAGCTCTAACACATGCTAAATCCCTGCTTCCCTCTGCGAAGGTCCTTTCTTTTACTTTTATGTTGAGTCTTCACCTTCTACCTTTATGCACCGTCTAAGAAAGCATAGTTGTCATTCTGAGTATAATGTGCATAGTCCCAAAATTTATTATTGATTGATTCATGATTATGGTATTGCTTGTCACTACAAGAAATGTGTTGACTAGTGACTTTTTCATCATGACCCTAGAGAAAAGTATCATAAAGTAGTGATGATTTTGTACTAGATCGTCATGGACTATTTGGGGAGGCCACTGGCCCTAAAAATTAGGACGATTTGAACCAGAAACATCATAACCCCATGGCCTGGCTCCAAAAAAGCCTAATTTGAAAATGGAAAATATTTGAAAATGGCCTAAAACTTGACTGGACCTAATGCTATATGGGCTCTAAAGAGGCCTAGGCCCACAATATAATACCAGAAATAATTCGAAATAAAGAAAAAAAAGTGGATGAAATAAGTGAAATAAGCTGTAAAAAGGCTAAGGCCCATAAATGAAATGGGCTCTATAAAGGCAAAAGCCCAAAAGAAAAAGGTAAAACTCAGAAAACAATTCTATCAAAAATGGCAAAGGCCAAAAAAAATTGTTAGAATTACTGGGCTTGGCCCATGTAGATCTTCCAGATGGACTGGGCTAATTTTGGTTATGACCATATCAAAATCGTCACAATGCCTACCATGTGGCTGACACGTCAGATTGCTGATGTGTCCTCCCCAAATTTCCCATGACGATACGAAATCGTCATAATTGTTATGACGGTCCAAAATCGTCATAGACGGTTATGACGATTTCTCTAGGATCGTCACGTTCAGTCATCAACGACGCCCCGTTTTGATGATGATTTTTTCGTCATAAAATTGTCACAAATCAACCATTATGACAATTTTGTGATGAATTTTGAGGGTCACTAGTCAACACATTTCATGTAGTGTGTTCTCAAATTATTTCTATCTAGTCGCCCTCTTAAACTTGAAGGTGTCCTATGCATTTATGTTTTGCTACTCCATGAGGGACAAGTTGAATACCACTTTGCTATGTTTTTCTATCTGCTCGAAACAAACAAATGACTTTCAATGCATTATTACTCATAATCTTTTGTTTGTGTTACTTTTCATGTTATAACATGGTTGCTAAGTTCTATTATCAAGATTATATCTTTTATGCCCATGTTTAGAGTACTTTGATCTCAGCACTCAATGCTTGTTTTGTTATCACTTACCTACTCGAGGATGAGCAGGAGTTAAGCTTGGGGATGCTTGATACGTCTCAAACTTATCTATAATTTTTGATGCTCCATGCTTGTTTATACACCATTTGCTTTGTGTTTTGTTTACACTTCATGGCGTTTTTATGCATTTTCCGGAACTAACCTATTAACAAGATGCCACAGTGCCAGTTCCTATTTTTTGCTGTTTTTGTGTTTCAAAAAAGTTATACAGGAAATATTCTCGAAATTGGATGAAACAAAAGCTGAAGTTGCTAATTACCTGACACAAAGACAGAGTCCAAAGGAGAGCTGGAGATGGACCAAGGGGCAGCCACACCCCCTGGCCGTGCCACCAGGTGGTGTGACCGCCTGGTCCAGCTCCTGACATCGCCCTTCCGCCTATTTATTCCCTTCGTCAAGAAATCCCTAAGGGCCCAAACACTTTTCCAGAAAACATACTGCAAGCCGCCACCGTCGTCGACGCAAGATCGGGAGGGTCCAGAAGCTCTTCCTGGCACCTTGTTGGAGAGGGGAATCACCACCGGAGGCCTTCTTCATCACCATGCCTGCCTCCGGAGTGATGCGTGAGTAGTCTACCTTGGACTATGGGTCCATAGCAGTAGCTAGATGGATGTCTTCTCCTCCATGTGCTTCATGTTTAGATCTTGTGAGCTGCCTATTATGATCATCAAGATCATCGTTATGTAATTCTACATGTTGTGTTTGTTGGGATCCGATGAATATTGAGTACTATGTCAAGTTAATTTGTGAATTATCATCTCTATGTTGTTTATGATCTTGCATGCTCTCTGTTGCTAGTAGATATCTTGGCCGGGTAGATGCTAGTAACTCCAGGAGGGAGTATTTATGCTCGATAGTGGGTTCATGCCTCTAGTAATCTGGGAGAGTGACAATAACTTCTAAGGTTGTAGATGTGTTGTTGCTACCAGGGAGAAAACAAAAATCTTGTGTTAAAGGACATTTGTATTGTTTACATTACACACTTTGCTTAAGGCGATAATCTGTTGCTTGAAACTTAATACCCAACGGTTGCTCGGATGACATCCGGCGGGTGGATTATTAGTCATAGATGCAGTTAGATTACGGTCTATGTATTATGTTGTAATGCTCAAGTGAATCTCATAGTGATCTTCATGACATGTACATGCATTGCTATGCATTCTTTATTCTATCAATTGCCTGATACGTCTCAAACGTATCTATAATTTTTGATGCTCCATGCTTGTTTTTACACCATTTGCCTTGTGTTTTGTTACACTTCGTGACGTTTTTATGCGATTTCCAGAACTAACCTATTAACAAGTCGCCACAGTGCCAGTTCCCTATTTTCTGCTATTTTTGTGTTTCAAAAAAGTTACATAGGAAATATTCTCGGAATTGGACGAAAAAAAAACTGAACGTCCAAAAATTCACCGAAGCATCCAGAGAACCGAAGAGGAGACGGAGTGGGGCCACGAGGGCCCTACACAATAGGGCGGCGCGGCCTGGCCCCTGGTCGTGCCCCCTACGCGTGAGGGCGCCCTGGCAGCCCCCTGACGACGCCCCTTCGCCTATATAAAGCCTCGGGATGAAAAACCCTAGGGGAATCAGTGAAATTTCCAGAGGAGTTCCGTAGCTCCGCCACCGCCATCGAGAAATTTCGGGGGACAGAAGTCTCTATTCTGGCACCCTGCCGGGACGGGGAAGTGCCCCCGGAGCCATCTCCATCAGTCTCCATCGCCGTCTCTGCCGTCTCCATCGACCTCACCGCCATCTCCATCAACCTTGATGTCTCCTATGATGAGGAGGGAGTAGTTCTCCCCCGGGGCTGAGGGCTCTACCGGTAGCTATGTGGTTCACCTCTCTCTCCCATGATGTGATCTTTATGTGATCGTGAGCTTTGTATCTAGTTGAATTGGTAGATGTTATTATTCAGATATTATGCTACTCCTATGCTTTATTATTGTACTCTCTAGAGATACCTCGTATCCTGCTGTAAAGGTGACTAGTGTGTGCATCATGTGTATCTTTTTGGTTAATGTCTCTATGAATTGTTGGTGTTTGTTGGAACCATCTAGTGCGTTCATGGTGATAGTGTGGGACAATCTAGTTTGGGTACATACGGACTTTGAGGAGTGCTTCATAGCCCTACGCATGATTAGTGCTCATTTTCCATTAGAGAATTGTTTTGAGTTGCATATTGATGATAGTATCTATTGGTTCAATTATGTTGTATTTGTTGAGAGTGTGTCCACTAGTGAAAGTATGATCCCTAGGCCTCCAAGCATTGCACACCGTTTACTTACTGTTTTGTTACATGTTTGCTCGCAGCGATATTTATTTTAGATCACAATTATTACTTATAATCATCACTACTACTTGTATTTCACTATCTCTTCGCCGAACTAGTGCACCTATACATCCGACAAGTGTATTGGGTGTGTTGGGGACACAAGAGACTTTCTGTATCGTAATTGCAGGGTTGTTTGAGAGGGATAGCTTTGACCTCTTCCTCCCTGAGTTTGATAAACCTTGGGTGATCCACTTAAGGGAAACTTGCTGCTGTTCTACAAACCTCTGCACTTGGAGGCCCAACACTGTCTACAAGAACAGACGCGTGTGTAGACATCAAGCTCTTTTCTGGCGCTGTTGCCCGGGAGGTAAGGTAAAAGGTACTTGCATTCTCCTGTGTGAGTGCTCGGAGTTATTTCCTTTAGATTCTGCAATTACATCTTTTTGTTTCTTGTTTTTATTTTCACTAGTTAGGCTTAATGGAAAACAAAGAGTTCTTTAGTCTTTTTCCTGAGTTTAGATATGAAGTGTTTGAAGAGAAAATTGAAAAACCTTTGGAGCTTAATTTGCATGCTAATAGTGTTGTTAGTATGAATTCTTTGAACACCGTTATTGCTAATGCTATAGAAAAGTCTAAGCTTGGGGAAGCTGGTTTTGTTAAGCATGATATTTTTAATTCCCCAGCTTTAGTGGAGAAAGTTTGCTCTGATGATATTTTATCTCCCCTATGTGATGTTCCTATGCATGTTACCTATGTTAGTGATCATGATTGGGAAAAGTACTCTACTTTTGATATTGAAAATCTTTTTGGTACCAATTCTAAGGTTAATAATTATTGTACCATTAGTACTATCCATGTTCCTTCTTATGATGATATGTTTGATGAATATGCTGTGCGAAATAGTTGTTCTCTAGCTTGTGATGCTACTGAACCTCTAGTCTATGATGGTTACAATGATGAGTATAATATTTTCAGTTCACCTACTTTTGAGGAGAAAATTAGTTATGATTACAATATGCCTCCTGTTTTTGATGATTATGGTGATGAGAATAATTATTCTGTTGAATCTGCTCCTATTACGATTGTTCATGTGGGGAGTATTAATTCTTTTATGCATGTGGCTCATGATAGGGAAGCTTTATGTGATAGTTATATTGCTAATTCTATTCATGATGCTACTGAAAGTTACTATGAGAGAGGGAAACATGGTTTGATGGATCTCAACAATATTGAGTTTCTCCTCTTTATGTTGCAATTCTTGAAGTTGTACTTGTTTTGCCTTCCTATGCTTTTTGCTTTGCGCTTTCATGACTTGTCTCTTTACAAGACTATTTTTCATAGGAAGTGGTTTAGGTTTAAATGTGTTTCATATTTGCTTTTTGATGCTCTCTATTGCTTTAAGTTCCTATATGGCGCCTTTGCCTTAAGCTCTTATATGGCGCCCACATGAGCATCTTTGCAAATTACTGCGCCTAGCTCAAAGGCGTTAAAGAAAAGCACTCTTGGGAGATAACCCATTGTTTTATTTTCAGTACCTTTTCTTTTATTTGAGTCTTGAAAGTTATTACTACTGTAATAACCGCTCCTTATCTTTTTTATTTCGTTTTTGTGCCAAGAGAAGCCTCTAATTTGAGTGAGGTAAGATTTGGGGATGTTGCTATCCTGAAACATTTTTCGGTGCTGCACCGTAAAAATTCGTGAAAATTCTCTGTATATCTTTTGGACCTGCGATTTCTTGTGCATATGCCCCAGGTTATATACAAACTTTCATTAGTTGAACACTTTTTGATTTGAGCAACATAAAACCCTCTAAAAATTCGACCTTTGTCAGCTGTTCTGTTTTGACTGATTTCTGCCAATATTTGTGTTTGCCGCTTTATCGCTTTCTTTTTGAGTTCTTTTGATCATGGAACTTTTGGGGAAGTTGCTACAGTAGTTTATACTTTATATGTGGTGGTTTTGAGTTGAAACATGAAGCAAAAAGGGTTGATTCAATGCTATGCTTACACTAATGTTGCTAATAGAATTGTGTTTAGTTTTGTATGAAGGAAGTTTTCAAGTGTAGGGATTGGAGAATGATGAGATGAGATGAAGAATGGACAAAAGCTCAAGCTTGGGGATGCCCATGCAACCCCCAAGAAATATCCAAGAGGTACAAGCGTCAAAGCTTGGGGATGCCCCCGAGGCACCCCCTTCTTCATCGGTAAAAATCAGATCACCTTTCAAGACACTATATTTTTATTGCTTCATGCACTATGCGTTTTTCTTGGAGCATCAGTTGCTTTTGTTTTCAGTTTTCTTTTGCTTTGTTTGCTGTAATAAATGGTTAGATCACATCATGTTTCTTTTGTAGGAAATGAACTCGCTTTTCATTTGCCAAGAACACTCTAGTTTTCACTCTTATCGTTCAATGAGTGTTCTCTTTTTCTGCTACTGCGTTTAGCTTGCATTTTCCGCCTTGATTTTTGTTCAGATCTTGTTTTATCTTTGCATCAAGGTGTATTTGGACCTCTGGTATATGTTGGTTTTCCTCAAAAGAGTTTCCTCAAAAAGGTTTGAATGGTGTTGGAAAAGAGAAAAAGTTTTATGCAAAAAAGTGGTACAAAAAGAAGCTTGTTTAGACTGCGGCTTAGACTTTTTCATGTCATGCTTGATGTATTTTTGATAGTATGCTTAGTGGTTTTGCTGTAGCATGACTTGTCTCAAATGACTGAGATTGCTTAATGAGCCTTTGAAAAAATCATGCGTTGTTTAGATTATATGGAAGAATTTATTTTGTTTTCTCCTTTGATGCTTTATTTGGGTTGACTTGGCGCATGCTTACACCATGTTGACTACAAAATAAGTCGCCTATAGCCTCTATGATCATTTGGTTTTTGACTTGTGATACCACTTTATGCTTCTTTTAATGTTGCTTTGTCGCTTTGCATGATTATGGTCGTTATTGCTCTCTTAGTTGGTCGCTCCCAGTCTTTTGCTAGCCCTCATTTTGTACTGAGTATGAGCTCTACTCGTGCATCCAACTCCCAAAAACCAAGTTTGCCATTGTGTCCACTATAAATTCCTATGCATTGTATTTGTAAGCCATTCCAAGTAAATTTTCATGTGCTACCTTTTAAAAAACCTTCAAAATACTTCTCATTTTGTGACACTGTTTTCAGCTCATGGGGACGTAGTGGTCAGATTTGCTATCTTCCATATTGTCTCATTCCAAAAAGAAAAAAAAAAGAAAGAAAAAAGGCACTCCTCCATGGTATGTGAATGTTGGTGGGCACCCGATGAAATCGGTTAGCCATGGTTTGAGAAAGGAAAAAAGGTGGGGAGGAGTGCCAAGCTTTATAAAAGAGCACAAAAGTACCAATCTCTCTCTCAAAAAGTTGCTTCATTTTTGTATGGAACATAGTAAGAACCCCATTGCCAGTCGTTGACAAAGACAACCACCTCTCAAAACCAATTTTTATCTCTCTGTTTTACAAATGAAAAGCTCTAGCACATGTTTAATCACTGCTTCCCTCTACGAAGGGCCTTTCTTTTTTACTTTTATGTTGAGTCACCACCTTCTACCTTTATGCACCGTCTAAGAGAGCATAGTTGTCATTCTGAGTATAATGTGCATTGTCCCAAAGTTTTCATTGATTGATTCATGATCATGGTTTCACTTGTTCTTAAATTACTTGTATGTAGTCACCCTCTTAAACTTGAAGGTGTCCTATGCATTTATGTTTTGCTACTCCATGAGGGACAAGCTGAAAACCATTTGCTATGTTTTCCATATGATTTGAACACACACTTGACTTTCATTGTTTCATTATTCATGATCTTTTGTTTGTGTTCTTCTTCATGTTATAATATGGTTGCTAAGTTTCTTATTGTCAAGATTATATCTTCATGCCCATGTTTTAAGTTCTATGATCCCAGCACTCAATGCTTTCATAGATGATCAAGATTGTGTAGGTGCATGTCACCTCAAAAATTATTTCTTTTGTTATCACTTACGTACTCGAGGACGAGCAGGAGTTAAGCTTGGGGATGCTGATACGTCTCAAACGTATCTATAATTTTTGATGCTCCATGCTTGTTTTTACACCATTTGCCTTATGTTTCGTTACACTTCGTGATGTTTTTATGCGATTTCTGGACCTAACCTATTAACAAGTCGCCATAGTGCCAGTTCCCTGTTTTCTGCTGTTTTTGTGTTTCAGAAAAGTTACACAGGAAATATTCTCGGAATTGGACAAAACAAAAGCCGAACGTCCAGAAATTCACCGAAGCTTCCAGAGAACCGAAGAGGAGACGGAGTGGAGCCACAAGGGCCCCACACAATAGGGCAGCGTGGCCTGGCCCCTGGCCGTGCCCCCTACGCGTGAGGGCGCCCTGGCAGCCCCCTGACGACGCCCCTTCGCCTATATAAAGCCTCGAGATGGAAAACCCTAGGGGAATTGGTGAAATTTCCAAAAGAGTTCCGCAGCTCCGCCGCCGCCACCTCAAAAATTTGTTTACCAAGCATGTTATTTATCTTTCTGGAGAGGCACCTCTAGTGAACTGTGGACCCCGGTCCATTCTTTTACATATATATTACTGTTTACTTTCTACAATCATTATTTACTTTCTTGCAAACAAACATCTATTACCACACGATACGTTTAATCCTTTGTTTACAGCAAACCAGTGAGATTGACAACCTCATTGCAAGTTGGGGCAAAGTACTTTGGTTGTGTTGTGTGCAGGTTCCACATTGCTGCTGACGCCGGTAGTGCGCCCTACCAAAAGCCAGCTAGCATCAACCTTCAAAAGTGGTTTCTTTCTACTACTGGTCGATTAAACCTTGGTTTCACAATCGAGGGAAGCTTGCCGCTGTGCTCATCACACCTTCCTCTTTGGGTTCCCAACTGGGCGGCTAGCACCGCTAACACCTTGCTAGACGGTGAAGACTTAGATGACGCAGCACTGAACGCCATTGGAGGCCAAGAAGACATCTTCTATGAGGAGCCAGATCTATCGTGGGGAGTTGAAATCATGGACTACGCCATCCGCTATGAAGTCGCTTCAGACAAGGAGTCCGAATGAAGAGCAACCTAACTAGTAGGATAGTCTCGAGACTAGGAACCGAGCAGCCGTAGATGATAAATAAAGCTATTGAGTTTTCCGGATGTTTAATTATTTGGATCTTTCCACGTTATGTTATTTAACACTAAGCACTTGAGATGTTCTCTTGTGGAGAGCATTTCCTTCTCAGCACGACATGGTTTGTAATATTAATATAAGTTTGTATTTGGACCCGTAATGTTTCTGTTGTACCACTCTGAGGGATGTAATTCTTGTGGAGGGTTGTTCTGCAAGTGTTATATTAATGACTTGCATACTACAATATGCAGTGGTATGTTAGGTCTCCGCAACCGTCTTTATCTAGATGTTGAATCTTGTATAAGTGTTTATGCCAACGGCCACGTGTTAGCTGCCAAAAATGTTGTTGTCGACTAATATATGCCGACAACCAGCGTCGGCATAACTTGTTGCCGACGGCTTTTGGCCATCGGCATACATGCCGCATCTGTAGTGCCTTCTCTTTTTACTTCAGAATTATTTTCCAGTTACTAGTTCTAGGCATGTTTGCAAAGAAAAAGATATTCCTTTCAAACTACTATTGAAGGTGTGATGAAGTGATGCGGTGATTACAGATAGAAGAAGGTGGGGTGATGAATTTTTGTGGGCGCATCATACCATGCAATAAATTGTAACGGCACCGGAGAAAGGGTATATTTTGCCAAATCTAACCCCTCGGCGGAACTAATTCCTCGTCTGACCCCTCCGTGAAACTATTTCCGGATCTGACCTCTAAGGTTGGCGCCAACACGAATGGCGACGAGGTTGTGCAGGTCGGCGCCACACCATTCAATCGCCGAAGGGGGTCGGCGCCGCCCTCCCTAGCGCTGAAGTAGAGGTCGACGCCAAGCTCACTGGCGTCGAGCCTATGAAGCACACCAATGTCGGAAAATATTGCCGCCGAGCTGCACAACGTAAGCGCCATTCATGTTGGCGCCGATCTCAGGGTCAGATACGAAAATAGTTTCTCGAAGGGATCAGACGAAGAAATAGTTTTGGCTAGAGGTCAGATTGGGCAAAAAATACGGAGAAAGGAATGGGCGATGAGAATGATGGCGCTATCCCTGTTGTTTCGTGGACGCTCCTCCACTTTATCCTTCAGCTGGCTACTCATGTTGCACCACGCGTCTTGCGCCATGTTAGATATTTTCTGGATATTGTTAATTTTAACAAAAAAACTGGGGTTCTATTTCCACTTTTCTGAATGTTTTTTAAGTCTCATTCACATTTCTCAGCTTTAGATAAACGTCCAACCGTGAACCATCATCATTCCCGATATAACTTCCAAACTAGATTGCACTGGATTTTGTTATTTTTCTTAGTAGTGTGTACATTTGATTAGGTGACTGACATTTCAATAATAAGTTCAGTAAACGAAAATTAGCCAAAGCCAGAACTATTTGAATTAAAGCCAGAACTATTCGAATTTATGTGTAGGAAGCAATACTGATGAATTTCTTCAAAAGATGTTGTTCGATTACTAGTATGGTTGCAACATTTATTAATATGTCTTTCAATGCCAGGTCAACATCACAGGCGTGATGGATTTTTTAAACAGAGTTCATAATTCTAAGATATCAAAGAGCTAGTTTTTCAAAGTTGTATGTCCTTTTTGACGGTCGGTACGTGCCAGATATACAGATATGCTGGAGTTAACTCTCAAGTCTCAAGGCACGATATAGCGTTTTGTTTGCACCACATACTTGTCGAAAAGGACAGACTGTTGCATGTCAGTTAGCTAATAGGAGTAGTATTACTTTGGCTCATACTTCTTTGATTTTTTTTTAATTGGCCCTTGTTTGATTATCGAAGAATCATCGACCGAGAACGACAACAATAAGAATTGTTTTCCCTAGCTACCTGAAAGGACAAAAAGTAAATCTTGAGTAGATATACATCGTCTTTAGCAGCGTCAGTCAATATATCCACGGATCACAAAATAGGTTAAGGCTCAAGGGCCACACAACAATTCAAGGAAATGTTTGATTTTATAAAGCGTCCACTTGGACTGGAAATGTGTTTGTGTTACATCACACTATTTACATATGCAATTGCCTAAATTCAGAGCCTCCCATGTCGCTCTCCCCCGCGGCAACACTGGAGGCGACCAAGCCCTAGCAGCTCCGGTCCCACCCTTCTTGCTCTTCTTCTGGTGGCTGCTCGCATTGGCAGCGAGCTATGCAGTGCGTGGTGGTGGTGGTGTTCCTTGATGACGGTGGTAGCTACATGGAGTCTCGCGACACTGGCTCACAATTATTCCTTGACGCGGCTAATCTACTTTTGACGGATCTAGCCTTGATGCATAGCGGATCTAAGGTCATACTGCTTGCATGCCCTAGCCATATGTCTTGGTTCATAATCTGGTCCTTGAAGTCTGCGCTATCCAAAGTGTGGCGGTGGTGGTGTGGCCAACCATTTTGGTTTGGAGATGGAGGTCAATGTTTGGCCAAGCGATGTGGATGACGACGTCCCTAGGTGGCGTGATCCTCCCGGGAGCCATCATTTTTGTGTTACTTCCCTCTTCTTGGGGCCATTCGATCAAAGAGAAATCTCAGATCTCGCAATGATAGGGCTATTATAAGTTTCTAGCTCGTTGTAAGCATCGTCTTTGAGCCTGACCAACGTCTTGCCCATGCCTCAAATGAGCCAGTAGGGCCCATGTGAACTTGTCTTAATGTCCCAGGGTGGCCTCATGAGTCCTTCGATCCGAATTATTGGATTGTAGTATTTATTTTTTCTCTAGGGACCTAGGTTTACCGAATCCTTGGGAAGACTGCTTTTGGTGTAAGATTACCATGAACAAGACTTTCGGACATTGTTTAGTTAATGTTTACCGGACCACTTTTTGACTTTGTTTTTGTATCAATGGATGGAGATAGGTTAGGGCCAAGGTTTCACTTGCAGTTGTGCAATATGAAATGGCATATAAAATATAAAATGAAGAGGACATGTACGCTATGTATGATTGTACGGGTGGCCCAAGGTTTCACCTACAGTTGTTGCCCTATTGTTCTAATGACCTAGAGCCCTTCAGAATAAATACTTGGTTTGACAATGCGGAGCTACTAACACATGGTATAGGCGGCCCAACGGTATCAATGCTCGTTAGAGCTTGATACGTCTCCAACGTATCTGTAATTTTGATGCTTCATGTTTGTTCATGCACCATTTGCTTTGTGTTTTGTTATACTTTGTGGCGTTTTTATGCATTTTTCGGAACTAACTTATTAACGAGATGCCACAGTGCTAATTCCCTGTTTTCTGCTATTTTTGTGTTTCAGAAAAGTTACACATGAAATATTCTCGGAATTGGACGAAACAAAAGCCAAAGTTCATATTTTCCCGATACGAGACGGAGTCCAAAGCAGAGACGAAGGGGGGCCAGAGGGCAGCCACACCACCCATGGCGCGGGCCACCCCCTGGCCGCGTCGGGGCATGGTGTGGCCCCTGGTCCACCTCCTGACACCGCCCTTCCGCCTATATATTCTCCTCGGCGAGAAAACCCTAAGCACCCGATCAATTTTCCAGAAAACATACTGCAAGCCGCCGCCGTCGTCGACGCGAGATCAGGAGGGTCCAGAAGCTCTTTCCGACACCCTGCCGGAGAGGGGAATCACTACCGGAGGCCTTCATCACCATGCCTGCCTCTGGAGTGATGTGTGAGTAGTCTACCTTGGACTACGGGTCCATAGCAGTAGCTAGATGGATGTCTTCTCCTCCATGTGCTTCATGTTTAGATCTTGTGAGCTGCCTATCATGATCAAGATAATCGTTATGTAATTCTACATGTTGTATTTGTTGGGATCCGATGAATATTGAGTACTATGTCAAGTTGATTTGTGATTTATCATCTCTGTGTTGTTTATGATCCTGCATGTTCTCTGTTGCTAGTAGATATTTTAGCCGAGTAGATGCTAGTGACTCCAAGAGGGGGTATTTATGCTCGATAGTGGGTTCATGCCTCTAGTAATCTGGGGGAGCGACAACAACCTCTAAGATTGTAGATGTGTTGTTGCTAATAGGAAGAAAACAACAATCTTATGTTCAAGGACATTTGTATTGTTAACATTACACACTTTGCTTAAGGCGATAATCTGTTGCTTGCAACTTAATACCCAACGGTTATTCGGACAATATCCGGCGGGTGGATTATTAGTCATAGATGCAGTTGGATTACGGTCTATGTATTATGTAGTAATTCCCAAGTGAATCTCATAGTGATCCTCATGACATGTACATGCATTTGTTTGCATTCTTTATTCCGTCAATTGCCCAACTGTAATTTGTTCACCCAACATGTTATTTATCTTATGGAGAGACACCTCTAGTGAACAGTGGACCCCGGTCCATTCTTTTACATTCATATTACCGTTTACTTTTACATGCATTATTTACTTTCTCGCAAACTACTATCTTTTACCACACGATACGTTTAATCCTTTGTTTACAGCAAACCAGTAAGATTGACAACCTCACTGTAAGTTGGGGCAAAGTACTTTGGTTGTGTTGTGTGCATGTTCCACGTTGCTGCTGGTGCAAAGCTATGCCCCAGATATGGCACCATATATAAATTGTCTGGAGCTGTCGCCAAGCCAGCGAGCATCTTTGGAAGTTGGTTCTTTCTCCTACTGGTTCGATAAACCTCGGTTTCATACTGAGGGAAGACTTGCTGCTGTGCTCATCATATCTTCCTCTTGGGGTTCCCAACTGGGTGCCTAACACGCACTATAAGAGCTCCAGAATCTTGGTTCTGAAGCCTGGATGACTTGGGGATAATCTTGTCTCGTGATTCTTCATTGATTGTCTTAGATTCCTCCGTAAAACATTCATTTATGTATAAAAATAAATAACCAAGGAGATTTGCACATCTATGCAATGATTAGTGATTTGTGGCAGGTCTAGAGAGATAATATTATTCTAATGGCGAGTAATCTCTGGTTTAAACAGTGATAAAAATGATTATTTTGGCACTCATCATCACCCTCAAGCTTAACCTTGATCATCCACTAGCAGTTAATAGAAATCAGAAGGAACTTGGAGTACAAACCGAAACAATGAAAAGGCTAGTTCACTTATAGTTGGTAGTCATAGCTCACGCTTTTTATCTAAAATCTTAGCATAGATAGAGTAATGGCAAAATATTGTATAAAATTTGTTATGCCAAGAGAACTAAAACAAAAATATTTATTACCAAGGACGATTATATGAGTAACAATGTCGGGTAATGGAAGCAAATAGGAACACCAACAAAAACACGGAAGGATAAAAGGAAAAATATTTTTAGTTTTTTGAGGATTGGATATAGGAGAATAGAAAATGGTGATTAATACAAGGCTAAAATACTCAAACAAAAATAAAATCAAACAAAAAGTAAGCTAAGTGCTGGCACGAACCCCCCTCCTCCCTCCCTCCCTCTCTCTGCACTATTTATTTCTTCATGTGTGTGACTAATATTTAATACATGTTAATAAAGTTTGAGTTTATAATGTGAAATTTACTAGAAACTTCTATAAAACTTGATGACGACAATTGTATAATAACTATATTCACTTAATATAGGACCTACAAGACGTATTCATAGGAGATAGTTGGATTTAATGAAACAAGTGCACCATACTTGGAAAAGTAAGGAATATTACCGTTAAGCATGAGATGAATATGAATTAGATCCCAAGAATGATGTGTACCTCAATTGTAAAAGAGCTGGAAGCCTCCTAGAATTATTGTAGACAAACACAAGCCTTCGCCAATCAACAAGGCACATACAGAGCCTCCTAGATCTCGACAAATACTAGATCCCTTCTATACTTGCTAAAAGCACACTTTGTAATACTCCCTCCGTTATTGTTTACACTGAATGACATCTCGGGAATGATGTGTACCTTGACTGTAAAAGACATGGAGGCATCTTGAAATTATTGTAGACAAATACAAGCCTTCTACAATCAACAATACACATAGAGCCTCCTAGATCTTGACAAGTAATTGATCCCTTCTATACTTGTTAAACACCCACTTTCTAATACTCCCTTTGTTTTTGTTTACCCTACACTTTGGGTTACTCAAAGTCAATGATTGTAAATTTCTCCACCTATATATAATAAATTAACATCTAAAATAACAAATTTATATTATTGGAACCATCACAAAACCATTTTTATATTATATGTATTGGGAACTATAGATGTCGATATTTTCTCCTTTGTACATGGTCAAACCTTATAAAGTTGGCTTTGACTAAACTTAAAACAGAAATCTTTTGATATTAATACAAAAAAATACATGCTAAATTGGTGTTATTATCCTTAGTGAGACTCAAACATGCCTAATTTCTGAATCTCTTGATGAATTTCTCATCGCGACGTTGGTTATGAATCATCAACAAATTTGTTTTATCATGCTCTACTATATAATCCTTACTGACAATTATTTTCATAAGAGTGGGCTAATAAGGTCTTATCTAGGGAGAAACATGTGAAACATGCACAAATCTTTTCATGTTTGACATCCGTAATTTCTTTAGTGAAACAAATTCCATTGGCGTTTAACATATGATTCATTATGAATTTCAACCGCAATTTCGTACAATTTGAAATAGTTCACTAAATTATTCAATTAAACATTGTCTATCTATTATTTCAAGAGTATTTTCTATATAAATGGTGAAATATCCTATATTGTAATTAAAAAAATGCTACATTGAACTTTCATAAGGTTTCAAGGCATTTCACATTCCAAGTATCTCGGTGCAATTTAATTTAAATTATGTCATCCACTCATTTTTTTTCTGGGGAAGTCCTTGTATTTTTTATCATAATTTTGTAAAATTTAAATGGAGATGAAATCAGAATTGTGTCTTTTTATATATATTATGAATATTTATTTATGTTGTTTTAGTATTTCGTTAGCAACACTATTATGCTCGAATGTGGTTGTCAATGATTGACTTATTTAATATATGATTATTAAGTTGTGTCAAGCATTATTAATTACTGGCTTATTATTTTACTTAATTTTTCACTAAAATGTTACAATATTCATATCAAATTTGAATTAAGTAAAACCAATACTTATCCTTATCCGAGTAACGTAAGTTACGCATTCATTTTCAATAATGATCATACGTTTTAAAAGTGAAAGGGTAGTTATCCGATCCGCATCCGAGCCTTTTCCGCCCAAATATTTGGCGCACCACGTCACGCCATTGCGCGGCACCATCCGATGAACATATGGTAACCTCACCCCTTGGTGCCGTCCGTCCGATCCGGCCCTTGTCCTCATTGGCAATTTAAACCCTACGGCCATGAAGAGCCTGGCTCCAAGCTCCACAGGCTTTATTGCCTACTCATCCTCTCCAATAAACTCGTCGCGTCGAAAAATTAAAGACTGAGGCTAGTGGCTCTAGCCTCCGAATCGGCCTCTCCTCCTCCCTCCCTGTGGCTATTATTATTGCGCTGGGGATATATATCGTCAGGCCGGTAGTGCTTCGATCCTATTTCAGTGGTGCCTGGGAGTAATTGAGAAAGAACACCATGGCCTCCCCCACTACTCTCCCCTTTCTCTCTCACGTGATTCATACTCGCGCCCTCCCTCCGCCCCCGGACCTTCACCTGCCCGGCCACTAGCTATATATATAACCAATCGCCATACACTCCGCTCCTCTCCCTCTCTCTCTTTTGATCCTGGCATCTGGTTGGCCAACCGTACATATTTCCACTCCCCGCTACCAAGAAAGTGAGCTCGATCATGGGCGGAGCAGTAGCTGCAGTGGTGGAGGAGGAGGAGGGGGCGGCGGTCGACGTGGTGGTGGTGCGGGAGTACGACGGTGGTCGTGACCGCGGCGGCGTGGAGGAGGTGGAAAGGGAGTGCGAGGTGGGCTCCAGCGGCGGCGGCTCCGGCAAGATGTGCCTCTTCACTGACCTCCTCGGCGACCCGCTCTGCCGCATTCGCAACTCGCCGGCCTACCTCATGCTGGTACGCACGTACTTTAGTGACTGGCATATCCAATTCGGTTTAATTTGCTGTCGTTTCGGCGTGGGTCCCGGCTTGAAAACTAACAACTCGAAACGCATGTTTGAACTGCCCTGATATGGAAAGGTCGCGGAGACAGCAACGGGCACCGGTGGTGGCGGCGGCGGCACCAAGATTATCGGCCTCGTCCGCGGCTGCGTCAAGTCTGTCGTCTCCGGCAGCTCCCACGCCAAGGACCCAATTTACACCAAGGTCGCGTACATCCTCGGCCTCCGCGTCTCACCCACCCACCGGTACGTTCTACGTGCCAAGAAGAAAGAAGCATGCAGCTGATAAAATGGATGCCGTTCCAGTTTGTAACTTGAGCTGTGATGATCATACGCAGGCGGAAAGGGGTGGGGAAGAAGCTAGTGGAGCGGATGGAGGAGTGGTTCCGGCAGAAGGGCGCGGAGTACTCGTACATGGCGACGGAGCAGGACAACGAGGCGTCGGTGCGGCTCTTCACCGGCCGCTGCGGCTACGCCAAGTTCCGCACGCCGTCCGTGCTCGTGCACCCGGTGTTCCGCCACGCCCTCAGGCTCTCCCGCGGCGTGTCCGTCGTGAGCCTCAAGCCGCGGGACACCGAGCGCCTCTACCGCTGGCACTTCGCCGCCGTCGAGTTCTTCCCGGACGATATCGACGCAGTGCTGTCCAATGCCCTGTCGCTCGGCACGTTCCTTGCGCTGCCGGCAGGGATGAGGTGGGACGGGGACGTCGAGGCGCTCATCGCGTCGCCGCCGGCGTCATGGGCGGTGCTGAGCATCTGGAACTGCATGGACGCCTTTCGCCTCGAGGTGCGCGGCGCGCCGCGCGTGATCCGCGCTGCCGCGGGCGCGACGCGGCTGGTCGACCGCGCGGCGCCGTGGCTCGGGATCCCATCCATCCCCAACCTCTTCGCGCCGTTCGGGTTCTACTTCCTCTACGGCCTTGGCGGCGCAGGGCCAGCGGCGCCGAGGATGGTGCGCGCGCTGTGCCGGCACGCGCACAACATGGCACGCGGCGGGGGATGCGGCGTGGTGGCCACCGAGGTCGGCGCGTGCGATCCCCTCCGCGCCGGCGTGCCGCACTGGGCGCGCCTCGGCGCCGAGGACCTCTGGTGCATCAAACGGCTCGCGGACGGGTACACCCGCGGCACGCTCGGTGACTGGACCAAGGCGCCGCCCGGGCGCTCCATCTTCATCGACCCTAGAGAGTTCTGATCAGCTTCCATTTCTCCTAGGTTTTCAGTAGTAGGTTTTTCCCCGTCCGTCTGATCTCCGATGCGACGGCCTGCTCCTCAGTCCTTCCTAGAGCAGAGCAGTGTACTATACCCTCCTGAATCTTCAGAGTTGCAAGGATGCGGTACATTACATTACATTTAGGCGTAATTTTCGTTTCATCTTCTTTCACTGGCTCACAACTGCTCTGTCACTCTGTCAGTGGAAACATGAGATCGATCTACTGGAAACCTGGTTCTCCTTCAAAGAGCAGACCAGAGTGGAAACCTGGTTGCCTTTTTTGGGTGCCTTTGAGCCGCCTTTGCTTCGTGGCACTGCTACTAGAAAGTTCGCCCCCGCTTCCTTCTTTTGCCGGATTCTGCTTTCATTTGTGGGGGCTTTGGTTCGATCCATGCCGGATCTCTGCTGGATGCTGCAACACTAACACGTCGGCGCCTCATGTCCCCATTGGACTGTTCGAGATCGATCTAGGAATCAGAGATGATCCGACATTGGTCGAGATAATGGCCTGGGACAGTCGCTAGTGGGCTGAAATTTGGTCCTGATTCCTGTCTCGGTATCTTTCACCTCTATCGGGATCGGTCGAGTGTTTTTTCAAAGATGTTATCAGTATGTCCTGTCTGACTCTGTTTGGTTCAGAAAACGTTGCTGCGCTTACCTAGAATCATCATCTCCATTCTGTACCACACCAAATCCAAACAATTGATGATAACGAACGTACTGTACCTTTGTGATGATTGGCCCCGTACCACGCAATCGACAAGAACTCTGTACGTTCGCTGCACACTGTTGTTACAGTGCTGCTGTGTTGCTAACTGTAAACTGAACTCATAAAACGACCGCATGTCGTCACAGCGGCATCATCTCGCGAGCTCTCTGTTCCGACGGTACTTTCTCCGGCGGCGGCGTCAGGGCGAATTGACCCGACACAGTTGCTAGCAGACATGAATGTATACGCAGCGACAGCAGCAGCGCGAAAGAGATCTCGAATTTATCAGGAACCAAGCCGCCGTGCGCCACATACCATGCGAAGACGAAGATCGCTGTCAAGGATCTGTGTCGATCTCCCAACTTGCTCCAAGAGAAAGTACGGATAGACAAGGGCAAAAGAAGCATCTAATTAGGCTTCTGCTCCGTGGCCCTGTGAATCGATGGATCATGGATGGTCATGGTCCGGTCTAGCTACCGTCATGTCGCGACATGCGCCGTGCATGTTAATGGCTACTCCAGCAGTTACGCGCTGCCGACACACAGCCGCCTCTGAATTTACGATGGTGTCGTCGCATCAGGCCGCCGCCGCCGCAGCCGTATTTAAGTTCAGCGTCTTTTATCGAATCATTTGGTCCTCATCCTAGCTAGTGCCAAGTAATGGCAGCCTATAGGAACCATCGTCGTCTGCCAAATGGCGAGCTCTGCTGAAAGTCAAGAACACCTTACTTTTTGCATGGGCGCATGCACCGTTGGAGCACAAAGACGGCGCATGCACCGTTGGAGCACAAAGACGGCGCCTACTCGTACTGGTACTACTACTAGCATGATGCAACTGTCATGACCTCATCTGTGAAACTGTTTTGGAAAGAATCTTGACCATCCCAATTACCCAAATGAAAAATAAAGAGATTGGTTTGATTTGTTGTCGACTCTAATCAATGGCAATATGTGTCATGAGTCATGACTATGTACTGCACTGGTAGTGATATGCCTACTGGACCGATTAGGTGTGGCGCATGGCTTAGTGCAATGCCACCGCTACTACATGCACCGAGAAAACAGCAACGCCACGACGGACTACACACCAACGGCGTGACACGTCCAAATATCCTTCTAGGGGTCACCCCTCCCTACCGACCCTAGCCACCGCCGACTCTCCCCACCTCCTTCCCTTCCCCGCCTCTCGCCGTTGTGTGAGTGGCTGCCAACAAATGAGGCAGTGGGGATCACCCTCCCCTTGCTAGCGGTGTGGCGCTGGCTGTGGCCATTGGGAGCGCGACGTAGCCTAGCAGACAGCGACCATGGGTGGAGGTCGGTGGTGGGTGTTCACGACGGAGCGCGTGGCGGCGGTAGCGCAGCGGATCGATCTAGTTGATGGCGGCGGGGCGGTCAGGTTCCTGGCCCCTTGCGGCAAGGCAACAACCAGCTTGTCTCTCCCCTATGGATCTCCGCCGCTGACCTGAGGCCGACATGCTCGCGGTTGTGGTGGCCCGGGGCCCCTACTCCTCTGTAGGCTTGGCCAATGGGGGCCGGCGGGGATCGGGCGGATGGCGTGGGGGCTGCTGATGTCTACGAACGCTTCTATTTTTGTAGACAGTGTTGGGCCTCCAAGTGCAGAGGTTTGTAGAACATCAGCAAGTTTCCCTTAAGTGAATCACCCAAGGTTTATCGAACTCAGGGAGGAAGAGGTCAAAGGTATCCCTCTCAAGCAACCTTGCAATTAAGGTACAAGAAGTCTCTTGTGTCCCCAACACACCCAATACACTTGTCAGGTGTATAGGTGCACTAGTTCGGCGAAGAGATAGTGAAATACAAGTAATATGGATGATTATAAGTGGTAATTGCAATCTGAAATAAAAATCGATGCGAGCAAACATGTAGCAGAACTTGTTGTAAACGGTGTTTCAATGCTTAGAAACAAGGCCTAGGGATCATACCTTCACTAGTGGACACTCTCAACAAAGATAACATAATTGAACACATAAATATCCTTCTTCACTATGCTACTCTGAACTACTCTCTGGTTGGATAACGAACACTAATCCAAGCGTAGGGCTACAAAGCACTCCTTAAAGTTCGCATTCCCTAATTTAGATTACCCCACACTGTCACCTTGAGTGCACTAGACGGTTCCAGACAAACACCAACAATTCACAGAGACATCCAACTCAAATCATAACTCATTAGAAGTATTACTACAAAATTTAGCCTAAGAGACACACATAATGCGCACACTGTCACCTTCACATCATCGGACAAGGTGTCTCCAGAGATTACACTAATAAAACCACTTGAGTAGCATAACAAATGAAGAGTAACATCTACTAATTCAACTAGATACAAAGCTCATGATCACATAAAGATCACACCATGGGAGAGAGAGAGATGAACCACATAGCTACCGGTAGAGCCCTCAGCCTCGGGGGAGAACTACTCCCTCCTCATCATGGGAGACAGCAACGGCGATGGAGATGGCGGTGGAGTCAATGGAGATGGCTCCTGGGGCAATTCCCCGTCCAGGCAGGGTGCCGGAACAGAGACTTCTGTCCCCCAAACTTCGTCTTCGATGGCGGCGGTGCTGCGGAACTTTTCATGGACGGATGCTGGACTACTTAGGGTTTTCGCCTCGGAGAGAATATATAGGCGGAAGGGCAATGTCAGAGGGTGGACCAGGGCCCACACCACCTAGTGGCGCAGCCAGGGGGACCCGCGCCACCCTATGGTGTGGCTAGCCCCTGGCCCTCCTCTATCTCTGCTTTGGACTCGGTCTTCGTGTCGGGAAAAATAGGAGGTTTGGCTTTCGATTCGTCCAATTCCGATAATATTTCCCGTGTAACTTTTCTGAAATACAAAAACAGCAGAAAACAGGAACTGACACTGTGGCATCTTGCTAATAGCTTAGTTCCAGAAAATGCATAAAAATGCCACGAAGTGTAAACAAAATATAAAACAATTGATGTAAAACAAGTATGGAGCATAAAAAATAATAGATACGTTTGCAACGTATCTAGCATCCCCAAGCTTAACTCCTGCTCGTCCTCGAGTAGGTAAGTGATAACAAAAATAATTTTTGAGGTGACATGCAGCCAACACAATCTTGATAAAGTCGATGTAAAGCATTGCCAGCAGAGATCAAAGTACTCTAAACATGGGCATAAAAGATATAATTCTAACAATAGAACTTAGCAACCATGTTACAACATGAAAAGCAACACAAACAAAAGATCATGAATAATAATGCATTGAAAGTTATTTGTTTATTTTGAGCATAGAGAAAACATAGCAAAGTGGTATTCAACTTGTCCTTCATGGAATAGCAAAACATAAATGCATAGGACACCTTCAAAGTTCAAAAGGGTGACTAGATACAAATAATTTGAGAACAAGCAATACCATAATCATGAATTAATCAATAATAAATTTTGAGGCTATGCACATTATACTCAGAATGACAACTATACTCTCTTAATCGGTGCATAAAGATAGAAGATGAAGACTCAACATAAAAGTAAAAGAAAGGCCCTTCACAGAGGGAAGCAGTGATTGCAAGTTTTATAAAGCTTCCAAAAATTATGGTACTTATTAGCTTTGAGCTCTCATTGCCCCTATCATTGGCATCTTGAGTGGTTAAGGTTAATGTGAGAACAAGTATGAGTTATATGCTTGACAAACCATAAGTTGAAAATCTCATGTCCCGTGAATACGATACCTAAACCGCATGCTACTCGACTTAGGTCCCAAGAAAGTTCTTGTCATTGTAAGTATACTTGTATCATCGAGAATGCCAATGGGGTACCTCCTGCCCGATGATATGGAAGCTTTCCCATATCAAAATGATAGGACAAACAGACAATGAACACCTCGACATCTCTTTTATTTACCATTGGGTATAACTTTTTATTTTGAGATGCATCGTCGAATGTCCACTATGGTTATGCTGTAAATTTCCACCATGAATGATGCATGGTTTAGATTAGCGGCCCAGGCGTTTCTCTAACACATATACAAACTCCATGAGCTCACAAATTTCCAACTTATTTCACATAGCTAGGCATCCATAAACAAAAGAGCATGATATCAACTAAATATGAATAAGTGCAATGTTGAAAACGTGCCCCATGAAAGCATGGCTGTGCTAATTCTCAACTTACAGTTTGCAAGCATATAAACTTCATAATAGAATCACAATGGTCAAGTTTATTAAGTGCAAGAAAGTAAATGTACCATCAAGTTTGTGAGAGCTTTACTAACTAATTTTCTCATAACAAAAAAAATTAATTTGGAAGATAGATAAAAGCATGATGAATATACTTGGAATAGCAAATGCTAATAGGTAGATATGGTGGACGCATTGGCAAACTTTGGTTTTTGGGAGTTGGCTGCACGAGTAGAGCTCATACTCAGTACATGTGAAGGCTAGCAAGAGACTGGGAGCGACCAACTAAGAGAGCAATAACGGCCATAATCATGCATAGCGACAAAACATTATTAATCAAAGCATAAAGTGATATTACAAGTCAAAAACTAAATGATCATAGAGGCATAAGGTGACTGGTTCATAGTCATAACATGGTGTAAGCATGCGCCAAGTCAACCCAAATAAAGCATCAATGGAGAATACCACAATATTATGCTTCTATATGATAAAAACAATGCATGATTCTTTCAAAGGCACATTAAGCACTCTCAGTCGTTTGAGACAAGTCATGCTACAACAATAACTACTAAGCATATAATCAAAATAATATCTAGCATGACATGCTAAAGTCTAAGCCACAGTCTAAACAAGCTTCCTTTTGCATCACTATAAGCATGAAACATTTTACTCTTTTCCAACACCAATCAACCTATTTGAAACAACTCTCAAGGATAAAAATCAATAAAGACCAAAGGTCTAAACAAACCTAACTACAAATAACTAACAAGTTCTGAACAAAAGTAAAGGTGAAAAACAAAGGCTAAACACAGTACTAGCAAAAGAGAACACTCGCAGAATAATAAGAATGAAAACTAGAGTGTTCTAGGCAATGAAAATGGAGCGTGTCTCTCTCCAAAGCAAACATGGTGTGATCCAACCATTTATTACAGAAAATAAAACAAAACAAAACAAAAACAACTGACGCTCCAAGAATAACACATAGCATATGAAGCAATAAAAATATAGTGTCTTGAAAGATGACCTGATATTTTTGTTGATGAAGAAGAGGGTGCCTTGGGCATCCCCAAGCTTTGACGCTTGTACTTCTTGGATATTTCTTGGGGTGACATGGGCATCCCCAAGCTTGAGCTTTTGTCCATCCTTCATCTCATCATATCATTCTCCTTTCCCTACACTTGAAAACTTCCTTCATACAAAACTTCACACAATTCTCATTAGCAACATTAGTGTATGCAAGATAGTAGATCCACTTTTGGTTCAGTTTTAACTCAAGTACAACATCCATTAAAACATTAGCTACTGTAGCAACTTTTTCTAAAAGCTCTTCCGATCAAAAGAACTCAAAAAGAAAGAGATCAAGAGGCAAATGCAAATAGTGGCAGAAATTTGTCAAAACAGAACAACAGGTAAAGATTGATTTTTTCAAAAACCTTCTGTTGCTCAAATCGAAAAGTGCAAAACTAACGAAAGTTAGATAATAACCTGGGGCATATGCGCAAAAATCGCAGATCAATACGACGTTCTGGGATTTTTCACAAATTTTTACAGCGAAGCATATAAATCTATTTCTGGACAACAACTTTCCCAAAAATTTACATTCTTCCTATTAGAGGCTATTCTTGGCACAAAAATGAAATAAAAAGGATAAGGAAAGTTCATTACAGTAGTAACAACTTCCCAGACTTAACAAAAGAAAAATTACTGAAATAAAACATGGGTTATCTCCCAAGAGTGCTTTTCTTTAACGCCTTTGAGCTAGGCGCAGTGATTTTAAAACATGCTCACGTAAGCACCGGAAAAGAGCTTGAAGCAAAAGAGAGCATCAAGGAGCAAATATGAAACACATTTAAGTCAAATCCACTTCCTATGCAAATGAATTTTGTAAGAAAACAAATTATTGAAGCAAGAGGCTACTAGCATAGGAAGGCAAAGAAAGTGCAACATCAAAACTTTCAACATAAAGAGAGGAAACTTAATATTGTTGAGATGTATAAAACCATGTTTCCCTCTCTCATAATAACTTTCAGTAGCATCATGAATAAAATTAACAATATAACTATCACATAAAACATTCTTATCATAAGCCACATGCATAAAATAATTAATACTCTCCACATAAACATAGTCATTCTTATTAATACTCTCCACATAAACTATCATTATTATTCTGATCACCATAAATCATCAAAAATAGGAGGCATATTGTAATCATAAGTAATTTTCTCCTCAATAGTAGGTGGAATGAAAATATCATATTCATCATTGTAATCATCATATATTGGAGGTATAGTGTCATCAAAGTAAATTTTCTCCTCCATGCTTGGGGGACTAAAAATATCATGCTCATCAAAACTAGCTTCCCCAAGCTTAGAATTTTCCATAGCGTTAGCAGTAATGGTGTTCAAATAATTCATACTAATAATATTGCTATTAGCATGCAAATAAAGTTCTATAGGTTTTTTAATTTTCTCTTCAAACACTTCATATCCTAACTCAAGATAAATACTATAAAGCTCTCTAATTTTGTTGTTGTTTTCCATTAAGCCTAACTAGTGAAAATAAAAACAAGAAAAAAAGATATAATTGCAGAATCTGAAGAAAATAACTTCGAGCACTCACACACCAGCAATAGTACTAGAAGATAGCTTAGTAGCCAGAGGATGTGAGTACCATTTACCTTACCTCCCCGGCAACGGCGCCAGAAAAGAGCTTGATGGCGCGTGATTGACGTGGGAGCTTCTTCTTCTTCAATCCCCGGCAACGGCGCCAGAAAAGAGCTTGATGTCTATGATTGCTTCTATTCTTGTAGACAGTGTTGGGCCTCTAAGTGTAGAGGTTTGTAAAACAGCAGCAATTTTCCCTTAAGTGGATCACCCAAGGTTTATCGAACTCATGGAGGAAGAGGTCAAAGGTATCGCTCTCAAGCAACCCTGCAATTAAGGTACAAGAAGTCTCTTGTGTCCCCAACTGATGAGGGCTAACTCGACAAATGTCCAATATGAAGGACTTAGGATCGGGGGAGTAGGGCGTCGGATGAACTCGACGGTAAATCAGTCAAACAATGTGTGTATCGAAAGTAAACGTAGAGTAAACTTGGCTTGCTTTCAATCTATCCCTTACCGTCCTCTCCTGGCCCCTATATATAGGTGGCCAGGTCTCAAGGATTGGGAGGGGTCTGATACAAATTACAATATCGACATATGACATGAACTCGTATATCGACTAGTATTACAATTGGGCCTAGCTTAACGGGCCTCAGGGGTACTTAACTGACGGGCTCTATTATCTATACCCTTGTCAGTAGCCTCCGAGATTCTACCAGAATTGCAGATTCGGGTTGAATCTCAGATCTTTATTTCTTTGATTTGATCAATCTTTGGCTTCTTCATATCTTCAAATATTTGACTTCGAATATCTTTCGTTATACTGTCTCGCAAGGGGTTTTGATGAACAAGCCTGACAACTCTGACGGATCAAGAGGCTAGTTAACTGCCGGAACAGATACTTGTCACCTACTTCAAATTCAATCCCCTTGGACTTGAATTCGGGAAACCGGTCAAACCCACCCTTTTGCCGCATTTAGGACTTACAAAGAATGAATCCCAGTGGTTCTCAGGGTACCCAGTGCGTCCACCAGGATTTTCTTCGTGTCATTGACACGGATAATTTCTAGCAGAGCGCATTCATGTGCGTATACCAGGCCACACAGGATGGATCCTGGGGTCTTACCTTCACGATATATTTCAATCATGGCATTCGAATCTTGTCGCGATGATGCCACTCGAGAATCATATGTCGCAGCCTTGTTTGACTGTTAGAATGTGCAAAATATTCAAGTTGTAATTTTCTAGACTTCTCATAAATAGCTCCCGATGGGAGTAATCGATCTTTATTTTGTCGACAATGAAGTCGAAGTTCGTTGCCAATGAAAACTAGTCGATTGCGCCTGTATTGGTCGACAACCAGCTTGTTCTTTATTTATTGAGTGCACCACCAGTGCTCCTGATGTAAGAACTTCTAAAGCTATGGGCGGTTATTTGCTAGCCGATTATAAGCTTCAATCTCTTTCTCTTCTTTCTGTCGACTTCTTTTTATCGGGTGCATGACCAGCGCTCCCGATGGGAGTAGCCCCCGAGGCTATAGCCGAAATTTTTCGGGTATAGGCTCAAAAATAGAAACATGTCTACCTAAAGTATTGTCTTCTTGTGATATTTTTTCGGCATGATTTTGTGCTTGACTATTCATCTCTTCTTATGATGCAAGCCCCCGAGTCCATGACGAGGTGCATTGTGCTACTTGATATATACTTTTTTTTTACCTTATACATGTATCTTTACCTGTGACATGTTGTCGCCTCCTTATCGTCTGCTCTGGGCAGAATATAAAAGCCCATAAGATGTAGTTTGGACCGTGTCTCTGCGGATGCCCATTAAGATGTACTTATAAATAAAGCATGTTGGGGGAGGGCAAAAACCCTAACTCTCTCATTATTATCTTCTTCCGCCGCATCATCTTCCTTCTCGTTACCTCATCTAGGGTTTTCCTCCCCGGACTTGTCTCCATGGCCGATGCAGGTGGATCGCGTCTGAACATCGGTGCTCCGGTGGAAAAGCGAGGTCGTGGCTGTCCGCGCTGCAGTAAGAACAAGTCCACAAACCCAGCTGTGGTAGCTTCATCGTCTGCTCCACCAAAACGGCGCCCTGGCCGCCCTGCGGGGAGTAAGAACAAGCCCAAGGTTTCATCTACTACGCCAGGTCCGAGCGCCCCTCCTCATAATGCTTCTCCTCCTCCTGCGCCCAAAGTGTACTCCTTCTGCATCGCCGACGCTCAATGCCGCGAGATTCAGCTGGTGCCGCTGAAGTTTACCAACTTCATGGACGGGCGAGAACTGCCGGAAGCCATTCTTCGTGAGCACTCTGGGGGAGGAACTCCCTATGAAGTGGAGGTCTAGTATGATGGGGACGGCGAGATGTACTTCAAGGGCGGCTGGTCTCAATTTGCAGAGGACCATGACCTCCATCAAGGTTTCTTTATGACTTTTGACTACCATGTTGGTACGTCGAACTTTGACATGAGGATCTACGACTGTACTCAATGCCAGAAGGAGTACGAAGTTGAAATCCATTTTCATTGATCGTCTCCTTATGTAATATCGTGTTCTGGTTATCTTCAGTAATAAGTAGTCGCGATGAACTTTTATCTTGTGTCGTCTTTATAAATAGACCATGGGAATGAATCGTCGTTCTGAGGTGTGCTTTTGATATATTATTGAGTTTACCTTGAACCATGCTTGTGTTTGTCGAATATCGGGTTGAGAACAACCTAGAAATATGTCTCGAATAGTCGCAGATACCAAATCTCAATAGCTTTATTTATTTTATTTCATACGACTCGAGGGTCTGAGCCCCCGAGTGGAAGGAAAAATATTCATACATATTGTCGAGTTGACCCAAAGAACCCGACCTGTGGCCTCATGTTCTGGGTTCAAAGGGTCATATCTCGAAAGTTCCTTGTCGCCGTATTTCTTCTATGCGTAGAACTGTCGTAATTGCTCTACATTCCACGGGTTGCTCTCGTCTTTCCCTGTTTTCTTATCTTGTAGTCGATAAGCTCCTCCTGGTATTACCTCTGTGATGATATATGGTCCCACCCATGGGGACTCTAATTTGCCATGACCGTCTTGCTTTAATCGCAAGACTAAATCTCCCACCATGAAAGATCATGGATGAACTCGACTGCTGTGGTAGTTTCATAGATTTTGTTGGTACTGTGTTGCCCTGGCAAGTGCTATGTCTCTTGCTTCATCAAGTGCATCGACATCATCTTGAAGTGCTTCAGTAGAGGTTGTTTCGTCGTAAGCCGCGATTCTTGGGGCTTCATGGGTGATCTCGACTAGAAGCATGGCTTCTGCACTGTGGGCTAGAAAGAAGGGGGTTTCTTGAGTAGCCGCGTTGGGTGTAGTTCTGAGACTCCATAGCACGGAGGGTAGTTTGTCTACCCAAGCGTGTTTGGATTTTTCGAGAGGTGCTAATAGCCTCTTTTTTATCCTATTGCATATTAAGCCAATAGCTTTTTCGACTTGTCCATTTGTCTTTGGATGCGCTACAGATGCAAATTTCAGTTTGATTCCCATACTTTCACAGTAGGTCTTGAACTCCTTTGACGTGAAGTTTGTCCCATTGTCCGTGATGATGCTATGTGATACTCCGAAGCGAAAAACAATAGACTTGATGAAGTTAATTGCGGCTGTGGAATCTTGGGTTGTTATGGGGGCTGCCTCTACCCACTTGCTAAATTTGTTGACTTCCACCAGCATGTAGACATGTCCTCCTGGCCAAGATTTGTGTAATTTTCCTACCATATCGAGACCCCATTGTGCGAAGGGCCAGGATAGTGGTATTGGTTGCAATTCTGCTGCCGGTGCGTGTGGTCGAGATGCGAAACGTTGACAAGCCTCGCACTTCCTTACTATATCCTTCGCGTCTTCAATTGCTGTCAACCAGTAGAACCCTACGCGAAAAGCTTTAGCTGTAATGGCTCTGCTTCTAGCATGATGTCCGCATACTCCTGAGTGGATGTCTTTTAATATTTCTTGTCTTTCTTGAGGAGTAACACATCTTTGCAGGACGCCCGTTATACTTTTCTTGTATAGCTTCCCTTGTAACACGACAAAAGCCTTGGATCGTCGTATTATCCTTTTTGCTTCTACTGTATCTTCGGGTAGCGTTTTGTTTATCATGTAAGCCAAGTATTATTGCATCCAGGTTTCTTCGATCATCATAACTTCTTCGGGTTCCGCTGTGCCTCTGTTGCCAGCCCCCGAGCATGTTGCTTGGTGCTGGACTTGTTCCTCTGTAGTCAAAGTTTTGTTGCTCTTTATTGACCTCTCTATGATTTCTTCCCAAAACACTCCTTGTGGTATGGGTAAACACTAGGGCCCGATATTTGCTAGATTGTCGACTTCCTCATTGCTGGCCCTACTGACGTGCGAAACTTCGCATCCATCAAATGTTCCCTCTAGATAATAGTATAAGTTTCTGTATGCTGTCATGTTGTCACTGATGGCGTCACACATGTTCATCACTTGTTGAACGATGAGATTCGAATCCCCGAATATTTTTAATCGAGTTGCTCCACATGATTTGGCCATTTTCATTCCGTGGAGCAAAGCCTCATATTCGGCTTCATTATTAGAAGCTTGGGGAAAACTCATCCTTAAGACATACTTCAATTTGTCGCCTTGTGGTGATATCAGGACTACTCCTACTCCTGCGCCTTGAATTCTTTTTGATCCATCAAAGTACATTGTCCATATGCTTGATAGGTCCGGCGGTCCTGTGTTTTGTAACTCTAGCCACTCTGCTGTGAAATCTGGGAGAACTTGTGATTTTATCGCCTTTCGCTTTTCATACGTGATGTCCAGGGGTGACAATTCGATTCCCCATAAGGAGACACGTCCTGTCGCTGAAGGATTGTTCAATATGTTGGATAGTGGTGCTTCATTAACCACTATAATTGGGTGCACCGCGAAGTATTGTCGTAGCTTTCGTGCCATTATGAATACACTGTATGCAAGCTTTTGGTAGTGCGGGTACCTCTATTTTGTTAGAGATAGTACTTCGCTAACGAAATATACTGGCCTTTGAACGCCATGAGCTTTTCCTTCTTCGCTTTTTTTGACTACTAATATTGTGCTCACCACTTGATGTGTTGCTGCAATATACAGTAGTAGCGGCTCCTTTTCCTTAGGCACGACCAACACCGGCGGTGTGGAAAGCACTTTTTTCAGTTGTGCGAAGGCTGTATCCGCTTCTTCTGTCCACTCGAATTTGTCGTCTGATTTTTTCATCAATGCATAGAAAGGAAGTGCCTTTTCTCCCAATCGTGCGACGAATCGACTTAGTGCCGCGATGCGCCCTGCGAGCTTCTGTACATCGTGTAGCTTTGTTGGTTTCCCCATCGTTAGTATTGCTTGGATCTTCTCTGGGTTTGCCTCTATTCCCCTTGCTGATACCAGGAATCCCAAAAGTTGACCTGCAGATACCACAAAAGAGCATTTTGTTGGGTTAAGCTTGAGCTTATACCTGTTTAAGTTGTCGAATGTTTCTGCCAAATCACTGATTAGGGACTCTTCTTTTCTTGTGGTGATGACCACGTCGTCGATGTAAACTTGAATGTTGCGCCCTATTTGACTTCCGAGGCAGTTTTGCATCATCCGCTGGTAGTTGCTCCTGCGTTTTTTAAGCCAAAAGGTATGACTTGATAGCAGAACACGCCATATGGTGTGATGAAGGCTGTTTTTCCTCGTCTTCTTCTTCAGTTTGATCTGGTTATACCCAGAATATGCGTCCAGGAAGGAAAGCCTTGCGCACCCCGCCGTTGAGTCTATTATTTGATCAATGCAAGGTAGAGGGAAGGGATCCTTTGGACAGTGTTTGTTGAGAGACGTGTAGTCAACACATACTCTTTGTACGTCTGTATTTT
Organism: Dactylis glomerata; assembly: GCA_007115705.1. Taxonomy (NCBI): domain Eukaryota; kingdom Viridiplantae; phylum Streptophyta; class Magnoliopsida; order Poales; family Poaceae; genus Dactylis; species Dactylis glomerata. Next base: position 1,122,537 of record QXEO01000493.1, read on the forward strand.
TCTTGGGGACGATAACTGGATTAGATACCCAACTAGATGTTTTGATTTCTTGAATGAATCCTGCGTTTTCTAGCCTGTGTAGTTCGGACGCTATTGCTTTCCTTTTGGGTTCGTCAAATCTTCTTAGTGGCTGCTTGACTGGCTTTGCTTTGGGATCCATGTTTAGTGCGTGCTCGACGAGTTCCCTGGGAACCCCTGGCATGTCTGAAGGACACCAGGCAAAGATTTCCCAGTGCTCACGGAGGAACTCGACGAGCGCGCTTTCCTATGCGGGATCCAAGTTTACTGCTATGGAGGTGGTCTTGCTCGGGTCTGTGGGGAGGACTTGGATTTTCTTTGAGTCTTGGGTTGCATCGAAAGCCTGATCTGGCAGGGATCGTCCAACATCGGGTAGCACATTATGATCGGTTTCACCTTTCAGCCTTGCGTATTCCGCTGTCATGCCGAAAGTTTGCACCAGCCTGTTGAATTCCTTGTCACAAGTGTTGGATACTTCGAAGCTGCCTTATACCGTGATTGTTCCTTTGGGTCCTGGGATTTTGAGCGTGAGATATGCGTAGTGAGGTACTGCCATGAACTTTGCAAATACTGGGCGCCCCAGGATTGCATGATACTGTGAAGGCCAGTCCATGACTTCAAACTCTAGCTTCTCTCTACGGTAATTGTTGCTATTGCCAAAACAAACGTCGAGTTCTATTTTCCCGAGAGGGTAGTTTGCATCTCCTGGTACTATTCCATGGAAAGAGCAATCTGTTGGCTTTAGACTTTCTAGTGAGATACACATTACCTTTAGAGTTCTTGCATATATTAGGTTTATGCTGCTTCTTGCGTCCATGAATACTCGCCCGATATCATATCCTCCAATTTGCGCCTTTAGTATCATTGGCGAGTGCCCTGGCCTGGGTACTTTCCTCGGGTGGTCTGCTCTGCTGAACCTGACTGGTTGATCGAACCACTGCAGGTACTCTGTAGTAGCTGGTGGTGATGATATTGTCAGGTTTACTTGTCTGGATATGCTCTTCCGCTCTTTCTTGGACTTTGGCACCGGTTGGATCATTGCAGATATATATACTTTTGACTCCAACTGCTTTGCGAGTCATTGCATTTGGTATCCCTGACTCATATTTTTTCCTCCTTGTCGTGCTCCTTGGTTTGAGTCCATGGCATTTTTCAACCTTAGAAAGGTTCTGCAATCCTTCATCTAGTGGTTGGAAACTCTCTTCCCATCTAGGTACGCATAATGGATGCGGCAAGGTCCATATAGCATGTCCTCCGCCGACGGGCCGGAGTATTTTGGTTTTTCTGTTCCCCGATTATCTTTTGCCTGAAACTCCTTGCTTTCATAGCCTTCCTCATTCCTTCTGTCATATCCCGCGACTATTTGATTTTGCCTTGCGTGGCTGTCTCCGTTGCGGTATCTTCGCCTTTGCCTGCTTGCTCTGTCGGCTTCTGGTGAACGTCCCCTTTTGTTGTTATACGCATCCTCTCTGTCGGCAAATCTGTTGGCTACTTCCATTAATTTTGACACTGTCCTTGGCTTTGTTCTCCCTACCTCTTCCACAAGGTCTGAACGACGAAGTCCGACTGAAAAGGCATCTATTGCTCTTTCATCGGAGACGTCTTCTGCAGAATTTTTGATGACACTCCAGCGTTGTATGTAAGAGCGCAGAGTTTCGTCTTTCCTCTGCACGCACGACTTGACTTCTTCCAATGACGCTGGTCGTTTGTATGTTGAGCGAAAATTTCTTGCAAATTGGTTCTCTAATTCTCCCCAACTTCCGATGGAATCGTTGGGTAGAGTATTCAACCAAGACCGTGCTGCGCCGGTGAGGTGTAACTGCAAACTTTGCATCGCCGTTGCTCTTGTTCCTCCGAGTATTTATACTGCTTGTAGATAGTCTGACAACCATAGCGTGGGTTCTTGCGAGCCATCATATTTTTCCTGATTGTGCGGTAACTTAAATCCTTTGGGTACTCGCATTCTGCGAACCCTGCGGGTAAAGTATAGCGCACCCATTTCTTTTTCGTCTTCTTCATAGTTTTCTTCTTTCCACTCATGGCGCGCTTTGTTTACTCTTGCTTGTGCTATTATATTCCTTGCGTCTTCCTTCCGTTTTCGATGCTTTTCATCGCCTGACGACTCGCTTGTTTCGTTTTGCAAAGGTTGGTGCCTGAGTCCTTCCTTTTGCTTTTTCTTATAATATGTCGCCTTTTTCTCTGGAAGATGTTTCTTTAGCCTATCTTCTACCAACCCGAGGCTTCGTATTGCGGCTTGATGCATATGCTCCCGCGGATCTCCGGGCGTTGGTTGTGTAGTTAATAGATAAGCCTGTGCTGCTACCAGTGCTGTTTCTGGTGTTTCTTGCACAAAGTCCTCTTCCTCATCTGATGGGTGTGCACTTTCACTTTTCGTGTGGCTTTCTTCTCTTGTCCGTGCTGTTGTCCTCCTGCTGTGCTTCGGGTCTCTACGCCTTTCTATGCCGGACTCTGATGCATCACTATATTCATCCCAGTATCCTCCACTTGATGTGCTGTTGTTGTCTTGGCTTCTCATAAACATGTCTTTTTCCTCCCTCAACTTCTTTCTGCGCTGGTGCAGTGCATATTGATATCCCATTAGAACTTCTCTTCTTGAATCTACGGGTACATCCGTACCGAGATTAATGGCTGACATGATCATCCTCCACTCTCCGGCGGAGACGTGAACTTTCTCCTTCTCCTTCTTGCCGTTGCTCCTCAGTTTGTCGACTTGCATGTCGACCTCTTCATTGTCTACGTGATTATTCTCTTCTGCTCATTTAGTGATAATGACGCATAACTGGTGTATGCTTCTGGAGACGCCACTGCTTCCGCTGGCGAAATCCTTTGAACTGTCGTGTGGCCTATCCACTGTTACTTCCACGTCGGGCTCTCCCCGAGTTTCATCGAGTTCCTCGAATTTCTTTTGCAAGTTTTCTGTTGCTGCAGGACTGACCGGTGAGTTTACCTCGCTAGAAGAGCCCACAGATGATCCAGACTTGGTGATTGTCTTGGTTTTGTTTATCGATGGACCCGATTTCGCTGGATCCGAAAGATGAGTCAAACCCAAAGGTCCGACGTAGAAGCTCAGACTTCCGATTGTCAACTCCATCTCTTGACTTTCGTCGACTTCTGGACTGCTATTGGCTAAAAGCGAAAAAGCCGTCGAATTCATGATCCCAACGCCCAGAGTCCCCACGGTCGGTGCCAATTGACGAGGGCTAACTTGACAAATGTCCAATATGAAGGACTTAGGATCGGGGGAGTAGGGCGTCGGATGAACTCGACGGTAAATTAGTCAAACAAGGTGTGTATGGAAAGTAAACGTAGAGTAAACTTGGCTTGCTTTCAATCTGTCCCTTACCGTCCTCTCCTGGCCCCTATATATAGGTGGCCAGGTCTCAAGGATCGGGAGGGGTCCGATACAAATTACAATATCAACATACGACATGAACTCGTATATCGACTAGTATTACAATTGGGCCTAGCTTAACGGGCCTCAGGGGTACTTAATTGACGGGCTCTATTATCTATACCCATGTCACCAACACACCCAGTACACTTGTCAGGTGTATAGGTGCACTAGTTCGGCGAAGAGATAGTGAATTACAAGTAATATGGATGATTATAAGTGGTAATTGCAATCTGAAATAAAAATCGCTGCGAGCAAACATGTAGCAGAACTTGTTGTAAACGGTGTTTCAATGCTTATAAACAAGGCCTAGGGATCATACCTTCACTAGTGTAAACTCTCAACAGAGATAACATAATTGAACACATAAATATCCTTCTTCACTATGCTACTCTGAAGTACTCTCTGGTTGGATAACGAACACTAATCCAAGCGTAGGGCTACAAAGCACTCCTTAAAGTTCGCATTCCCCAATCTAGATTACCCCACACTGTCACCTTGAGTGCACTAGACCAGACAAACACCAACAATTCATAGAGACATCCAACTCAAATCATAACGCATGATAAGTATTACTGCAAAATTTGGCCTAAGAGACACACATAATGCGCACACTGTCAACTTCACATCATGGGACAAGGTGTCTCCGGAGATTACACTAATAAAACCACTTGAGTAGCATAATAGATGAAGAGTAACATCTACTAATTCAACTAGATACAAAGCTCATGATCAAATAAAGATCACACCATGGGAGAGAGAGATGAACCACATAGCTACCGATAGAGCCCTCAGCCTCTGGGGAGTACTACTCCCTCCTCATCATGGGAGACAGCAACGGCGATGGAGATGGCAGGGGAGTTGATGGAGATGGCTCCGGGGGCAATTCCCCATCCCGGTAGGGTGCCGGAAAAGAGACTTCTCTCCCCCGAACTTCGTCTTCAATGGCGGCGGCGCTGCAGAACTTTTCGTGGACGGATGCTGGACTACTTAGGGTTTTCGCCTCGGAGAGAATATATAGGCGGAAGAGCGATGTCAGAGGGTGGACTAAGGGCCCACACCACCTGGTGGCGCGGCCAGGGGGACCCGCGCCACCCTATGGTGTGGCTACCCCTGGCCCTCCTCCATATCTGCTTTGGACTCCGTCTTCGTGTCAGGAAAAATAGGAGGTTTGGCTTTTGTATCGTCCAATTTCGAGTATATTTCCTACGTAACTTTTCTGAAATACAAAAACAGCAGAAAACAGGAACTGGCACTGTGGCACCTTGTTAATAGGTTAGTTCCAGAAAATACATAAAATGTCACAAAGTGTAAACAAAACATAAATCAATTGGTGTAAAACAAGCATGGAGCATCAAAAATTATAGATACGTTTGCAATGTATCAGCTGCTCACCCAATAATGGTGGTTTGGCTCTACTGCTCTATGTGCGCCATGTCACCAATCTACTTGATTTTTAGGTTTAGGAGCAGCAAGTAGAACAACATAAAAGTAACAAGAGAACTTCTTATAGCTAAAAGCTAGACATGAGATTATGTTTCACTTATCTCCCTCTCTCATAAACATGGTGGTAATAAAGCACAAACGACAAGCTAAGAGTATGCAAACACACAAGATGTCATTGATAAGCATAAATATGGGCATTCACTTCCATACATAGATCCAACCACACAAGATCAACTCACTAATACTCCTTTGACAAGGAGTCCACGTCTTGTGAAATTTAAGACTTGACAGAGTATTGCATTAAGAACTGCAACATGATGTTGAAAACCCATAAAAAGGTAATCCTTTCCCCCTAGTGAGGCAACCATAGAAAGGTAAAAACCATAGTAGCTCAGATGTCACTTCCACTGACTCACTACAAGATTGCTCCAACTAATGAACACATCCCCCACACACGCTCCAGCATACTAGTTTGATCAGAATAAGCACAGAAGAACGTGGTAACATATACATCTACTCATACATCAAGAACATAAACATCTTTGCATATCATAAATCATATATAAGATCCACCAAGGGGTGATACAAATATGGTCACAATCATGATAGGCTGCTCATGTGACTCTAATCAACAAAACACGAGAGAGAATTTGATACAAGTTACTTCCACAATTCCATAGTCTAGGGGTGAACTGCTCTCTCTTCATCATGTTGCTATGACAGCATCTCCCCTCCTATCCTCTTAGTCTGCAGATCTAATTGGTGTATTTCGTGTTTCTTTGCCGCACCATTGTGAAATCGCCTGAGGTGTCTGATGCATGTAAAATGCATCTATAATCTTTGTAGTTTATTAATCATATTCTTAGTTATTCGATAGTTTTATGAGGACCTAGACATGTTTTCCATTGATTCCAAGGATTTTCTAAACGATCCCTTTTCATTTGGTTTTAACACTGCGAAGCAGATATTCTTGTTTTTGCATGTTTTTTACTTTTAGGGACCTTCCGGACGTCAAATGGACCAAATCTATTTGCCATGTCATTTTTTGGGAAATACAAGAACTAGAGAAGAAGAAGTCAATGGGGGACGCGCTGAGGCGCAAATGTGGGCCCACCATGCAAGCCACATCCCTGGCCATATGTTGGGGCCCATCTCGGGCCTCATGCGTCCTTTCAAAGCAATCTTTGTCTCCAACAACTTGGTTTGACCTAAAACCAACAAGGACCCCTTGGGCAATTTCGCGACGGGGCGGCAGAAAAAACACGAAATGCACCAAACAGATATGTAGACTACGAGGATAGGAGGGGAGACGTTGCCGGAGCCGCTCCCGGTTGACCCTTCAACTCCATCTCCTTTAGCAACATGATGAAGAGGGAGTAGTTCACCCCGTAGACTTTGGGATTGTGGAAGTAACATGTATCAAACTATCTTCCGTGCTTCATAGATTAGAGTCACATGAGCTTCCTATCATGATTCTGACCGTATTTGTATTACCCTATGGTGGATCTTATGTTTGTGAAATTATTTATGAGATGCAAATATTTTTATGTTTTTTACGTATTTGTATGTTACCCCGTTCTTGTGTACTTAATCTGATTAAACTAGTATGCATAGGGCGTGTGTGGGGGATGTGCACATTAGTTGGAGTAATCTTTAGTTGATTTGGGGAAGTGATAGAAATCTCTGAGCTGCTATGATTTTCACCTTTCTATCGTACTCAGTAGGGAGAAATGATTACCTTGCATAAACATCCAATGACAGAATGGATGCCTTGTTTTCAACTTCATGTTATAGTTTTTAATGCAATACTTTGTTAAGTCTTAAATTTGACTTGAGATGGACTCTGTTGTCAATGGAGTATTAGTGAGTTGATCTTGTGTGGTTGGCTATATGTTTGGATGTGATGCCCATATTTATGCGTATCAATGACATCTTGTGTGTTTGCATACTCTTAGCTTGTTGTTTGTGCTTTATGACCACCATGTTTATGAGAGAGGGAGATCAAGTGAAAGTGTCATCCCGGGTCCAGCTTTTAGCCATAATAAGTTCTCTAGTTACTTTTATGTTGTTTTACTTGCTGCTCTTAAACTTTGCATTGAAAGGACGTGCTAGGGGGAAAGTGGGCCCCACCATGCGGCTAGGAACTTGCACTGCGTGGTGGGCCCTATCTTCTAATTTGTTGCGTTCCCTATTGACTTCTTCTTCTCACGATCATCTAAATCCCGAAAAATTGACATGGCAAAAAGCTTGGGTCCATTTGACGTCCTAAAGGTCCTTGAAAGTCAAAAACATGCAAACAAAAGAAAATCTGCTTTGTAGTGTTAAAACCAAATGAAAAGGGATCGTTTAGAAAATCCCTGGAATAGATGAAAACCATATCCAGCTCCTTGTAAAACTATCAAATAACTAAGAATATGACTTAATAAACTACAAATATCATGGATGCATTTTACATATATACATCAAGCGCGTGGCATGAAGTTTCACTTTTTTGTCGCTCCCATGGGACATGTTTAAGTATAGATTTCCATGGTATTGAAGGAGATGGCTGATGACCCACAAGTATAGGGGATCGCAACAGTCTTCGAGGGAAGTAAAACTCAAATTTATTGATTCGACACAAAGGGAGCCAAAGAATATTTATAAGCCTTAACAAATGAGTTGTCAATTCAGCTGCACCTGGAAACAGACTTGCTCGCATCAGTTTATCAGTAGCAACAGTTTTATAATGGTGATAATAGTAAAATAGTAGCAACAATAATAAAGTAAAGACAGTAATAATAGCAATAGTAACCGTAGGATTAAATACTGTAGGCATAGGGATGGATGAACGGGCGTTGCATGGATAAGATAATTCATGAAATCAGTGAGACATGGGCAATTGCAGATAAATAATGATAAAGCATCCTAGTACTAAACAACCATAGGCATGTGTTCCGTAAATTGTCGTACGTGCTCGCAATGAGAAACTTGCACGACATCTTCTGTCCTACCAGCCTGTTGCAGCAGGGCCTCAAGGGAAACTACTGGTAATTAAGGTACTCCTTTTAATAAAGTACCGGAGCAAAGCATTAACACTCGGTGAACACATGTGATCCTCACATCATAGCCATCTCCTCCGGTTATCCCAATTGTTGTCACTTTGGGGCCTCGGGTTCTAGACAATGATATATGTATACAACTTGCAGGTAAGATCATAAACAATAAGTATCATCATAAAACAATGACAAGTTCAGATCTGAGATCATGGCACTCGGGCCCAAAGTGACAAGCATTAAGCACAACAAGTTGCAACAATGTCATAAGCAGTAATAATAGATACTAGGCACCATGCCCTAACAATCTCATAGAAAATTACATGAATGATCTCATCCAATCCCTACCATCCCCTTCACCTACAGCAGGAATTACTCACACATGGATGGGGGAGTCATGGATGGTTGATGGGGAGACGTCGATGATGATGGTGATGAAGATCTCCTCCAAATCCCCGTCCCGACAGGGTTCCAGAACGGAGTTTCTGGTTCCGAATCGCGGTTTCTGATGGTGGCGGCGCAACGGAAGTCTATCTGGGAAAAACGCCCAACCCCCGATAGTTTTAGGCTGAAAGGTATATGTAGGCGAAAGGGGGGGGCTCGAGGAGGCGACTTGGGTGGCCTCACCATAGGTGGGCGCGGCCAGGCATGGGCCGTGCCCCCTGGTGGTGAGCCTGCCTCCCAGCCCCTCTCCGTCTCGTCTTCTGGCTCCGTGGGTCTTCTGGTAAAATAGGATTTTTGTAGTATTTTCTAGGATTTTTCCTAAAAGTTAGATTTCTGCACAAAAACAAGACACCAGGGAAATTCTGCTGAAAACAGCGTTAGTCTGTGTTAGTTGTATTCAAAACACATAAATTAGAGGAGAAACAATAGCAAATGTGTTCGGGAAAGTAGATACGTTTTGGACGTATCAACTCCCCCAAGCTTAGCTATTTGCCTGTCCTCAAGCAATTCAGTTAACAACTGAGAGCGATAAAAGAAACTTTCACGAACACATTTGCTTCATAAGATGTATATATTCTCACTATATGATCAAGTACTCAGGCGATTGATGACCCACAAGTATAGGGGATCGCAACAGTCTTCGAGGGAAGTAAAACCCAAATTTATTGATTCGACACAAGGGGAGCCAAAGAATATTTATAAGCCTTAACAGATAAGTTGTCAATTCAACTGCACCTGGAAACAAACTTGATCGCAGCGGTTTATCAGTAGCAACAGTTTTATAGTGGTGATAGTAACGAAACAGTAACAGCAATAGTAAAATAAAAGCGGTAATAGTAGCAATAGTAAATAGTAGGATTAAAGACTGTAGGCATAGGGATGGATGTACGGACGTTGCATGGATAAGATAATTCATGAAATCAGTGAGACATGGGCAATTGCAGATAAATAATATAAAGCATCCTAGTACTAACAATCATAGGCACGTGTTCCGTATATAGTCGTACGTGCTCGCAATGAAAAACTTGCACGACATCTTTTGTCCTACCAGCCTGTTGCAGTAGGGCCTCAAGGGAAACTACTGGTAATTAAGGTACTCCTTTTAATAAAGTACCGGAGCAAAGCATTAACACTCGGTGAACACATGTGATCCTCACATCATAGCCATCCCCTCCGGTTATCCCAATTTCTATCACTTTGGGGCCTCGGGTTCCGGACAACAATATGTGTATACAACTTGTAGGTAAGACCATAAACAACAAGTATCATCATATAACAATAACAAGTTCAATCTGAAATCATGGCACTCGGGCCCAAAGTGACAAGCATTAAGCACAACAAGTTGCAATAATGTCATAAGCACTAATAAAAGATACTAGGCACTATGCCCTAACAATCTCATAGCAAATTACATGAATAATCTCATCCAATCCCTACCATCCCCTTTGCCTACAGCGGAAATTACTCAGACATGGATGGGGGAGTCATGGATGGTTGATGGAGAGATGTCGGTGATGATGGTGATGAAGATCTCCTCCAAATCCCCGTCCCGGCAGGGTGCCAGAATGGAGTTTCTGGTTCCGAATCGCGGTTTCTGATGGTAGCGGCGCAGCGGAAGTCTATCTGGGAAGAGCGCCAAACCCCCGCAGCTTTCAGGGTAGAGGGTATATGTAGGCGGAAGGAGGGGTCGAGGCGATGGCCGAGGCGGCCTCACCACAGGTGGGCGCGGCCAGGGCTGGGCCGCGCCCCCTGGTGGTGAGCCCAGGCCACAGCGCCCCTTCGTCTCTCCTTCTAGCTCCATGGGTCTTCTGGCAAAATAGAATTTTTGCAGTATTTTCCGGGATTTTTCCTGAAAGTCAGATTTCTGCACAAAAACGAGACACCAGAGCAATTCTGCCGAAAACAGCGTTAGTCCGTGTTAGTTGTATTTAAAACACACAAATTAGAGAAGAAACAGTAGCAAAAGTGTTTGGGAAAGTAGATACGTTTTGGACGTATCAGCGATTCATAATAAGAAATATGCAGCTAATGTTACCTCATAGTCAAGCAAGCTATGAAAGAGTGCCTATGCACTAATAACAAGCAACATGAACATAAGAAGCTACAAGATTGTAATGTTCATAAAATGATATGGAAGAGTGGTATCCCGCTTGCCTTTATTTGTGGAGCAAAATATAAATGCTGAGGCACCTCTGTAGTTTAAGGGAAGACTAGAAGTAAAAATATCAAAGATACAAGCATCAAAGTTATACCACAATTAACCGTGTTCTGGGACAAGCACATTACACTAAGAATAACAGCTATCCTCTCAAGAAGGTGCTTAAAGTTAGAAGATGTAGACTCAACATAAAAGTAAAAGAAGGGCCCTTCGCAGAGGGAAGCAGTGATTTAACATGTGCTAGAGCTTTTCATTTGTAAAACAGAGATAAAAATTTATTTTGAGAGGTGGTTGTTTCATGTCAACGACTGGCAATGGGGACTTGCTATCTTCCATACTAAACAAGTGAGAGCGGTTCCGAGTTCTTTGAAAATTTGGCAAATTGGTGCTCTTTTATAAAGCTTTGGCACTCCTCCCCACTTTTCCCTTTCCCAAACCATGGCTAACCGATTCCATTGGGTGCCCACCAACTTTCACATACCATGGAGGAGTGCCTTTTTTTTAGATTTAGATTACAATGGTCTGACCAGCTCCCTTGCAAAATTAATGACGAGCAGATGAAGCTGCCTAGTCGAGGGGTACTAAATTTAATATGGAAGATAGCAATTCTGACCACTACATCCCCATGAGCTAAAAACAGTGGCACAAAATGAGAAGTAGTTGAAAGTTTTGAAAGGTAGTACATGAAAATTTACTTGGAATGGCTTGCAAATACCATGCATAGGAATTTATAGTGGACTCTTTGGGGTTACTTGGTTTTCAGGAGTTGGATGCATGGGAAGTATTCCCTCTCAGTACAAGTGAAGGCTAGCAAAATACTGGGAAGCGACAATCGAGAGAGCAATAGCTGTCATAATCATGTTTGCGACAAAACAAAATTAATATAGGCATAAAAATGATATAAGAACTCTGAGGCAAAGTAGATCATAGAGGCTTAATTGACTTTTTGTTCAGTTATATGCATGCTTGAGCATGTGCCAAGTCGATTCAAATGAAACTTTCAAAGGAGGATACCACAATGTCATACCATATTATGAATAAAACAATGCAAGCAAGCATCTACATGACATGCTACAAACTATTAATAAATTGGAACTAATCATATGAGAGGAAGAACTACAAAGCATCCATTAGATAACATATACCTTACATGAACCGACTAAGCATGTCCACATAGATGAGTATATGTACAAAACTGAAAACAAATAGAGTTCATACCAGCCTCTTACACATCTCGGATTGTCATATGTCATCATTATTGCCTTTCACTTGTGTGGCTTGAATAATATGAAGTGACTACCAAGCTCCAATGGATTCACGGGAGACTGAACTCTGCAACAAACTTTACAAAACCAAAGAAGAACAACAAATATTTTTGGGTTTTTCGATTTTTGAAACAAGAACGGAAGGAAACAGCAAACAAAGCAAAATATTTTTGGATTTTTCAAATATCAAACCGAAAACAGCAAGTAAAGCAAACCAAAGCTAGAAAGCTAAAAAGGCAAACAAAGAGAAACAACAGAAATATTTTTGGTCTTTTTGTGTTTTGGAAAGTAGAAATAAGAACAAGAACAATAAAGAAAAGAAAGCGAAACATGGATATACAAAGTACCGACAAAATATGATATATAGATGAGTGTATCGTCGGTGTACCTCCCCCCAAGCTTAGGCTTTTGGCCTAAGTGGAGATCAACCCCATCTCCGGTAAATGCCCCAAGCTGGTGGGTCATCATTGGCATAGTCATAGCCTGGCCCTCGTGAAGATGAAGCAGATGGTGCATAATCATAATAAGGCTGTAGGTACGGAAACTCCGCAATGTTGGAGGGCTGGCCCGACTCCTCGGTCGCCTCTCCATCGTGCACGGGCGGCGGGTGCTCCTCTATGTATGCGTCGAGCTCATCCTCCATGAGTGACCATCCATTCTTGCGATCAAGGTTAAACAAAAGAGGTGCATGCAAATGGACTGATCGATCAGCCTTCACTACCTTCCATGTAGATTTCTTGAAAAAGCAACAAGTTATCCAAACAAGCATGAGGAGAAACAAACTTATGATGTAACATAGAATTAAAATCAAGCCTTTCTAAGGGGAACTGAAGGTCTAAAATATGAGGCACTACACCATGCAAAGCTAATAAGCGTGAAGCAATAAGACCTCCACAGACTCCCCCTTTCTCATGGTTAGCATCAAGACGGAAGGCTATTAAAGCACCCAAATTGTAAGTCCTATCACATCTCAAAGCAGCAGCAATAAAAGCTAGATCATAGGAGGATAACTTATTTGCAACTTTCCTAGCAAGAACACATTTGGTAATAAAGTAAGCAAAATATCGTATGGATGGGAAATGAATATTTATAATTTTACCACTCTCTCCTGAGAAACTTCTTCCTTGACAAATCTCCTCATATAAGTCCATCAATGGCCTGGGCCGCTCCCTCATCTTTTCACGCGATCCCCATTGTGGCACTCTAATATCTGCACAGAAAACATCAAAGCGCAAGTCCATATATTTATTGTAAATTTTATAATGAACCATGGGGTTAGATGTGGACCAACTGAATCTAAAATCCTGCACCACAGACATTGTTAGTTTAGCATATTGGGGAGGTTCACCATCAATAAAATGTTCCAATCCTGCATTAGAGATCAGAGTTTGGAAGTCCCGCAGGATTCCAGCATCATTCATGACTTATGAGCATGGATAGATTGAGGGAAAGACCCTCTCTTCACGGTGAACTCTCATGACCTCATGCACCTCAAGTTCATGTTGAAAGAGTTGGTATGCATTCTCCTCTATTTCTGAAATTTTTGACAAACCTCATAAAAATGATTTTGAGACAAACAAATGTAGGAAGCTACTATAGGGAGTTACTAGAGGGCTAACATGCATCAAAATAAAATTTCTAAGCAATAGAACAAGCATGCAAACTCATTTCATCTGTCACCTATAGATCTAAAATACTCAAGAAATACTCCACTAAACAAAATTCTACTTGGACACTCGAAGGAGTCACATACCGGAGAACAATTGCTCCAAATCTCAGTAGCAAAGATGGGCTGAGCAAGGAGATCGAAAAATCACGATGAAGAGCAGCAAGAACACGGGTTTGAGCTGGGGTGTTGAGATATTTCGGGAGAGAGAAGGAAGTGAGGGTGGAGAGGTAAGTGGAGGGCCAGGGGGCCCCCCTCACCATAGGTGGGCGCGGCCAGGCTTGGGTCGCGCCCCTGGTGGTGAGGTGGCATGGTGGATCCCACTGAGGTCTTCCAGGTGCCTCTCTGCCCCATTTTTGACATAAAATTTTAAAAGGATTTTTCTGGAATTTTTCGAGAAACTTAATTTTCGAGGATTTTTCAGAAAAAATGATAAGAGAATAAAACTCGGGAAAAAGAAGATGGAACGATAGAAAACAATTCCAACCTAACCTTACAGCAGCTCTAAGATATTCTAATATGAAACTAAACAACGGAAACAAAAATGAACAAGGTAGGAACAAAAGTAAATGCGGTTAAAACATAGTTTTGTTCATTTGAAAACTGCTTTGTTAACAAGGTTGATCAAGTCTTGTTACCAAACCACTTTTCCATGAAGTAAAACTTTGCATTTCACTAAATGATTATGTTACCTCAACCTTGATAGGCATAGTCCCAATCATAACAATTTGATATTCTTCCTTGGGTTTTGTCTCTGAACAAATAATTTGACCAACTCTGATGGTCTCAATATTCTTGATTGAATTTAGAGCATATTTTCTATCAATATTCTTGGGAAAATAGACCGTGTGCTCTTTATCATTGACATTAAAAGTTACTTTCCCTTGGTTACAATCAATAACAGCACCTGTAGTATTTAGAAAAGGTCTCCCAAGAATAATAGACATATTGTCGTCTTCCGGCATTTCCAACACAACAAAGTCAGTAATATCAAACAATTATTAGCAACTTGAACAGGAACATTCTCACATATACCAATAGGAATAGTAGTAGACTTATCAGCCATTTGTAAAGATATATCAGTCGATATCAATTTTTCTAGATCAAGTCTCTTATAGAGAGAAAAAGGCATCACACTAACTCCAGCTCCCAAATCACATAAAGTAGTTCTAACATTGTTATTTTTAATAGAGCAAGGACTAGTTGGTATACCTAGATCTCCAAGCTTCTCCAAAACTTTACCATCAAAAGAGTAATTAGCAAGTAAAGTGGAAATTTCCTCACTAGGAGTCTTCCTTTTGTTAGTAACAATATCTTTCATATACTTTGAATAAGGAGGCATTTTAATAGCATCAGTCAAAGGAATTTGCAAAAATAAAGGTCTCATCCATTCACAAAACCTGTTGTAGTGTTCTTCTTCCTTGGATTTGTGTTTCTTACCAGGAAAAGGCATTGGTTTCTGCACCCAAGGTTCTCTCTCATTACCATGCTTGTTGGCAATAAAATCCTCCTTAGTGTACTTTGCATTCTTAGCAAGCTTTTCTAGTTCCTCTTCAACTTCTTCTTTATCAGAAGCATTACCACTTTCGGTTTCAACATCAGAAATAGAAACCCTATTAGGATCCTTACCCATTTCAGAAGATTCCGCAACTGCTTTGTGCTTCTTCTTCTTCTTCTTGGAAGGATTACTATCACTTGTAGCATGTTGAGAATCCTGCTCGATTCTCTTAGGATGCCCTTCAGGATATAAGGGATCTTGAGTAGTAGCACCGCTTCTAGTGCGTATTTCACACGCTTGTTTTTCTCTGGCGGCAATAACTAGCAAGTCTTTTTGCACCTTGGTAAGCTGATCAATTTGAGTTTGAACCATTTGAAAATATTTAACAAGCATCTTCACATCATTGGAGGTTCTCTCCACAATATCCTGCAACTTGTTAATAGCTCTAGAATTTTCCAACTAATGATTCTGCACTCTCTTATTAAAATTATCTTGCTTAACAATGAAATTATCCAACTCATCTAAGCATTGATCAAGAGGTTTAGAGTAAGGAATATCTCTATTATCAAAGCGTTGGAGAGAGTGTACCTCAATAGTAGATGAGCAAGGGATTGGCTTACATAATTCTTCTATATGTGGTAGATTCTTCACGTCTTCAGATTTAATACCCTTCTCCTTAAGAGATTTCTTGGCTTCTCTCATCACTTCATCATTTAGTTCAATCATCCCTCTCTTCTTTGGTGTCGGTGCTAGCATTGGTGTTGGTGTTGGCGTTGGTGTTGGTGTTGGTGTTGGTGTTGGTGTTGGTGTTGGTGTTGGTGTTGGTGCCGAAGTTGACTCAGCCATAGTCCAATCATCATAATTCTGGCTTATTTTATCCATTAATTCTTCAGCTTTAGCTGGAGTCTTTTTCCTGAAAACACCACCAGCACAACTATCCAAGTATGTCTTAGATTCAATAGTTAGTCCATTATAAAAAATATCAAGGAGTTCATTTTTAGGTAATGGCTCTCCAGGCAGTACTCTAATTAAAGAGCAAAACCTTCCCCATGATTCTGGTAGTTTCTCTTCTTTTGCCTGCTCAAAGTCAAAGATTTTCTGCAAAGCAGCATGTTGAGCACTAGCAGGAAAATATTTCTGAAAGAAAGTGTTAACCAAAGCAATAGGACTATCAATAGATCCAAGAGAAAAATTATTAAACCAAGCTTTAGCTGCACCTTTCAATGAAAAAGGGAAAATCTTAGCAACAAAGTACATACGCAGCTTAGTATCATCAGAAAACAAATTACTCAAAGAAGAAAGCTCATTCATGTGCCTCATAGCACTCTTACTTTCAGTACCACAAAAAGGTTCTTTCTCAATAATAGATATGCAAGATAAATCCAAAGAGAAATCATAGTCCTTATCACTAATATGTATGGGAGAAGCAGCAAACTTAGCATCAGGAGATAACTTGTATCTAACAGCACGTCTTGCAAGAAGATCTCTAATAGCACCAGCATCACTAGTAGCATGACATTCATCAATAAAAGCATCATCTATCTCAATATAAGCATCATCAAAATCGTCACTAGGGTGTTCCCTAGACTCAGGTGAACTAGCCGGTATAACAGTAGCATTCCCCATTTGCTTAGTCCTAGCAATTGTAGCATCTAAAAAGAAACCTAATGAACCACTCTCATCAAGAACAGTAGAAGCATCATCAAAATTATCAGTAGCATTTTCAAACTCAGTAGAAGAAGTAGCATGTGTATGCGGTGGTGTAAGCAACTTACTCATAACAGATGGAGAATTAAGAGCAACAGAGGTGTTCAGAGTTGTACCTCTTCTTGTAGTGGATGGCAATATAGGGACTTTTCCATCACAACGTTTACCCATGATGAATGGATTGCAGCGAACAATATGAATCCCAAGTGAACTTACAAATAAAGCTATGCTCCTCGGCAACGGCGCCAGAAAATAGTCTTGATGACCCACAAGTATAGGGGATCGCAATAGTCTTCAAGGGAAGTAAAATCTAAATTTATTGATTCGACACAAGGGGAGCCAAAGAATATTTATAAGCCTTAACAGATGAGTTGTCAATTCAGCTGCACCTGGAAACAGACTTTCTCGCAGCGGTTTATCAGTAGCAACAGTTTTATAATGGTGATAATAGTAAAATAGTAGCAACAATAATAAAGTAAAGACAGTAATAATAGCAATAGTAACAGTAGAATTAAATACTATAGGCATAGGGATGGATGAACGGGCGTTGCATGGATAAGATAATTCATGAAATCAGTGAGACATGGGCAATTGCAGATAAATAATGATAAAGGGAAATTACTGGTAATTAAGGTACTCCTTTTAATAAAGTACCGGAGCAAAGCATTAACACTCGGTGAACACATGTGATCCTCACATCATAGCCATCTCCTCCGGTTATCCCAATTATTGTCACTTTGGGGCCTCGGGTTCCGGACAATGATATGTGTATACAACTTGCAGGTAAGATCATAAACAACAAGTATCATCATAAAACAATAACAAGTTCAGATCTGAGATCATGGCACTCGGGCCCAAAGTGACAAGCATTAAGCACAACAAGTTGCAACAATGTCATAAGCACTAATAACAGTGTAACATCCCAAGATTTTATCAAATTTTGGGGGAAATTTTTTGTTTTTATTTTGTTTGTATTGATTGGAATTTCACAAGGATTTAAAACTTTTTGAGTCTATTTGAAAGTTTTATTAGAAAATTATTATAAACTTTCTATTATTTTCTTGAAGAACTTCTTTGAGAAAGATCAAGTATCAAAATACTATTTTCCTTCCTTTTATTTTCAAACCTATGCAAGCTACTTGCAAAAGGTGATTTGAAAACAATTTGTAAATAATATTTTATAAAGTGTTATTCACTTATTTCAAAGGATTTATTCTCAAACCCTAGTTCTATTTTTGTTATGCAAGCAAAGTCCTTTTTGCCAAGTTCATAAAGTTTTATTGGAAAATCTTATTTTATTTTAAAAACCTGTTTCTTACTGTCCCACTTTGATACTTTGAATTTTACAAAAATTTACAAAGTTGTTTGAATCTGTTTGGATTCAATATGCAAATTCTAGAAAGGAAATAAGAAAACAGAAAAGGAAAAGAAGAAAAGGAAATAAAAACTAGAAAAGGGCCTCGGGGAACCAATCCGGCCCAGCAAGCATTTCGGCCTCGGCCCACCCGGGGTTAAAAACTGAAACGGTACACTTTACCTCTCCCTCTCACACTAACGCGTGGACCCCACCAGTCAGGCCGGACCCACCGGTCAGATCTTCTTCTTCCTCCAGCCGGTGATCACGCCGGAGTAACGCCCGAGCCCGCCATTACTCCCCCTCTTCATTCCTCTTTATTCCGTGAGTAATTCGACCCCCCCCCCCCCGCGGCTACAAAAGGCCCTGGACCTCCTCTCCATTTTCCCCCTCCTCTCTCTCTGGATCTCGCCGCCAGGCCGGCAAAATCGCTCGCCGGAGTTCGTCATTCCCGCGGGCAAGCACGCCAAATTTCGGCGAGACCGGACCACCCCACGCCCTCTCTCTTACCCCATCCATCTTAGTTTCCGTCGGCGCACTTTCTGACACCAACGAGCCGCTCTTTTGTGCAGAGAATCGGCGCGTCGGTGCTTGGCCGAAGCACACCGGCGCTCGCACTCTCTCCAGCCACCCCTCTGCGTCGCGCCAGGACGAAATCGGGAGTATCGACCACGGATTCGACCCCGCCTCGTCGTGCCGCTCCTCGTCCTCACCTCCGTCAGCGCTAGGGGCCTCGGAAACACCGCCATCGTCGACCACCGGGGAATAGCGCCGCCGTCCTTCTCCATTTCTGGCGACCCCTCTGAAACCCTAGGTGAGGACCTCTCTCAGATCTTCCCTGTCCGTCCGATCAAGATCCAACACCCTAGATCGATTCACTTAACGAACCGGTACTGGATAATCTCGTGCGTCCAGATTTCATAAGATCCGACGACTCCCGTTGCTAATCCGTCCGAACTGGTACGGACCAATCACGGACAGCCACGCGTCGCGCCCAGAGCCAGCTCCAATTCAAATTTGTTTTAAATTGGTTCAAACATGCTGGATCTTGTAAAATTCATATAAAAAGTTCTACAACACGGATTTGGACAAATAATATACCGTTGGAATCCTTAGAACATCTAGAATCCAGCAGTACCATAAAATCTTATATTTTATGGGGTCAATTTGAAACTATTTTTCAAATTGGAATCAAACCTTCTGTCAGCTCGTTTAAATCATATCTTTAGTTCTGTGTATCCAAAAATTACAAATTTGTAGTCTTTGGAATCCTCTAAACTTGTAGAACATCATAGGATCAATAAAATCTAAATTTGATACGTGCACAAACTTTGTGCATTCAAATCTATCCAAATCACTATTTTGATCATAGTTTGAATTCTATAACTTATTTTAGGATGCTCCCACTTGCAGTGACCTTGCTTTACTGCAAGCTATCTAGTAGCATCACTCCCATAATTTCTTGAACCATGTCACAGTTATTCAAATTCTAATATGAGAATTTGAGTATTCCTATATAGATTAACTCTATTTCTATTTCAATCAATGATTCCTTCTACTTTAGAAAACCCTACGATCATACCTAACTATCAAATATCATCTTGAGATCACCTTGATCCAATGTCATATCTATCTAAACAACATCTTGATCAAGATCATATTCACTTAAACCTATCTTGCATAGTACCCACTTATTCAAATTACAAATGTGTCATTTGAGTAAAGTGTGATACTTTCAATCTTAGTTTCTACCTTTGCTACTATGGTATTGATCAAATCAACATCATAGTACTTAACCCAATCCTATTTACTCATTAGGAACCTTAAGCCATGATTTCAAATATCATCTATACATATCCATTACCTATAGCCATCTACTCATGTCTACTCAATCTTAGCCTTGCATGGAACTATTCAATTTGCTTTTGAGTTAATTGAGTAACTCAATGCTTCATGAACCCTAGCCCATTGCCTAAGTGTAATATATACTATTTAAGAATAATTGTTGTCACACTTATTCAATAGTATTGCTATTGCACTATTTTGCCTCTTATGTGATTTACCCACATAAGATATTCCAAGATTCATTATACTTTGATAAAGCATAAAGATCTCACTCATTATATTTTGTCTAATTCATATATGTACTCAAATTGCATTTGTGCCACTTGAGTAGGATATGAATTCATCTCAAACTTGGGATTCTATTAATGTGGAGTTGTTATAGCCCATACCATAGTATGTGTTATACACCATGTTGATCAATGAACCATTTGAGCCATGTCCTCAAATATCAATCATTCATACCCAATCCAATGCCTACTTAGTTTTGATCACATGTATTGAACTATTCAACTTGCAAATGTGCTAATTGAGTTGTTCAAGCATTCTTAAAAACCTAGCCTAGTTCCTAAGTGCAGTAGATACTATTTAAGAGTAATTGTTGTCACATTTACTCAATAGTGTTGTAGTTGCACAAATTGACTCTTGTGTAATTTATTACACATGAGCTATTCCTAAAACTCTTATATGCTTTAATAAAGCATAAAAACTTCATCAATTATATTATGTCTAGTCTAATTTCTCTCTCAAATCATGTGGATCTTTCCCAACTAAGCTCTCAAATTCATATCTCTCAAATCATGACCCTTTGCCATATCCTTCTTGTCATAACATCTCAATAAATCTAAATTGTTGAACAAACACTTTTCAATTGCTTGATTGGTTTGATTGTGTTTGTATGGTGTGTTTATGTTATGTTATTTTGTGCTATAGCTGGTGTGAAGAACTACGTTCTTAGTTGAGAGAAGTGAAACGTCCTGATCTTCAAAAAGGCAAGTGACACACATATCCCTTTACCCATTTTTTCTTATGCATTAGTGTATTCACCACTTGTAGTATGCATGATAGGTGATTTATTCAACTGTTTTATCAAATGCTTAGATCCTAGTAGTGATTAGATATCCTCAAACCCCACCTGTTAGGATGCTAAATACTTTGAAAAAAATATTGATGCCGTGTTTTAATCACTTGTTAAAAGTGTTTTGTGAACAAATCAAGAACTTCAACTAAAATGAAACACCTGGGTGGATTGGTTTGATGATGGAGGCGATGTTGAGTGGCGACCTGGGGCTGCCCAATGTGTAGTTGCTTCCTGGGCATGACCTGGGGCTACGCATTGTGTAGTTGCTGCCTAGGCGTTCACTTGTGGTTTGCCACCCAGGAACAAAGAGATGGCTATGTCTTCCATGCTTAGTGTACTTCCAGTGCAGCCTTATGACATTATGGGCTCTGTCTTGACTGATTAGATGTGGGAGTGCAACTTGTCGGCAAGAAGTGGTGGTAGTTGAATTGTAGGTTGGGGACGGAGCTTGCCAAGTTAGTTGTCCTCTCCTTCTAAAAGGTCTCGTTTCATTTTATGTATGGGCATAAAATGAATCGTAAGGTGAAAGTGCACAACCCTTGCAAGGTGTCAGAACTAATCGATTAGTCGTGTCCTCGGTTATGGACAATTGAGTCTCTAGACATGGAATGTACGGAAGAATCTCATCACCATTTCTGAATTATTAAAATTTGTCTAGAAACCCCTAGGTAGGAACTAAGGACCATACACTCCGAGGGGTGGTGGTGCCTGAGGTTCCAAACTTTGTTGAGTTGCGCCCAGAACTACATACCGGCCAGTATGTAGTGTATGGGGGTTGTCTTGACCCTTGAAAAATAAAATTTGTTGAAAGAAAGTTCTAAAAAGGATTATTTTAGGATAAAATTGGCTTTATGCAAATCAGCCTATGAGATCCACCAGCCAAATGTCATGTAGTATAGTCTTTCCACAAAAATGCCACTAAATATGTGTCATTTGCCAGTACATCATTGTACTGACCCCTCTGGGGCTGCATATTCAAACGTGCAGGTTTTATTTCGAGTAAGGAACCAGGGGTAGGATCTCGAGACTACATTCCAACATGTCTGCCTGTGGCACGTGATGAAGAATGGAGACTCACTGCAACTATGCTTTATGCTGTGTACTCGTAAGGTTGAAGACCTATGTAACTGGATTTACGTTGTAATATTGATACTATTGCAATGATTACTTATTTTGTACTGTGGTGCTATCTACTGATCCAGGAAACGGCACAGATACACAGGAGTTCTGTCTTTAGTAAAAGGCAGGGCGCTACAGAATGGTATCAGAGCATAGTGTTGCCTGTAGGATCGAGACCCTAGGTTTGGAATAGACTAGGAAGCCTTAGGATTCTTTCCTCTCTCTTTAAAAAGAACATCAATTCAATTTTCTAAATGAAATCAATCTATTTACTTCAGTTTGAAATTTTCTTGAAAGAACTTACCCCATTCATTTGTTTTACACTACTCTTCTTTCTAATTTAGATGACCAGCCTCATTGAATCACTGAAGAAAGGACTAGTGATGACCATGACCCTGAAGAGTGAGACTGAGTTTCCCAAAGCCTTGAAGAACCTCATGTTAAGTATGGGAATGCAAGGAGAAGCTGTTTACAAAGGATTTCCCGTGATGGATGAAGGTGAAGAATATTGGTGGGTGCAGCTTCATTTATACAAGAACAAGGAAGACGACCATAAGAAGATGGGACTTTGGATGTTCACCAACTCCGAGATGTATCCATCATTCCTTGACTCCGCAAGATGTGCTGCTTGGTCAGCTATAAAGGAACTTGGAGAAAGACTCAAGTGGAGACTTCATAATACTCAGCAAGACCTCAAAGAAGAAAAGGAAGATACTACTGCATTGAAGGCAACCATAAGTCAACTTCAAGGTGACATGGAAAAGTTGGAATCTGAACTTAGTGTCCAAGGAGACCTGATCAAAACCAAGGACGAGCAAATTACCAATCTACTGAAGCAGCTGGACCAGAACAATGGATCTGCTTAGAAGAGTACCAAGAAGCCTTAGTTGGACCTCCATTTAGGAAATTTTAATAAGCAACGACATGAAATAAACGTTATGGTCATACCGACTTGTGGATGATCGTACCTTCCCGTTTGTTTGAAAACTAGTTTGCTTGTTATGATGAATGTCTGTTAGATGTTGTTTGTAAAATGGTTTGTTTTAATCTGTTATGTTTGGGTAGGAATTTTTCTTCTTTAGATCCCTTCTATCTAATTCTCATCTATGCTAAGACCTAAACTTGTCCCAAAACCCAAACCAAAGTTTTCTCAATGACAGAACAAATACAATGACCCTCAGTTGGAGATAAGGATTGATACGTCTCAAACGTATCTATAATTTTTGATGCTCCATGCTTTGTTTTACACCATTTGCCTATTGTTTCATTACACTTAGTGGCATTTTTATACATTTTCCGGAACTAACCTATTAACGAAGTGCCACAGTGCCAGTTTCCTATTTTCTGCTGTTTTTGTGTTTCAGAAGTGATACACAGGAAATATTCTCGGAATTGGACGAAACAAGTTCCTGAAGTCATATTTCACCGGGGAGCTCCCAAACATCCGAAGGAGAGAAGGAGAGGGGCCACGTGGGCCCCACACACAGGGGTGGCGCGGCCAGGCCCCTGGCCGCGCCGGCCCCGTGTGAGGGGGCGTGGGACCCCCTCTGACAGTCCCCTTTCGCCTATAAGTACCCCCTGACGAGAAAAACCTAAGGGCCCGATCAGTTTTCCAGAATACATCGCGATCCGCCGCCGCCGTCGACCTGAAGATCGGGAGGGTCCAGAAGCTCTTCCCGGCACCCTGCCGGAGAGGGGAATCGCCACCGGAGGTCTTCTTCATCGCCATGCTTGCCTCCGGAGCGATGAGTGAGTAGTCTACCTTGGACTATGGGTCCATAGCAGTAGCTAGATGGTTGTCTTCTCCACCATGTGCTTCATGTTTAGATCTCATGAGCTGCCCTACATGATTGAGATCACCGTTATGTAATACTATGATGTTGGTTTGTTGGGATCCGATGAATATTGGTGTTTATGATTAAGTTGCTGTACTGAATTATATCTTTTGTTATCTCTATGTTGTTTATGATCTTGCATGCTCTCCGTTGTTAGTAGCTATCTTGGCCGAGTAGTTGCTAGTGACTCCAAGAGGGGGTATTTATGCTCGATAGTGGGTTCATGCCTCTATTTCACCTGGGGGAGTGACAGAAACCTCTAAGGTGGTAGATGTGCTGTTGCTACTAGGGAGAAAACAACATTCATATGCTCAAGGGCATATGCTTTGTTTACATTACACACTTTGCTTAATGCAATTATCTGTTGTTCGCAACTTAATACTTTCGGGGTGTTCGGATGATATCCCTGGGGGTGGATTATTAGTCATAGATGCAGTTGGATGGCGGTCTATGTATTTTGTTGTAATGCCCAGAGTGAATCTCATAGTGATCTTCTTGACATATCACGTTATCTTTATTCTATCAATTGCCCAACTGTAATTTGTTTACCCAGCATGTTATTTTATCTATGGAGAGACACCACTAGTGAACTGTGGACCCCGGTCCTATTTTAATCATATTGCAATCACCTGTTTACTTTTCCCGCACTGTTTACTTTACTAGCATTTTACTACTGTTTTCCACTCGATACACTCATAACCTTTGTTTCAAGCAAACCGGTGAGATTGACAACCTCATCGTAAGTTGGGAACAAAGTATTTGTCTGTGTGTGTGCAGGTTCCGCGTTGCTGCTGGCCGAAGACGAGTCAACAAGTATCGTTAAACGGCGCCCTTGTTGGAGTGTCACTAAGCCAGTCCGCATCACCTTCAGTCGTCACCGTCTCCCTTCTCCTGATCGACATACCTTGGTTTCTTAACTGAGGGAAGACTAGCCGCTACACTCATCATACCTTCCTCTTGGGGTTCCCAACGGGCTGGTCATCACCACGCACAAGGACTCACTGCTCCCACATCATCACACGAGTAGCAGGATACAGAGTACAACAACAAGAGATAGTGTTTCAAGTACAAGAGACTGGAACATTACGCAAGAGGCTGCACATAGGATGATACCCCAAGACTCCAGTAAGCTAGGATAGCTGAAGGATACCCCGCAAACAATAAGAAGACTCCCCAAGGTATAACTGATGTGGAAGTAATACTATTCAACCACCTCATGCAAGAAAGGTGGAAAGGACAAACAGAAGAATTGGAAAGGACAAACAGAGCAATGGAAAGGACAAACAGAGCAATGGAAAGAGCAAACAGAGCAATGGAAAGAGCAAACAGAGCAATGGAAAGGATTTTAATTCCTCTTAAATGGCAAACCAAAGGATCTACAACTTAAGGATTTTTGCCATGAGCTTTGTTGAAAACCTCTAGCTAGGAACGATAGATTTTGTTTTCAAGATTCAAAATAGAATTTAGGAACTTGGTTCCAATTTCAACAAAACTTTTGTTTAAAAGCTAGTAAGGTTGACCAAGAGTTAGAATGCGAGATGCACCAAAACCAAATGCAAGGTAATGATTGGGTGCGACATGGATTGGCCCCCATGACGACTACTCATATTGTTCACTCTTGTAGGAGGAATGGTTAATCTAGAGAGACATACCTACATGAGAGACGACGTCGTTAAACCATGACCTTAGGAGGATAATATGTTACATCCCTTATAGTGAGCCAGTGTGGCCAAAACGTAGGAATACGGTGAGAATTTGGTTTTTGAAAGACTACATGAATCAGAAACATTTTGCTCAGTGGGCCTTAAATGCGAAGACTATTCAGTTTCGGCTGTTGCCTGTTCGATTCATTTTCCCGACCCTTCTTATCGACTCTCCACGTGACCTGTTCGGCTACCTCCCTGAGCCTATAAAAGAGAGATCACTCCTCTCCAGAGAGTCACAACAAAGACAACCACCACTA
The DNA here is from genome assembly GCA_007115705.1 of Dactylis glomerata. Lineage (NCBI taxonomy): Eukaryota > Viridiplantae > Streptophyta > Magnoliopsida > Poales > Poaceae > Dactylis > Dactylis glomerata. The sequence goes on from QXEO01000493.1 coordinate 1,148,380, forward strand.
CCTATGAGATTTGCTCCTGATTCCAAAGCTTTACGCCACCGAAGTCTACCCCATCCCGACCGGCGACAACTCTCCGAATCCTTGAAACTACTTTCCTGCCCATGAGAGCTTCATTAGATCCCTTTTTCTTGCAAAGGAGTTCACCTTCGAGATATGATCAAGTTGACCAGCGTCTTCCAATGACTATGAAGATAGTTGCGAAAGGGATTCTTAAGGACCATCTGGTACTAGTGGCAGATAGCATGATGAGCACCAGGTATCAAGAAAAGATTCAACAGTGCTGGTTATAAGGCGACCTTCCGTCCCTTAAAGGTGCAAGTACCTCTTACCGAGTCCACCTTGTTTACCCCTATGAAATGCATGAGAAGACTGCAGAGAGATGACATCCTAATTCATTGGGATGTGTGGTCTCATCATGTTCGTGGGGCAAGCATGCAGTACTTGGCACTGAGTTATCTTTTGAGAATTCTTGGAACAAAATCCGCTAAAAAGCAACAAGGAGTATGGTGATAGCCTGTATGCTGTCTTGGCCTTGGTGAGGACCGGCCAAGAAAAGGCTAGATACACATTCTTGGAAGATGTGCAACAACCAGGAAGGCTACCAGAACAGAATGGTATCGTGGAAAATTGAAGATCAGAATGGTATTAGGAAACAACCATAAGATGAAGAACTTCTAAAGATGATGATAAGAAAGTTGAGATGATGAGAGGATACCCTCTCAGCTTGGTCTTCTGAATGACCCAAGGAGGAGACAACTTAGCTTGGTCCTCTGATTGAACCAAAGAGTGACTCCTCAGTGTCCAAAGTAGTTCAACAACTACCCCGTTGGATAGAAAGCTCTACAATAGAGTAAGGTTACCTCCAGCAGCCCCATAAGGAAGGTTGGTGCCCGGAATTGTGAATAGACACCCACCTATTGTAAATGAAGATGTGGACTACCTGATTTGTGACAACGCAATGGATGATATCTTCTTATCACCAGAATTGGATGGAACCCTTGGTGTGCCCACTTTTGAACATAGTTGTGGACATCAATACTTCTGAGAAGAGCGATTCAAGGAAAATCGCACAACAGTGAATGCAAGCTGGGAACAAAATGCAAGTGCCTAAGGAAGCATCAAGATACCATCGAAAGGAATTTTCTTTTAAGGGTGGTAGCCACCCAGATACCTAAACCCAGATAACCTAATACCTTCTTTCTTTCTAGCCTCTCCAATCTCGAGGACGAGATTTCTTTTAAGGGTGGTAGTCTGTAACATCCCAAGATTTTATCAAATTTTGGGGGAAAATTTTTGTTTTTATTTTGTTTGTATTGATTGGAATTTCACAAGGATTTAAAACTTTTTGAGTCTATTTGAAAGTTTTATTAGAAAATTATTATAAACTTTCTATTATTTTCTTGAAGAACTTCTTTGAGAAAGATCAAGTATCAAAATACTATTTTCCTTCCTTTTATTTTCAAACCTATGCAAGCTACTTGCAAAAGGTGATTTGAAAACAATTTGTAAATAATATTTTATAAAGTGTTATTCACTTATTTCAAAGGATTTATTCTCAAACCCTAGTTCTATTTTTGTTATGCAAGCAAAGTCCTTTTTGCCAAGTTCATAAAGTTTTATTGGAAAATCTTATTTTATTTTAAAAACCTATTTCTTACTGTCCCACTTTGATACTTTGAATTTTACAAAAATTTACAAAGTTGTTTGAATCTGTTTGGATTCAATATGGAAATTCTAGAAAGGAAATAAGAAAACAGAAAAGGAAAAGAAGAAAAGGAAATAAAAACTAGAAAAGGGCCTCGGGGAACCAATCCGGCCCAGCAAGCATTTCGGCCTCGGCCCACCCGGGGTTAAAAACTGAAACGGTACACTTTACCTCTCCCTCTCACACTGACGCGTGGACCCCACCAGTCAGGCTAGACCCACCGGTCAGATCTTCTTCTTCCTCCAGCCGGTAATCACGCCGGAGTAACGCCCGAGCCCGCCATTACTCCCCCTCTTCATTCCTCTTTATTCCGTGAGTAATTCGACCCCCCCCCCCCCCGCGGCTACAAAAGGTCCTGGACCTCCTCTCCATTTTCCCCCTCCTCTCTCTCTGGATCTCGCTGCCAGGCCGGCAAAATCGCTCGCCGGAGTTCGTCATTCCCGCGGGCAAGCACGCCAAATTTCGGCGAGACCGGACCACCCCACGCCCTCTCTCTTACCCCATCCATCTTAGTTTCCATCGGCGCACTTTCTGACACCAACGAGTCGCTCTTTTGTGCAGAGAATCGGCGCGTCGGTGCTTGGCCGAAGCACACCGGCGCTCGCACTCTCTCCAGCCACCCCTCTGCGTCGCGCCAGGACGAAATCGGGAGTATCGACCACGGATTCGACCCCGCCTCATCGTGCCGCTCCTCGTCCTCACCTCCGTCAGCGCTAGGGGCCTCGGAAACACCGCCGCCGTCGACCACCGGGGAACAGCGCCGCCGTCCTTCTCCATTTCCGGCGACCCCTCTGAAACCCTAGGTGAGGACCTCTCTCAGATCTTCCATGTCCGTCCGATCAAGATCCAACACCCCAGATCGATTCACTTAACGAACCGGTACTGGATAATCTCGTGCGTCCAGATTTCATAAGATCCGACGACTCCCGTTGCTGATCCGTCCGAACCGGTACGGACCAATCATGAACAGCCACACGTCGCGCCCAGAGCCAGCTCCAATTCAAATTTGTTTTAAATTGGTTCAAACATGCTGGATCTTGTAAAATTCATATAAAAAGTTCTACAACACGGATTTGGACAAATAATATACCGTTGGAATCCTTAGAACATTTAGAATCCAGCAGTACCATAAAATCTTATATTTTATGGGTTCAATTTGAAACTATTTTTCAAATTGGAATCAAACCTTCTGTCAGCTCGTTTAAATCATATCTTTAGTTCTGTGTATCCAAAAATTACAAATTTGTAGTCTTTGGAATCCTCTCAACTTGTAGAACATCATAGGATCAATAAAATCCAAATTTGGTACGTGCACAAACTTTGTGCATTCAAATCTATCCAAATCACTATTTTGATCATAGTTTGAATTCTATAACTTATTTTAGGATGCTCCCACTTGCAGTGACATTGCTTTACTGCAAGCTATCCAGTAGCATCACTCCCATAATTTCTTGAACCATGTCACAATTATTCAAATTCTAATATGAGAATTTGAGTATTCCTATATAGATTAACTCTATTTCTATTTCAATCAATGATTCCTTCTACTTTAGAAAACCCTACGATCATACCTAACTATCAAATATCATCTTGAGATCACCTTGATCCAATGTCATATCTATCTAAACAACATCTTGATCAAGATCATATTCACTTAAACCTATCTTGCATAGTACCCACTTATTCAAATTACAAATGTGTCATTTGAGTAAAGTGTGATACTTTCAATCTTAGTTTCTACCTTTGCTACTATGGTATTGATCAAATCAACATCATAGTACTTAACCCAATCCTATTTACTCATTAGGAACCTTAAGCCATGATTTCAAATATCATCTATACATATCCATTACCTATAGCCATCTACTCATGTCTACTCAATCTTAGCCTTGCATGGAACTATTTAATTTGCATTTGAGTTAATTGAGTAACTCAATGCTTCATGAACCCTAGCCCATTGCCTAAGTGTAATATATACTATTTAAGAATAATTGTTGTCACACTTATTCAATAGTATTGCTATTGCACTATTTTGCCTCTTATGTGATTTACCCACATAAGATATTCCAAGATTCATTATACTTTGATAAAGCATAAAGATCTCACTCATTATATTTTGTCTAATTCATATATGTACTCAAATTGCATTTGTGCCACTTGAGTAGGATATGAATTCATCTCAAACTTGGGATTCTATTAATGTGGAGTTGTTATAGCCCATACCATAGGATGTGTTATACACCATGTTGATCAATGAACCATTTGAGCCATGTCCTCAAATATCAATCATTCATACTCTATCCAATGCCTACTTAGTTTTGATCACATGTATTGAACTATTCAACTTGCAAATGTGCTAATTGAGTTGTTCAAGCATTCTTAAAAACCTAGCCTAGTTCCTAAGTGCAGTAGATACTATTTAAGAGTAATTGTTGTCACATTTACTCAATAGTATTGTAGTTGCACAAATTGACTCTTGTGTAATTTATTACACATGAGCTATTCCTAAAACTCTTATATGCTTTAATAAAGCATAAAAACTTCATCAATTATATTATGTCTAGTCTAATTTCTCTCTCAAATCATGTGGATCTTTCCCAACTAAGCTCTCAAATTCATATCTCTCAAATCATGACCCTTTGTCAGATCCTTCTTGTCATAACATCTCAATAAATCTAAATTGTTGAACAAACACTTTTCAATTGCTTGATTGGTTTGATTGTGTTTGTATGGTGTGTTTATGTTATGTTATTTTGTGCTATAGCTGGTGTGAAGAACTACGTGCTTAGTTGAGAGAAGTGAAACGTCCTGATCTTCAAAAAGGCAAGTGACACACATATCCCTTTACCCATTTTTACTTATGCATTAGTGTATTCACCACTTGTAGTATGCATGATAGGTGATTTATTCAACTGTTTTATCAAATGCTTAGATCCTAGTAGTGATTAGCTATCCTCAAACCCCACCTGTTAGGATGCTAAATACTTTGAAAAAAATATTGATGCCGTGCTTTAATCACTTGTTAAAAGTGTTTTGTGAACAAATCAAGAACTTCAACTAAAATGAAACACCTGGGTGGATTGGTTTGATGATGGAGGCGATGTTGAGTGGCGACCTGGGGCTGCCCAATGTGTAGTTGCTGCCTGGGCATGACCTGGGGCTACGCATTGTGTAGTTGCTGAGTAGGCGTTCACTTGTGGTTTGCCACCCAGGAACAAAGAGATGGCTATGTCTTCCATGCTTAGTGTACTTCCAGTGCAGCCTTATGACATTATGGGCTCTGTCTTGACTGATTAGATGTGGGAGTGCAACTTGTCGGCAAGAAGTGGTGGTAGTTGAATTGTAGGTTGGGGACGGAGCTTGCCAAGTTAGTTGTCCTCTCCTTCTAAAAGGTCTCGTTTCATTTTATGTATGGGCATAAAATGAATCGTAAGGTGAAAGTGCACAACCCTTGCAAGGTGTCAGAACTAATCGATTAGCCGTGTACTCGGTTATGGACAATTGAGTCTCTAGACATGGAATGTACGGAAGAATCTCATCACCATTTCTGAATTATTAAAATTTGTCTAGAAACCCCTAGGTAGGAACTAAGGACCATACACTCCGAGGGGTGGTGGTGCCTGAGGTTCCAAACTTTGTTGAGTTGCGCCCAGAACTACATACCGGCCAGTATGTAGTGTATGGGGGTTGTCTTGACCCTTGAAAAATAAAATTTGTTGAAAGAAAGTTCTAAAAAGGATTATTTTAGGATAAATTGGCTTTATGCAAATCAGCCTATGAGATCCACCAGCCAAATTTCATGTAGTATAGCCTTTCCACAAAAATGCCACCAAATATGTGTCATTTGCCAGTACATCATTGTACTGACCCTTCTGGGGCTGCATATTCAAACGTGCAGGTTTTATTTCGAGTAAGGAACCAGGGGTAGGATCTCGAGACTACATTCCAACATGTCTGCCTGTGGCACGTGATGAAGAATGGAGACTCACTGCAACTATGCTTTATGTTGTGTACTCGTAAGGTTGAAGACCTATGTAACTGGATTTATGTTGTAATATTGATACTATTGCAATGATTACTTATTTTGTACTGTGGTGCTATCTACTGATCCAGGGAACGGCACAGATACACAGGAGTTCTGTCTTTAGTAAAAGGCAGGGCGCTACAAACAGATACTAGGCACCATGCCCTAACAATCTCATAGAAAATTATATGAATGATCTCATCCAATCTCTACCATCCCCTTCACCTATAGCGGGAATTACTCACACATGGATGGGGAGTCATGGATGGTTGATGGGGAGACGTTGATGATGATGGTGATGAAGATCTCCTCCAAATCCCCGTCCCGACAGGGTGCCAGAACGGAGTTTCTGGTTCCGAATCATGGTTTCTGATGGTGGTAGCGCAGCGAAAAACGCCCAACCCTCGATAGTTTCAGGTCGAAGGGTATATGTAGGCGAAAGGGGGGGCTTGAGGAGGCGACTGGGGTGGCCTCACCATAGGTGGGCGCGGCCAGGCCTGGGTCGCGCCCCCTGGTGGTGAGCCTGCCTCCCAGCCCCTCTCCGTCTCGTCTTCTGGCTCCGTGGGTCTTCTGGTAAAATAGGAATTTTGCAGTATTTTTCGGGATTTTTCCTGAAAGTCAGATTTCTGCACAAAAACAAGACACCAGGTCAATTCTGCTGAAAACAGCGTTAGTCTGTGTTAGTTGTATTCAAAACATACAAATTAGAGGAGAAACAATAGCAAAAGTGTTCGGGAAAGTAGATACGTTTTGGACGTATCAATGGCCAAGGTCATGATGGCTGTAATTGGAGGGCCTTAAGTTATGGCAGACATGTGTTTCGGTTCCTTCAGCGATTATGTAGCACATGATCTTACTGTGTGTTGGGTGTTGGGTGTTGGGTACCTCGCAGCACCGAGCTCAACAAGATGGGTGGCCGCACATGAGGACTAAAATATTTCAACGAGTATCGTGTCACGATTTTCAGGGTGAAAACCCAAGATCTGGAATTAATTGGTTATACACATGACAATAATCTTGTCAAAGGCATTGTTTTTTAAACTTGGATTTTCTCCAGGGAAAAAACCCCATATGTTCGATTGGGAGATGAGAACGCTTGTGTATTATTTCTTTACTGGACTCGTTGCTTTTTGAGAGTCTCTTTTGTAGTTTGGGTGTTGTCTTTGGTAGTGGTTAGAGTGCTGTTGTTGCGAGTGTTTTATCATCATGACTGGGTCTTTGTTTTATTTTTTCTCTGTTTTTTAACTTTTTCTTGGCTATGTGCATCTTGGTTGGTGCAAAGTCTAGGTGTAGCTGGTTCTTCGCGATATTAATATATCGCCTTTCTCGAAAAAATAGTCTACTCTCCATTGCTTTGTGGGACCCATGCATCTAGCCAAAGCACATGTTAGTCGTAGTGTGTCATTTCATCGCACGCCACCGAATGTTAGCTTGGAGTGGCTAGCATTTGCATGGCCGCTGTAGGAAGCTAGCGTTGGCCTCAGAACTGGTGCATCTGTATTAAACTAGGCTGACCCTGCACCTATGGGCCAACCCTTTCAGGGACTCGCAGGTGCACGATCAACTTAGTTTAATTGGCCACTACTCGCCTCTCCACCGATGTGTCTTCCCAAACACCGACGATGCGTCTTCTCAATGCAATGCAATTTCCATACCGTCGTTAATGCATGCGGTGCGACTGCAATTTAATCCCCTCGCTCTCTCTCTCTCCTCCATTCTCCATCACCAGCGAACAACGTTAATAGCTCACAGCCATGAATCGAGGAAGCGTGAGCGCCCAAGAGTGGGTGGGGAGCTGGCCGGGCACCCTCAACAAAGGTATGGCACTAGAATTCACCCAGGAGTGGGTGAGGAGCACAATATATTAACTTGATGGTACAAACCATCAACTTAATCATTTATCTTGGGTGTACTAAACTATCAGCATAATAATTTAAGTTTACTTTCATTGGCGGTTATTCCTGTCAGGTTAATAAAACCTCGTGATCACCCCACAAGAAAATTATATTTTCCAGACCATGGTCCTTGAGGACGGCTCACCGTCAGGTTTTATTATCTTAATGTGAATTCACATTCTCTTGATGTTTTTTTAACTCTCCAGCACATGAGGTTTTATGGTGGTGCCGTTATGTGTTTTGGTGTCTGAATTTCCTAACTATGATCATGTGTATTGTTGATAATTTACTTGTGGCTAACTGATTTGATAGATGATGCTTGTGCTTGGCCTATACTCAAGATAACCTTCCCAAAAGGAAACAAACACTCAAACACAGCCTAAAATAGATTCAATAGTGTTCATCAAATTTTTTCCACCCCTTGACAAAGTACTGCACCAAGTATATAAATGTATATAATTGAAGAAAAAACAATATTTTAGATGATACATGTTTCGTTTTGCCTTCTAATCCTCGTTTGTGGCTTGTTGCTTCCCTTCTTATGTCATGCCAATTTCCACGATCTTTATTTTCCCACTCGGTGCATGGAAGAGAATTAATAAATCTGTTATATCCTTGAAGCTCATCCAGTATAACTAAAAAAATCATTCTAACTAACCTATTTCTCTTGACATGCAGCCTCTCCACCTCAGGACATCCACCACGCCAGCAATAAAATGTCCTGCTTATGGTCGTCCCATACATTCGCCATCCCGCTCGCTTTGTTCCAGCAGGTTTCCCTGGAACTCCGATGCACCAACCGGGTTGGTGGTTACACTGCGCCGCACACCCAGGCGGGGTGTGTTGGGCCGGCCCATTCTCTCTTTTCCTTTCCTTTCCTTTTCTGTTTCTTTTCTTTTTTTTCATTTTTGATTTCTTTTTTTCTACGTTTTTTTAGTTTTCAAAATCTAAAAATTGTAATTTTTAGCATTTTAAATTTGATGATTCTAAATTATTTTCGAAATCCAAACATTTTCATTATGGACAGTTTTCCAATTTTGAACACTATTTTAATTTGAACATTTTCTAAATATGAAATATGATTTTTGATTTTTTCACAAATTCAAAACATTACTTTAATTTGGAATTTTTTATATTTTCAATTTTTCAAAATGTAAACTTTTTAAACTAAAACATTTGAAAATTTGAACAATTTTGAAATCCGAAAAAGAAAGAAGGAAATATAAAATTCGAAAAAGATCCCAAAACTTAAAAAACTAGGCAAAACAAAAAAAAACCTAAAAGATCAAGAGGAAAACCGAGAGAAAAAACTTTTTTAACGAAGACAGGGAAAAAACCTAGGGGAAGAAAGTAAATTTCGCGCTTAATGCGCCAGAACTATGGTCCGCAGGTGGTGTGCGGCGCGACATAACTGCTGACCTGGTTGGTGTTTAGGATCCACCGTTTCCTTCGTCCCCGTGCATGAGGCCTCATGCAGCCCATAACTCGAGGCCTACTTCACCCATTCCTTAGCCCAGCCCATGACTGTTCCTCTTCTCCACTGAAGACATCTGAATCCACCGACTAACAGAGCGCTCTCTCAATCAATCTCCACAGGCCACAGCAGTCCACCATAGCACGCTCTCTCTTCCTCTCCCCCACGATTTCCGCAAAAGAAACAAATGCTCAAGTAACTGATGGAGCAATACGATTAGTCCTCGGTGTGGGTGTTAAGCCTCAACCTATTTAATTTGCATCGTTCCATTGCGTGTGGGCATCTGCCATAGAACTCATACTTCGGCCACGGTGATCCACTCTTCCCATTATTCTCCCGTTTTCCTGTCATGTACTTCAATTGAATGAGTCACAAATTCGAATTTCCCCATTTGGAGCCTTAGCGGAAGCATGTTCTGAAGACTTGGACGCCGGTGTAGTAATCTTTCCTGTCATTTCCTCGGTGTTTACTCTTATTTGCCGGCTCTTCTTGCTGCTGAGTGGTGACCCAGAGTCGTTCACAGCTCCTACTGGTATGTCCACTTCCCCATATGTTTCTCGTTTCATTTTGTTTTGCTTCTCCGTTTAAAAAATATATATTTCTTTTGCTTCATAGCACACTGAATTCAACACTCCTGCTATCAGTTGCCATACTCGACAGTAATCTTGCGATAAAGTTCAGTTTGTCGGTGGGTTCGCATGTTCTTATTCCCAGATTTGACAAGAAGGCCCTTGTGATTCATTTGCATTTATTGCCGTTGCAATTTTATATACAAGATCAGATTTTCTGTTATCTCCTTACTAATTTGTTCTCTATTTATCAGCATTCCGCCGTCATTAAAGATAAACACTGCCACCATCTACGCATAAGGTGGTCGGCCGTCAGAATGTTGTCTTTGATTCGCCTACTATGGTGTATTCTGTATTGTCATGTGTGAGTGTCCGGTTTTACTTCTCTTTTGAGGTCAGATGTTAGGAGTACTTTATCTGGACTTCTGGAGGTCCAGTTGTTGATTTCAACCTTTGAAGCTTCGTTTTGGGGTCAAGTATGTTATTTTAAAATGTCCATCTAATCTTGTGATCACGTCGTGGATATTGATGTGTGTTGAGTATATATGTATGGCACATATGTATCTTGTATATTTATACTAGGCCCCCTCCTCTCTTGTATATTCGAGGATGTGACGGCCCCACCGTGTAACCTATATATATGCGTGCCTATGCACCTGATCAATACATCGTGCATCACATCCTCTCTCTACATGGTATCAGACACCATCCCACGATCCTAACCCTAGGCCGCCACCCCCCCTCCCTCCCCTCTCTCCCACCCGGCCGCCGCCCACCCCTCCTCCTCTCTCCAACCCTAGGCCGGCTGCCCTCTTGCATCGCCGCCCCCCCATCCTCTCTCCCGGCTGCCCTCTAGCGCCGCCGCCCCCCCTTCCCTCTCCCACCACCGCCGACCACCACCACCACCGCACCATCATGTCTTCCGTCTCCGCCACCAGCAATCCCTTCGCCTCTTCCCCCTCCTCCGACTCCACTCCTCCCACCGCCGCCCAACTCCGCGACATCCCCATCGCCGACCACGTTCCCATCAAGCTTTCCCGCACCGACAACAACTACCATCCATGGAAGACGTACTTCTACCTCCTCTTCCGTGAGTACAACCTCCGCGACCATATCGACGGCACCGTCGACCTCCTCTCCATGCAGCGCAACAGCGACTGGATGGCGATCGACGCCACCATCATCCGCTGGCTCTTCCTCACGTCGCGCCGGACATCTTCAAGACCGTCGTTCACGACGGTGATGACGCTCGTACGGTGTGGACAAAGATCAATGGGCTCTTCACCGACAACAAGCTCCAGCGGGTCGTCTTCCTGCAGCAGGAATTCTTCGATACTCTCCAGGGCGATCTCTCCCTGGACGACTACTGCCTGCGCCTCAAGGCCATCTCCGATGAGCTTCAGGACCTCGGTTTCATGATGGGCGACGAACTCCTCCTCTCCACGCTCACCGCCGGCCTCAGCGAGGATCTCGGTAATGCCGCCTCCAATCTCACCCTCATGACTAACCCCACCTTCGAGCGCGCAGTCTCCTACCTCCGCCTCGAGGAACGTCGCCTGCTGAAACTGCGCGCGCATGTGTCTCACACCGCGCTTGCTGCTGGGCTCAGCTATGGCGCCCCGGCGCCCCCCGCGCCGACCCCTCCTGCGGCGCGCCCTCCGGCGCCCTTCGCTGCGCGCCCCCGGCGTCCTTCGCTGCACCCCCGCCGCCCCCCCAACAACAGCAACAGGGGCATCGTCGTCGCGGGCGTGGCGGCGGTGGTCGCAACAACGGCGGCTACGCGGGCGGTGGCCCTCCACCCGCCAACCAGATGCCGCCCTGGAGCGGCGGCTACAACCCTTGGGCGGGGGTCGTGCACGCCTACACCATGCCCGTGTCGCGCCCCCCGTCCCCGGCATCCTCGACGCTCGTCCATAGGCTCATCAGGCCCTCTACGCTGCGCCGCAGCAGCCCTACGCACCGACCTACGGCGGCATGCCGTCCTACGCGCCCTCCCAGCAGGCAGGCTGGGACCCTCCGCTCGTCGCCGCTCTTCAGCAGGTTGCTCCTGCGGGCTCTTCTGGTGGTGTGCTGTACCTCATGGACTCTGGTGCCTCCTCTCACATGGCCGCCTACCCGAGTAACATATCCTCTTTGTCTCCCACCTCCACTAATTCTCGCATCATCGTCGGCAACGGCGCTAGTCTTCCTATCACATACATCGGTTCCGCTGCTTTTCCCTCCACCTCTCGACCACTGTCTCTTAACAATGTTTTAGTCTCTCCACACCATCGCCATAACTTAGTCTCTATCAAAACTCTTTCTCGTGATAATTCTGTAACTGTGGAATTTGACACTCTTGGTTTTTCTGTTAAGGATGCCCGTACCCGTATGGTGCTCCACCGATGTGACAGTCCCGGAGATCTCTATCTAGTCCAGACGCCTCCTTCGTCGCGCTCTGGACCTCGTGCACTCTCCGCCGGCGTCGACCTTTGGCATGCTCGTCTTGGTCATCCTAGCTCCACCGCCTTCCGCCACATAATGCGAGATTTTTCCTTTTCATGTAATAAACCGGCTGCTCATAGCTGTGAAGCATGCCGCTTGGGCAAACATGTGCGTCTCCCATTTAGTTCCTCTTCCACAGTTGCGTCTTTTCCTTTTCAGTTAATTCACAGTGATGTATGGACCTCTCCTGTTGCGAGCAATTCTGGGTTTCTGTATTATCTTGTTCTACTTGATGATTACTCCCACTTTGTTTGGACTTTTCCACTTCGCAAAAAGTCTGACGTCGCTGCCACCCTCACTGCGTTTTACGCCTATGTCTCCACCCAGTTCGGCCGCCCCATACACGCGCTTCAAACTGATAACGGGAAAGAATTCGATAACATCACTGTTCGCAGTCTCCTTTCTTCCCATGGCACCATTTTTCGCCTAACTTTTCCATACACCTCGCAGCAGAATGGTCGTGCTGAGCGCGTTCTCCGCACTCTTAACGACTGTGTTCGCACCCTTCTATTTCACGCTCATGTCCCTACCACCTTTTGGCCCGACGCCCTCGCCACCGCCACCCTTCTTGTTAACCTTCGCCCATGTCGTACTCGATGGAACTACACGCCTCACCATCTCCTTTTTGGTTCTCCTCCCACCTATGATGGTTTACGTATCTTCGGATGTCGTTGCTATCCTAGTACCATCGCCACCGCCCCACATAAACTCGCTCCACGTTCCATCCCGTGCGTCTTCCTGGGTTACCCGGCTAACACCAAAGGCTATCGTTGCTATGATCCTGTGTCACACCGGGTGCTCACATCCCGGCACGTTTACTTTGATGAGCACTATTTTCCGTTTGCACAGGAACAGGTGGCGACCCCCCCTTCACCCGCCGGCGACCCTCCATCTCGCCGTCCGCCCGCCCCGGCCGATGTGCCTGGGCCCTGCGTCGCGACGCCCTCGAGCTCGGGCGCCCCCTCGTCACCCTCGAGCTCTGCCTCGGGTGGCCCCGCCTCGCCCTCGAGCTCTGACTCGGGCGCTGCCTCCTCGTCACCCTCGAGCGGCGCCTCGGGTGGCGCTGCCTCGCCGTCCTCCTCGTCACCCTCGAGCGGCGCCTCGGGTGATGCTCCGTCGACCGGCACGCCACCGATGCCGCCTCCGCCTCCGGCCGGTGCTGGTCCTATCACCCGCGCCCGGGCGGGCGTCTCTCTCCCATCCACTCGGTACCCCACGGACGAGTTCGTCTGCACGGCCTCGACCTCCGCGCCCTCGCCGCTGCCCACCTCTGCCAGGGCAGCGCTTCGCGACCCCTCGTGGCTCGCCACTATGCAGGAGGAGTTCGATGCTCTACAGCGCAATAACACATGGTAGCTCGTTCCGCGTCCTCGACATGCCAATGTCATTACCGGGAAGTGGGTCTTCAAGCATAAGTTTCATCCAGATGGCACTCTTGATCGTCACAAGGCGCGCTTGGTGGTTCGCGGTTGCCGACAACGTGAAGGTGTCGACTTCCATGACACCTTTACTCCTGTTGTCAAACCCGGCACCGTTCTTACCGTTCTCCAGCTTGCGGTCTCTCGCAGCTGGCCAGTGCACCAGATGGATGTCTCTAATGCTTTTCTCCATGGTCATCTTGAGGAGCAAGTGTTCTGTCAGCAGCCCACCGGATTCATCAATTCTGCTCATCCGGATCATGTTTGTCTGCTGTCTCGGTCACTATATGGGCTCAAGCAGGCGCCCCGTGCTTGGTACCAGCGCATCGCAGCGTTTCTTCATCAGCTTGGCTTCCGCTCCACGCGCTTTGATGCTTCGCTGTTCATCTACAGCCAGGGCGGTCTCACCGCCTACCTGCTCCTCTACGTGGATGATATTATCCTGATGGCATGCACTCCTCAGCTTCTCCGACAGCTTACTGATCGTCTTCGTGCTGAGTTTGCTATCAAGGATATGGGCCCTCTTCACTACTTCCTCGGTATTGAGGTTGTTCGGTGCTCGGACGGGTTCTTTCTTCATCAACGGAAGTATGCTCATGAGCTTCTTGACCGTGCTGGCATGCTTAACTGTCATCCTGTGAGTACGCCTGTCGACACGAAGGCCAAGCTCTCCGCTACTGACGGTGCCACGGCCTCGGATCCATCATTCTATCGGTCCATTGTCAGCGCCCTTCAGTACCTCACTCATACTCGCCCGGAGTTACAGTATGCCATTCAGCAGGTGTGCCTTCATATGCATGCTCCTCGTGACTCTCACTGGACTGCGGTGAAGCGGATTCTCTGCTACATCCGGGGCACTCTGGACCTTGGTTTGACGCTACACGCTTCTCCAGCCATGAACATCGTCGCCTATTCCGATGCAGACTGGGCGGGCTGCCCTGATACCCGGCGCTCCACTTCTGGGTACTGTGTCTATCTTGGACCATCGCTTATCTCCTCGTCGTCCAAGAGGCAGCCTACAGTCTCTCGTTCCAGTGCCGAGGCTGAGTATCGCACCGTGGCCAACGTCGTCGCTGAGTGCTCATGGCTTCGCCAGCTCTTTCTTGAGCTCTCCTGTCCCGTTGACAAGGCCACTATTGTGTACTGCGACAACGTTTCGGCTGTCTACCTCTCCGCCAATCCAGTTCATCATCGCCGGACAAAGCACATCGAGCTCGACATTCATTTTGTTCGCGAACAAGTTGCTCTTGGGCGTATACATGTTCTACACGTTCCTGCCTCCCAACAGTTCGCGGATATCATGACCAAGGGACTCCCTACGTCATCCTTTGAGGAGTTTCGGTCCAGCCTTTGCGTCGGCTCTGGCGACGCTTCGACTGCGGGGGGGTGTTGAGTATATATGTATGGCACATATGTATCTTGTATATTTACACTAGGCCCCCTCCTCTCTTGTATATTCGAGGATGTGGTGGCCCCACCGTGTAACCTATATATATGCGTGCCTATGCACCTGATCAATACATCGTGCATCACATCCTCTCTCTACAATGTGCATATTCGATTTTCAGTAGAGTTTGTATTTTCGTGGATATTACCGTGTCATATTGGATTTTCAGCACATTATACTTGGGTTTCAGAGTCGTATTTTCATTTTAATTGTGTGTGGACATCTAATTTCTGGACAAAGCATAAAATCAGTTTAAGTGGAAGATGGAAGCGAGCTTTGCTACTACTTCACGTACACATTATCCATCAGTCATGGGAGAATATTGAGATAAGAGGTAATTCATCCTCTTTCTTATTTTTCCTATAAGTTAAGTATGGAAACCATTTAGAATAACGTTTTCAGTGCTAATAATCGCCTTTTACCTGAAGCACCCTCATCGGCATGGGGCAAAAAAGCCGCAACAGCTATCAGTCATCCACTTTCTCATATGCTATATCTACCACAGCCGTCTCCAGGAATTTGGGGCTGTCACTAGTAGAAAATAGGGCTTTCGTTCGGAGCTTCAAAAGGCTTTAGCACCGGTTGGCTTACGAACCCAGACTAAAGGGGTGCTTTAGCACTGGTTCGAGCTGCCAGAAAGCTAAATGGAGCCCGTGGAGCTCTAGCACCGGTTCGTTAGGAACCATTAGCACCAGTTCGTGCCACGAACCGGTGCTAAAGGTGTCGCGTCTGCCGCGTGGCAGGTGCCAGACCTTTAGCACCGGTTCGTGGCACGAACCGGTGCTAAAGGCTACCCTTTTGCACCGGTTCAGCGCACAGACCGGTGCTAAAGGTTCTGGCTATAAATACACCCACCCACCAGGCCTCTCCTCTGTTTTTTTCTTGTGGAAGGTGTGAGAAGGGTGTGCTAGTTTGATTTTTTTCCCTATACGCAAGATGTGTTTGATGAAATGCCTAAGAGCATGATGCTACTTAAGCTCATACAAAATAAAAATGATATGAGGTGCCTGAGCGATACTTAGGTCTTGTCCTCGTTCTTTCCTCCTCGATCGAGGTTAGCAACTCTATCCTTTCATTTGTCATTGATACAAATGCATGTTTCGATATACAGTGGTCATTTCACTATTTATGATGTTCTGTAATGGTTTTGGTAAACCTAATTATATGACGCAGATGAACCAACGACAATGGATGTACGGTGACCGACGCACTTTCGAGTTTATTGAAGGTCTTCGTAATTTTGGCGATGTGGCTCGGGCAAACATTCGGAATGGTTTTATGTGTTGTCCATGTGTTGACTGTGAGAACAAGAAGGAATACTCTTCCTGGAAAATCCTTAACTCCCACCTGCTTCGGAAAGGTTTCATGCCTAGCTATAATTGTTGGACCAAGCACGGAGAAAGAGGGGTTATAATGGAAGACAATGAAGAAGAAGAGGATGATGATATGTACCCTGAATACAGTGATACTGCAATAGGAGAAGCTGAAGCTGAAGGGACAGGAGAAGCTGAAGATGAAGACGCATCAGATGAGCCTGATGATGATCTTCGCCGGGCCATCGTTGATGCACACAGAGAAGCAGAAAGTGTAAATGAGAAGCGGAAGTTAAAGGGTATGTTAGATGATCACAAAAAGAAGTTGTACCCAAATTGTGAAGATGGGAACACAAAGTTCGGTACCACACTGGAGTTGCTGCAATGGAAGGCAGAGACTGGTTTATCTGACAAGGGATTTGAGAAATTACTGAAAATAATAAAGAAGAAGCTTCCAAAGGATAATGACAGTACGTACGAAGCAAAGAAGGTTATCTGCCCTCTAGGATTAGAGGTGCAGAAGATTCATGCATGCATTAATGACTGCATCCTCTATCGCGGTGAGGAGTACTAGAATTTGGAAGCATGCCCGGTATGCACTGCACTGCAGTATAAGATCAGATGAGATGACCCTGGTGATGTTAATGGCGAGCCCCCTAGGAAGAGGGTTCCTGCCAAGGTCATGTGGTATGCTCCTATAATACCATGGTTGAAATGTCTGTTTAGAAACAAAGAGCATGCCAGGTTGTTACGATGGAACAAAGAAGACCGTAAGAAAGACGCAATGTTGAGACACCCCGCTGATGGGTCGCAGTGGAGAAAAATTAAGAGAGACTACCCAGACTTTACAGGCGATGCAAGGAACTTAAGGTTTGGTCTAAGTACAGATGGTATGAATCCTTTTGGGGAGCAGAGCTACAGTCATAGCACCTGGCCTGTAACTCTATGTATCTATAACCTTCTTCCTTGGTTGTGCATGAAGCGGAAGTTCATTATGATGCCAGTGCTCATCCAAGGCCTGAAGCAACTCGGCAACGACATTGATGTGTATCTAAGACCATTAGTTGATGAACTCTTATAGTTGTGGGCCAAACCAGGTGTACGTGCATGGGATGAGCAAAAACAAGAGCCATTTGACCTACGAGTGTTGCTTTTCATAATCATCAATGATTGGCATGCTCTTAGTAACCTTTCAGGACAAACGCACAAGGGATACAATATGCATGCACTGTTTAGATAAGACTGACAGTATATATTTGGAAAAATGTAAGAAGATTGTGTACCTGGGGCATCGTCGATTTCTTACGACCACTCATTCCGTAAGAAAGAAAGGCAAGCATTTTAGAGGTGTGGCAGATCACCGGCCAAAGCCTGAACTCCATACTGGTGATGATTTATTTGATATGGTCAGGGACCTAGAAGTAATCTTTGGAAAGGGTCCTGGCGGTCAATCTGTTCCAAATGACGTTGCTACCGGATATGCACCCATGTGGAAGAAGAAATCTATATTTTGGGAGCTTGAGTATTGGAAAGACCTAGAGGTTCGCTCTTCAATCAACGTGATGCACGTTACGAAGAATGTTTGCATGAACCTGCTAGGCTTTCTGGGAGTGTATGGAAAAACAAAAGATACACCAGAAGCACGGGAGGATCAGCAACGTATGAAAGACCCAAATAACATGCATCTATAGAACAAGATGGATAAAGGGCGTCACTTAAGTCCTGCCAGCTACGCTCTTACCAAAGCAGAGAAGGAAATCTTTTTTGAATTCCTTTCAAATATCAAAGTGCCATCTGGCTTCTCATCAAATATAAAGGGAATAATAAATATGACAGAGAAAAAAATTCCGAAACCTGAAGTCTCATGACTGTCACGTGATTATGACGTAGTTGCTTCCGGATGCATTAAGGGGGCTTCTACCGGAAAATGTTCACATACCCATTGTTAAGCTATGTGCATTCCTCAATGCAATATCTCAGAAGGTAATCAATCCAGATATTCTGCCAAGGTTACAGAAGGATGTGGCCCAATGTCTTGTTAGTTTTGAGTTGGTGTTCCCACCATCCTTCTTTAATATTATGACGCATCTCCTCGTTCACCTTGTTGAAGAGATTGCCATTCTCGGTCCTGTATTTCTACACAACATATTCCCCTTCGAGAGGTTCATGGGAGTCTTAAAGAAATATGTTCATAACCGTGCTAGGCCAGAAGGAAGCATCTCTAAGGGCTACGAAACAGAGGAGGTCATTGAGTTCTGTGTTGACTTTATCCCTGCCATTAAGTCGATTGGTGTTCCTGAATCACGGCATGAGGGGAGCTATGTGGAAAAGGCACGCTAGGAAAGAAATCAATGTATTGAATGGACGGGATTTCTTTCACTCAAGCACACTACACAGTTCTACAAAGTTCCACCTTGGTGGCCCCGTATATCACTGAACACAAGAATATTGTACGCTCCCAACACCTGGCTCAATCTGACTCCTGGATTACACATAAACATATGGTGACTTTTGGCGGTTGGTTGCGGACACATCTCATAAATAACAACATTGTTGGAGATCAGTTGTACTTGTTGGCTGGGTCACCATCTTCGACTATATTGACTTTCCAAGGGTATGAGATAAATGGGAATACATTCTACACGATCGCCCAAGATAAAAAGAGCACCAACCAAAACACTGGAGTCCGCATTGATGCAACAAACAACAACGGGCAAAAGGACACCTATTATGGTTACATAGAGGAGATATGGGAACTTGACTATGGACCTTCTTTTAAAGTCCCTTTGTTTCGGTGCAAATGGGTCAAGCTGGATGGAGTAGGGGTAAAGGTAGACCAGCTGTATGGAATGACAACAGTGGATCTCAACAATCTTGGTTATAGAGACGAACCATTCGTCCTAGCCAATGATGTGGCTCAAGTTTTCTATGTGAAAGACATGTCCTCCAAATCGAAAAAAAAGAAAACATAAGGCAACGAATACATCATACGATGAGCCAAAGCGTCACATAGTTCTTTCAGGGAAAAGAAACATCGTGGGAGTTGAGGATAAGACAGACATGTCAGAAGATTATAATAACTTTGATGAAATTCCGCCCTTTAGAGTGAATATTGACCCAAGCATCGCGTTAAATGGTGAAGATACTCCATGGTTACGACCGAAGCGATCCTAATCAAGGGAAATACGCGAAGGGGGGTTCATGGCCTCCAAGTCATTTTAGGTCACCATATGTATTAAATGTGCCAATTTATGGCAAACATCAAACATGATAGCTCATTTTGTGAAGGTTTTTTTGTGATGTTTGCAATTTTCCAAGTTTAATATTTTTTACATCAGAGATCCACATCGTAAGCAATCCCAAGATGCACGTGTGTGCACAATATGGGCACATTATCACAAACTATGCCTCGATTCTAGCCATAACTTTGCTCATTTGGCCTAAAAGCCATGAAACATCGTACATGAAAGCTCATTTTGTGAAGGTTTTTTTGTGATGTTTGCAATTTTCCAAGTTTAATATTTTTCCTTGCAACTATAACACATAATATGACACCACGCGAAGGTTTCACATTGTTTGGATTATTTTTTAAATTCTTATACCCGTTTGAAATTATATTCAAAACGGCGGGCATGAAGATTCATAGCCCGGGGTTGAGTCTCGCTAGACTTGCGGTGGATCTCTGATAAAACAACATATTGTGAATCTAAAAATGATTTTTACAAAAAATCATGAGCATTATATTATATACATGTAGTTCAAACCTAGCGGGCCTCCTACCGAATCGGCAGGAATTTGTCTTTTTCATGAGGTGTGGACGGAAAGGTTTCAGATGCACCGGCTGGGGAATTTTCTATCTAAGGTGGTCTAGTATTTTTGAAAAATATTTTGATAGCAATGTGAAACTTTAATTTGGTGGTTGCTTCACAAAAAAACTTGTTTTTGGCATCTAAAAAATGGAAAATGGTTTTTCCGTGCGATGAAAAGGGAAACTTCCTTCTGCAACATCGTAAGCAATCCCAAGATGCACATGTGTACACAATATGAGCACATTATCACAAACTATGCCTCGATTCTAGCCATAACATTGCTCATTTGGCCTAAAAGCCATGAAACATCGAACATGCTAGCTCATTTTGTGAAGGTTTTTTGTGATGTTTGCAGTTTTCCAAGTTTAATATTTTTCCTTGCAACTATAACATATAATATGACACCACGCGAAGGTATCACATTGTTTGAATTATTTTTTAAATTCTTATACCCATTTGAAATTATATTCAAAACGGCGGGCATGAAGATTCATAGCCCGGGGTTGAGTCTCGCTAGACTTGCGGTGGATCTCTGATAAAACAACAGATTGTGAACCTAAAAATGATTTTTACAAAAAATCATGAGCATTATATCATATACATGTAGTTCAAACCTAGCGGGCCTCCTACCGAATCGGTAGGAATTTGTCTTTTTCATGAGGTGTGGACGAAAAGGTTTCAGATGCACCGGCTGAGGAATTTTCTATCTAAGGTGGTCTAGTATTTTTGAAAAATGTTTTGATAGCAATGTGAAACTTTAATTTGGTGGTTGCTTCACAAAAAAACTTGTTTTTGGCATCTAAAAAATGGAAAATGGTTTTTCCGTGCGATGAAAAGGGAAACTTCCTTCTGCAACATCGTAAGCAATCCCAAGATGCACATGTGTGCACAATATGGGCACACTATCACAAACTATTCCTCAATTCTAGCCATAACTGTTGTGGATATACCAAACAGGTATACCAGTGACGTAGTCTCATACCGGCAAACCAGGGTGGCCCATGGAGGTGGTATGGCGGATAGCCAACCAGGCGGCCTAGTTGCTGGTGGTATGGCGGATTGAAGGCTGCCATGCCATGGCAGATTCCACGCTGCCATGCCATGGCAGATTCCCAAACGCATCCATGCCATGGCGGATTCTCAGACGGCAGGAGCTTATGGCAGATTCAATGCTGCCATACCATGGTGGATTACTGGACGCAGGAACTTATGGCGGATTCGAAGACAGGCCCATCGCAGGTTGCCTTGTAGTACATGCATAGGACTTAGTCTAGGACTCCATATTGTATCCGCCCCGGAACCACCGTGATGCCCACGCCAGGCGACTTTATAAGCCGGCGTGGAGGAGCCCTTGAGGCCATGAGATAGCTAGAATAGCTAAGACATAGCAGATCGCATCGCGACCAACACAACCATTGTAATCTGTACACATTGTGCCATTATAGTGAGTTGTAGCAGGATGTAGCGATCCTCCACCGCGGGGACGTGAACCTGGGTAATCCCTGCTATCACCGTCCCGGGCACCAGATCGTCTATCCCCACTTTCTATCGCCTTGAGGTACCCCTCATGGTATACGTGTCGTAAGAACCACGACAGTTGGCGCCCACCGTGGGGCGAGGGCGTCTGGAATCGATCCGGGCGGAATCACTCATCGTCTTCCATGGCGGCGAGATCACATCAGCTACAACGCCACCGATCATCGTCAATCTAGACGGATAAATTTCGACTACACTGCTGGCTCGATGTCATAGGTGTTGGATCTGCCATCACGCGCATTCCAACGATGTTGATCAGTCCCTCCCTATCACGTACGTTGCCGCGTTCCAAGACTGCGCCGATCGGATCTGATTTCCAATTAACAGGGCTGATGGTGATGGAAACGTTCCTCGCGGCTTCGTTCCTGGCAAGAACGTCAAAGCCGGCATGGAGGGTGCCGCTCCGTTCCTGATTTGCATCAGACCTGTCGTGCAATAACTAAGCAGAAGCCATGGCGGAAATGTACGTGGCATGAAACTTGGTGGCAGTTCACGAGGCGCAAGCAAGCTGACTACGTTTCCTGTTGCTCGAGCTACGTGAATCACGGCCCGCCTTGGTCACATAATGATTGGGTCTCCGTGTCCATTTTGTTCAAGCTAAACGAGAAAGAGCCCTGCTGCTATGCATCAAGCCCAAGAACTTTGCGGCCAGGGCGGATTACTTCGCGGCCATGGCGGATTACCGTGCAGACATGGCGGATTACCGCGCAGCCGTTTCCGCCATCGTCACAAGCTTCGTCTCTGTCAGGGTGTCGGAGCCGACTGCGTGGCCGAGTATGGCTTTGTGTCCGGTGTCGCTGGCTTTGCCGCCGCCAGGGATTATTCCTACTCAGCCACCGACAGTTTCACCTCCCGTGGACAATTTTGTCTCCACCATTATCGGCTTCGCCGCTATGATGAAATATTTCATCATTGCTGGCTAAAGCTTCGAGTCCGTCGTAGATAACAGCGTCATCCGCCGCGTCTCAATATATACTCGGCGTCGCTGGCTTCGCCGCCGCGGATAACCCTACTTCGTCATGGCTGGTTTTGCCGCCATCACGGACTACTTTTGTTGCCGCGGCCGGTTACAGCTCCGCGACAACCGCATTGTCGTTGTCCCGAACTGCGTCACCTTATATCATCGCTGGATAGTATAACTTTGCCGCTGATAAGTTCATCATCGTTGGGCTACAACTTCGAGTCCGCCGTGAACAATACCGCCAGTCTTCACATCTACTCGGTGCAGCTGGCCTCGCTGCCGCCACACATTTTTTCCTACTTCGCCACAGCTGGCTTTGCCGCCATCAAGCAAAAAATCATGGCGGAAGCACGTGGTGTAGAGAGCACTATTCAAGACAAATGAATAAGGCTATGTGCAACATCAAGTCTAACGTGAAGAAGCACCTTACGTGCATGGATTTTGCGGCCAAGTTGCTTGCATGTATAATCGTATGAGGTGCATGGCGGTTGTAGCTTGGCAGATGACATGTCGGAAGTAGCTTGGCCATACCACGCGTTCAACTTCATCAGCCGGCCGATTTCATCCCGCCATGGCTGATTTGGTCTACGTTGCGGTTGATGGAGCCATCTACGCCTTGCCTCCGTCGCAATTGCCGCCATCTCGGATTACTTCGTTGCTGCAGCTGGTTACAACTCCGGTCAACTTCATCAGCGCGATGTTCCAGTTTTATCACTGCGAACACCCTCATCGCTGGCTAGAGCTTTGAGTTCGCCGCAAATAACATCGACTTCGTTTAAATAGCTAAGTCCCTATTTATATTTAATATTTAGTATTTGTTTATGATCATGTGATAAAGATTGGTTCACTCATATTCTGAGTCTTTTACCGCTTTTGTTTTGATCATAACCTTTCCACGATTTGCCTTGCGCTCGTGAGTAAAATTTTAACTGGCTTGCCTCCAAAGGCCCCAGTATCATGCAAAAATCCGCCATCCGGCGTTAGCTTAAGTTTTCTGGCCTACACGTTTTCTGATGTTTTATATGTGGATTCCCGAGTAGTGACATTTTGGCACTTTAAAGCCGCCATCCGTTTCCAGGGTTTTGGACGGCTGCTATTAAGCGCTATCGCCTTGGCGGATTGTTCGTACAAAAGTTTACCATCTCACAAAAAGTCAAGCATATAAACCGGAAGAACGGATAAACCAGCACTTGCGAAAAACATATTAAATGCACATGAACTGTTCAAGATAGTCGAGTTTTTTCCGCTTGACAGTTTTATGTTGTTCAACTGCTGCATAGTTTCAGCCTTAAAACATTTGTTCAATGGCCGTGTTTTACCCGCCTTGCATTTGTTCGTTGAACACAAGAACGATTTAATACAATTGTGTTTTATTTTCATGTCACAGGTACATATGACGCTTGGACGCTTTGCTGGTGCCCGATCTGAGGTGTTTTCGAGCCACTCAGCTCAAATACCCGGGGGCTACTGTCGATGGCAGCCTAAATCTGCCATGCAGTGGCCACCTTTGATGGCAGCCCAAATCTGCCATGGAGCGGACACCTTTGATGGCAGCTAAAATCTGCCATGGAGCGGCCACCTTGGAGCAGTCCGCCATGGAGCACGATGCCTTGAGACCGCCATGGAGCATGCCAACTTAGAGCAAACTGCCATGGAGCAGGATGCCTTGAGTTCACCTTGGAGCCGGCCGCCATGGAGCTGGCTGCCCGGGGGATGCGACCATAATACAGCGATGCTAAATTTTGTGAAGTTCTCTTAGAGCATTGCGCCGGATAAAAATCCGCCATAACGCTCGGGGGCTACTCATCGCATTTTAACTACGTAGTTCTCTTAGAGCCTTATGCCGGATAGAAATCCGCCATAATGCTTGGGGGCTACAGCTAGCAGAAAATCCTAAGTCTTCTGAGAGCACCGCTAGGAAAATTGCGTAGCGGTGCTCGGGGGCTACATTCTAAAAATTCTAAGTAGTTTCTCTAAGAGCACCCTGATGGATTCTCTATGAGAACCCGCCATGGCGCTCGGGGGCTACACATGGTGTAAAAGCATCGAAGTTCAAAAACATAAGCAGTGCGATAATTTTGTGCTCACTGTTTGGTAAGCTTCGAGGCAACATCTTATACTGAAAAGAACGTTCCTTGAGCTCGGAAAAAATACTAGTTATCCGCCTTGGATTCGTTCGCAGTAGCATACCAGCATGTATCTGGAGAATATCCTGCAAGTATGAGACGTCACTGGTCCGCCTAAAGTTCTAGGCGGATAAAATTTATTCTTTGGGAGCTCTACGAGATCTTTCACGCGACTATCTTGAAGACGAAGATAAAAAGCCCATCAAGCATTGAAGACAGAAGAGAAGATCTCAAAGAACTCCGGGGGCTACTGTTGTGGATATACCAAACAGGTATACCAGTGACGTAGTCTCATACCGGCAAACCATGGTGGCCCATGGAGGTGGTATGGCGGATAGCCAACCGGGCGGCCTAGTTGCTGGTGGTATGGCGGATTGAAGGCTGCCATGCCATGGCAGATTCCACGCTGCCATGCCATGGCAGATTCCCAGACGCATCCATGCCATGGCGGATTCTCAGACGGCAGGAGCTTATGGCAGATTCAATGCTGCCATACCATGGTGGATTACTGGACGCAGGAGCTTATGGCGGATCCAAAGACAGGCCCATGGCAGGTTGCCTTGTAGTACACGCATAGGACTTAGTCTAGGACTCTATATTGTATCCGCCCCGGAACCACCATGATGCCCACGCCAGGCAACTTTATAAGCCGGCGTGGAGAAGCCCTTGAGGCCATGAGATAGCTAGAATAGCTAAGACATAGCAGATCGCATCGCGACCAACACAACCATTGTAATCTGTACACATTGTGCCATTATAGTGAGTTGTAGCAGGATGTAGCGATCCTCCACCACGGGGATGTGAACCTGGGTAATCCCTGTCTATCACCGTCCCGGGCACCAGATCGCCTATCCCCTCTTTCTATCGCCTTGAGGTACCCCTCATGGCATACGTGTCATAAGAACCATGACAATAACATTGCTTATTTGGCCTAAAAGCAATGAAACATCAAACATGATAGCTTATTTTGTAAAGGTTTTTTTGTGATGTTTGCAGTTTTCCAAGTTTAATATCTTTCCTTGCAACTATAACACATAATATGACACCACGCAAAGGTTTCACATTGTTTGGTTAATTTTTTAAATTCTTATACCCGTTTGAAATTATTTTCAAAAATGGCGGGCATGAAGATTCATAGCCCGGGGTTGAGTCTCGCTAGACTTGCGGTGGATCTCTGATAAAACAACACATTGTGAACCTAAAAATCATTTTTACAAAAAATCATGAGCATTATATCATATACATGTAGTTCAAACCTAGCGGGCCCCTATCGATTTTAAAATGTTTGCAAGCCTACTATTTTTAACAAAATAATTTTCAGCATTTTCAATGTGATAGTATTTCATAGATATTTTTCTAATAAACATTTTGATATGCTATATGTATTTTTCTGATTTTTATTTATTTTACAACATTTTATGGAATGTTGATCATAGCTTCAATAAGGAATAAGGTGGGAACAACCAAAAAGTTTAAAAACATTTCAAATGCACCTTTAACACCGGTTCGTGGCTCAAACCGGTGCTAAAGAGGGTGGCGGTGCGGTGCCCAGCAAAAGAACCTTTAGCACTTATTCCTGACACAAACCGGTGCTAAAGGTCGAAGCTTTAGCACCGGTTGGTGGCTTCAACCGGTGCTAAAGGGTCTTTAGCACCGGTTGAAGCCACCAACTGGTTCTAAAGGTGCCTTCCTTTATAACTTCCCTCTTCTTCCTCCTGCTCCACATCAAAACGGCTAAGGACCAGCGCGAGGAGTTGAGCGACGACGCCGGCAGGCTGCCCAATTTTTCCACGCTGCCATCGCGCCCGCCGTCGACGCACCGCTCTACGCCGCCGTAGACGCACCGCTCTGCACCGCCGTCTCTCCGATTCCCGCTCGCCCGCTCGCCACGCGCCCGCCCGCATCGCGCTCTGCCGCACCGGCCCGCACGCCTGCGCCCGCGCCAACACGCGCGTCGTCACCGCCGCGCTGGCCCGCACGCGCCCGCCCGTGCTCGCCCGCTCCGCCGCCGAGCCCCTTGCTGCCGCCGAGCCCCTCGCCGAGCCGACGCCCGCGCCCTTGCGGTTCCCTGCAAGGTAAATTGGGAGAATTTTTTTGAGTAATTCTAGGTATTTTAGTTATTTTAAGTTTTTTATTACTTTAGTTATTTTAGATATTTTAGGTATTTTAGTTAATTAGATAGATATTTTAGGTATTTTAGTTAATTAGATGGATATTTTAGGTATTTTATTACTTTAGTTATTTTAGGTTTAGTTAATTAATTAGTTAGTTATTTTAGGTATTTTATTAGTTTAGGTATTTTAGGTATTTTAGTTATTTTAGTTAATTAGATAGATATTTTAGATATTTTAGTTAATTAGATAGATATTTTAGGTATTTTAGTTATTTTAGGTATTTTATTACTTTAGTTATTTAAGGATTTTCTGAGTTATTAATTTCTATCATCTTTTTTAGGAGGGTTAGGGTCCCTTAATTAATTTAGAGAAATACAAATATGATTTTTTAGTTAGGGTTTCGTTATAAAATGGGGGCGTTGGCTGGGCGCCGGCGCGGTGGGGAGGGAAGACCTACTCTTCCCCCACCGCGCCGGCATCCGGCCAACGCCCCCTTTTTTGGTCTCGGTATCGGCATTATAAGAATTTGTAATAATTCTTTGCAGAAACTATGGATCTCGGAAGAGACGAATTCCAGGAAAATATTATCGAGGACATCATCCGCGATAATGATGACTATGTCACCTCGTTGTTTCTAAACAACTCCGGTGAGGTAGATGAACAGAACCGTAGAGATGGCTCCGGTGAGGGAGAAGGTGCCGGTGAGGGTGGAGGCGCCGGTGAGGGAGAAGGCGCCGGCTCCGATGAGGGAGAAGCCGACGGCTCCGATAGAACCTTAAATATTACAAAGTCCGACGAGGTAGATGTGTATTAATAAATTAAGCCTCTGCTGTATAGATGGATTATTTGATTTGTGTATATACGTATATTAACGCTCTTTCTTCTTTTAGCCCTCTGGATCGAGCCACTCTTCTGTAAATAAAAGAGGTCCGGCCAGAAGGTTGGAAGAACATGAAAGGTACCGGATAGAAGAAATCGGTAAAGATGGCGAACCGATTGCTCCCACGGCTCACGCAAGTAAATTTATAAGACAATGCAGACTTCTTGTTAGGGACAACATTCCGATCATCATTCGAGAATGGAAGAAGACAAAGACGGAACCAGTTAATTATGTCCGCAAAAGATTGAAGAATATGCTTTGGAAGAAGCTCATGGTTAATTTTACCCTACTGGCAGCGCCAGAGGTGGATCAAAATGAGGTGGATCAAAATGAGGAGGATCCAAATGAGGAGGATTCAGATGACGATGATCGTCATCTGAATATCATAGAGCGGAAAGTCAAGAAGTGGACTCTTTCGAAGATGGCACTACAATTCAACAACTGGAAGAAAAGATTGTACAAGGAATTTGTCGACAAAGAAAACACTCCGGTGTTCACTGGAGCATATGAGAAGATAAAAGACCACTGGGACGCATTCGTGGAGTACAAGACTTCAGAGGCAGCTAAGAGAAGGTCAGAAATAAATAAGAAAAATGCTGCTAAAAAGAAGTATCACCATACTATGGGGCAAGGAGGCTACAAGTCTGCCAAGCCTAAGTGGAAGAAAATGGAGGATGATCTAATTGCTAAGGGGATCATTCCGGAGACATTGAAATGGAACGATCGGTCAAGGGATTGGTTTTACGGGCATGGAGGGAAGTTGGACTCAGAAGGGAAGTGTGTATATACAAAAAAGCATGACGAAGACCCCCTTCCCATTGATGCCCTTAGAAGCGCATCAAAGGATATCGAAGAGGGAAGGTTCCATCCCGAAATAGAGAAGGATGAGCTCACACGCACCCTTGGGAATGATGAACACCCAGGATGGACACAAACCACACCAGGCTCCAAACCGTGGAAACTCGGGTTTCCCGTGGAAAGGAAGAAATTTCCCGATAGAAGCCGTCAGAGAAGAAAGGAAAGGGAGGCAGACCGCATGTCTAAGATAGAAGAAGAGCTCAAGCGGCAATCAGACTTGTTAAATCGGATGAGCCAGCAAGGAACCACCGCATCTCAGCCGCAGATAGAAGCTAGACATGATGCTACCGGCCCACCATCTCAGCAGAAAAGCAGCGTGGCTTCCACGGACCTCCCGAAGGATGATGATGAACCGGCGATCCGCTACCCAATGGATGATATCACGGAGTCGACATCTTGCGAGCTACATGTGAAAGTCGTGAACATAACCATGAAGGTGGCGGTCGGCTATGCCTTACCCATTGGACCTGATGCAACTTATCATTGCCGTCCGATTCCACATGGCTACGCTGTTGCCGGGGTGGATGAAGTTATGGGCGGATTTGAGCAGCTGAAGCTTGACCACCATGCGGGTGAAGGGGATTTGTATGAGCTGGAAGAAGCCAAGAAGACCACTGTTCTATGGCTAAAGGAATACATCGTGCTTCCAAATTAGACGCCAAGGTATCCAGCGTGTCACCCTTCTCCACCGCCACGTCAGCCTTCTCCACCATCTCTGCGTAAGCCTTCTCCGGCATCTCCGCCGCATCAGCCTTCTCCAACATACCAGCCTTCTCCAGCTAGTGAGCCGTCTCCGCCACCTCCGCCCACTGAGGCTCAGAGCCAAAAGCGGAAGCGTACCATCGACGCTCCATCGATGAGTCGTCATAACCGATCACCGATCCATCGACAGGAACCCCTCCCAAGTGTACCTAAGGTTCCTCCCAAGAGACCTTACGACTATACTCTGGAGGAAAATGCGGTGATCGTACAAGAGAAATCAAAGAACTTCTTTGAAAATTTGAAGAAAAAGAAGACCGAGCAGTCCACCGAGCAGCCTCCTCTAGATCCGAAAGTGTTAAAAATGTTGAAGGCCCTTCACCAACCTGAGCCAAGGTTTGCATCAGACTATGACCGCAATATTCTCAAGTCAGATGCAGCAAAGCGGCCGAAAGGTAAATCAGTTCCTCAGCTCGGAGAACAGATGAACTCGTGCCCCCCGCTCCAAGTGTTTCCCGATGTCCAGTATGATCCAGAGATCATAGCACTGTACAAAGAGGAGGCCAAAGCTCATGGTATGTCTGTTTCTCAGTACTTAAGCAAGTGTGATTTCCCCACGGCTGAAGTAGCATACCAATACCGGCACAGGAGTCCTCTTGTCAGACCCGAGGAGATTCCGAATCTACCAACAAGAATGCGAAAATTGCATAAGTGGTACATGGAAGCCTCACAGGATGGGCAGAACTGGATCATACTGGGAATTAATGATGAGCATTACTTTCATGGAACTGACGACATAAACATCGAATTTGCTGAATTATTTCAGTTATACAATCATGACGCCCTCGACAAATCGATGATCAGTGCCTATTGTTTGTAAGCATTATTTTTGTAATTAAGTCTTTAGCTCATCTCGTTCATTGCATGCATAATTTTACTCACTATATTATGCAGATTGAAGAAACTCGAATGCAAAAGAGGACGAATCTATGATATTGGGTTCATTGACCCATATACCGTGAACGAGCTAACTCTCCATAACCATATCAAGGACATGGAGAATAACTTGGTACGGGCGTTAAGGAAACAAGAAACCATGATGAAAATACTATTTCCTTACAACTTCAAGTGAGTGTGTTACTATCTTATACACATTACTATTTTGGTTACTCGATGTTAAGTGTGTGTTATGCGTGTGCGCAGGTATCATTTTATTCTACTAGTTATTGAACTTCATAGAGGACGAGTACTAGTCATGGACTCGAAACGTAAAACCCTTGAGACATTCGGGGACATGATTGATACACTCCAGCGGTAATTTCAATCATTATGCATGGCACTATATCAGCAACTTTCGTTCATTTCCTGATATCAAGTAATTACTAACTTCTTTATTCATTTTCTTTGTCGGGCAGTGCTTGGAAATGGTTCACGAATAAGGCACCGGGTCCCTGGAAAAAGGAGCTTGAATTTAAACAAGTACCGGTAAGTACTACTAGCTAGGTCCGCGCATCTCTTTGGTTCTAGTTTCAATACTATTATCATCCTTGATTATTATTTTGATTGAACTCTATTCTCGTAAAGTGCTTGAAGCAAGAAGACGGGAATAATTTATGTGGATTCTATGTCTGCGAGTTCATTCGAGAGACTTGCCGTGAGAAGAACATACTAGAACAACTAGATGTACGCAAACAATATTCACAATTTTATTTGATTACCATCATTTATGTTGAGTTTCTTCATTCATATATATTGATCCCCTTCTTTACATTTAGATCGAAGCAATGCGGGATCGTCTTCTAGCAACCGAGCGTGTACGAGCAATTCAAGAGGAAGTGGCGGGATTCTTACTTGATGAGGTCATAGCACCAACCGGAGAATACCATCGGCATTACGAGTTTGGAAAATCGTAACCGAAATTATATTATATATATGCATGAATGCGTAGGATGTACCATTATGTAATATGTTCGACCAAGAACGATGAAAGATGACACTAGCTTCGATCTCTATATACATGAAGATATTGTGTAATATAATGGTTTTTTTTATATGTGCATCAACGTGTTTCAAATACCCAAAAAAATCGTATTTCAAATGGCTAGGGTTTAGGGTTTTAGCCGCGGCAGCGGGTTTAGAGGCTGCCACGTCGCCAACCTTTAGCACCGGTTCGTATTACGAACCGGTGCTAAAGGTCCTCTGGCGGGAGCGTGTGTGGGAGGCCACGTGGAGGGCCTTTAGCACCGGTTCGTAACGCAACCGGTGCTAAAGGGTTAGGGCTTTAGTCCCGAAAGCGTTGCACCGGTTGTAAAACCGGTGCAAATGCCTCTTACCAACCGGTGCTAAAGCCCGAGTTTCCACTAGTGTGTGCAAAAGGCAAAACGATTCCCTAAAGTTTGAAAAAATTCTCATTATAATAACAAATAAAACATTATTTCACTTTATTATTATATAAACACAAAATACGGCTTGTCATCTACTTTTCATACTCCCTCCGTCTCGGTGTATCAGTCCTGCGCGTACCCCTAGGTCATCATTTTGACAAATATAATACAAATTTCACAATATAAAAATTATACCATTAGAAAGTATATAATCTGAAGTTTCCAATAATATATATTTTGTAGTATATATCTTATATTACGTTGGTCAAAATGATGACCTAGGGATATGCGCAGGACCTATATACCGGGACGGAGGGAGTATTACGCTTTGAAGCACCATAGTCATAATTTCTAGAGGACATGATTTTTCCTGTCTTGATAAACAAAAAATAATTATAATTTAGATGAATAAAATATTAGTGCATGGATTTAACTTTATATGTGTTATCAATTATCAAGATAAGATAAATGGTTATTAGAAGAAGATTCTACAAACCTTGAGCGACCGGGATTCCAGAGATGAAGATAATCAATTGCTTTCGTTTGAAATCTTGGCTTTGGCAATTGATTATTTTAATAGGAGGCAGAGTGGAGAAAACGGAATCAGCAACAAATAGGCAGGCATCGTCTCATCGAGTCGTCCTCTCAACTCTCGGCGGACAACGCTCGGGACCAGATCAAGTTGTGGCAAGAAAGATCGGTCGACGGCGTAGGGGGCAATCTCTATGCTCCGACCAGGTCGGACCCGATCCCGTGCCGCACACCCCTTCGATCGGTTCGTTAGTGCGAATTACAAAGAAACCAGCAGAAGGGCGACTGGAAAACGAAGCTGACCGGCGAGTCAGCGGAGCCACAAAGCCGTCGACGCCGCGGCTGGCCGCGGTGGAGGTGGCGGAGCAAGCCCAGGAACTTAGGGTTGGGAGGGGGTGCAGGGGCTCGCCGGCGTTGACCGGTGTGGGGTGCGGGAGGGTTGCCGGCGATGGAGGTGGGGGGTTAGAGGGGATGGCCGGGGGGGAGGGGGACCGGCAGAGGAGGCGGCTTGAGGAGGGCGGGGCGGTGAGGCGGGGCCACGGGTGGCGGCGGCAGGAGGTTGGGCCGGCGGTGGAGGTACGGGCTTCCGGAAGGAAGAACGGCGGCGGCTGGTGAGGAGGAAGAACGGCGGCAGGTGAGGAGGAAGAACGGCGGCGGGTAAGAAAGAAGAATTGCGGCGGCGGGATGGAGGAAGAATGACGGCGATGGGTAAGGAAGGAGGAGGAAGAAGAAGAGGTTCGTCGTGGACTGTGGCCCATGTTTCTCTGGGGTGTGTGGCGCTCGGTCCCGATCGACCAGCTTGGCATATAGGAGGACCCGGCGTAGAGATCGATGGTGGAAGAACTACGTGTACGGCAGTCGCGCGTGGGGCCAACTTCAGGCCTAGGAAAGAGTCAACTCAATGTGGCTTTAATTTGGGCTAAATTTTGACAGAATCAAAGGGGTATGCGCGCAATTCCTATATACTGCCCGTTGGGAGCACCTAGTCTCCGCGCATGAGCACGTATTAATCGGGCGCGTCCATGCGGTGCTTCTTAGTGGGCCGAGCCCACCAATGGGCGCGAGGTTTTTTGACAATTTTCTTCATACCAATTTTGGAACAGGCAACAGTTATGCAGGTTATGCTTCAAATTCAATTTTTTTGAACCAGATTTTTTTTGAATATGAACAAAATTTGAAATTGTTTTTTCAAAATATGAATAAATTTTGAATTTGAACAAATTTAGAGTATGAACAAAATTCGAATTTGAACAAATTTCCAATAGGAACAAAAATTCGAAATATGAACAAGTTTTGAATTTGAAAAAAAAATTCAAATTTGAACAAATTCGAATTTTAATAAAATTCGAAATTATACAAATTTCAACAAAAATCGGAACTGAAGAAATTTCAAAACTAAAAAAAAAATCAAAATTGAAAAAAATTCAAAGCTGAACAAAAAATTCGAAAACCATATTTTCAAAGAGAATAAACAAAATCTGAAAAAAAAATCACGAAACCAAAAAAATCGCAAAAAACCACGGAAAACGGTCAGACCTAAAGAACACAAAAAAAAACACCAAAAAGACCATATGGAATGAGGAGGTATGAGGAAAGAAACGCACGAGACGCTGTCCGTTCTGAAACTGGGCCCGTCCCATTAAAAGAATTACACGTGCGCAACGCATTAACGCGCGCTAACGCGCGTCAACTAGGAATCGCGCTGCCCCATTGCGGCGCGGTGTACGGCGTCGCATACTTTTCGACCTTTCGTCGTCCTAATGGGTCAGGCCTAGTAAACACAGGGTTGCACTGATTCGGTTTAAAATTGTTTTTTATTGTCTAGTTTTTTGGTGTTTTTCTTGTTTCTGGTTTGGTTTCTTGAGCAATTTTTAAAAAAATTCAAGATTTTCAAATTTTTCTAGATTTAAAAATTATTTAGATTAAAAAAAATATTTCTAGTTTGTTCAGATTTTTGAATTTGTTCAGATATTCAAAATTTGTTGAGATCTTAATTTTGGTTTAATTTTAAATTTGTACAGATTTTGATTTTTCAGATTTGAATTTTTTGTCCAGATTTGAAATTTGTTCAGACTTTGAATTTTGTTCATATTTTGAATTCTAGTTCAACTTTAAATTTGTTTAAATTTTGAATTTTGTTGAGCTTATGATTTTTCTAGATATTGAATTTTTTATGATTTTAAATTCGTTCAGTTTTTGAATTTGTTCAGATTTTGAAACTGCTTAAATTGGAATTGTATGAAGAAACACCAAAAAACAAGGGGATGAGGATGGTAAATGTCTGGCTCAATCTTTGTCTTCTTCAGGTGGTGCGAGCTGCACATGCCGCTAAAAGCGGCATATAGGAGTTCCTGGTATGCGCTGAGCAAATGGGGGCACCTAGAATTTGGGGGCCCTGTGCGGTCGCCTAGTTTGCACGAGCCCTTCGACGGACTTGCTATCTACTCCATTTAAGGTATGTGTTTTCCCAGCTTATATACACTCATCTGTTCTACTTAGAGTAAATATGGTTTGTGAAGCTATTCTGTTTTCTCAAAAACTCCTACACTTTGTTCATAATTTTTAGAGATCAATAACTAATTTACATAATAAAGATTACTCATTCTATTTAGTTCACTTTTGTCCATTTAACCGTGAGTATCACCAAATGATACTTCTTTTTTCTAGTACACCGTACACATGTCATAAATTATTCGAGTTGAGGTTTTGTCTACATGATAGTAAACATGAATGCTCACATAGTTCATATTGTTTCCGGAATTTCTTCTATGCGCTTTCTTGAATTTCTTCTACTGGAAAATTAGTTGGGCATAAAAGCATATCATGAATTATATAATTGCTATTTTTTCGAGTACCTTCTTTGTTGTGCCGTTTTGAGTTACCAACGTCTACCTATTAAAATTAACTAGCAAAAGTGCACGTGCGTTCCACGGGAGAAAGAAAACTGAAATGGTGCGGTGAATCATTCGGGATGACTCTTCTCTGTGACATTGATGACCTATAAATATAGGGGGTGTATCGTAGTACTTTCGATAAATAAGAGTGTCGAACCCAACGAGGAGCAGAAGGTGTTGACAAGTGGTTTTGATCAAGGATTCACTGTAAATACTAGCAAACGGGTTTTTAGAGGTATTTGGTAATGCAAGTAAATAAAGTACGAGTAAATAAAAGACAGTAATAATAATTGCAGCGAGTGGCCCAATCCTTTCTTGAGCAAAGGACAAGCCGGTTGTGTAACTTATGATGACCAAATGTTCTCGAGGACACACGGGAGTTTCTGTCAAGAGCTTTCGCTTCATGCCGCTAAATAATCTTTATTGGTTTGATAATTGTTATGGGGGTGAACCTGTGCTAGCGCACTACCCTTACTAGGATAAATACACACTTGTGATTATACCCCTTGCAAGCATCCGCAAATACAAGAAAGTAATTAAGATAAATCTAACCACAGCCTTAAACTCTAAGATCCTACGCTCCCTGGTGTAATGGTTTCCTAACGGAGGTTTAGGTTTCTGTCACTCCAGCAACCCCACAATTAGTAGCCAAATACACAATGCATCTCACTAGGCCCATAAATGGTGAAGTATCATGTAGTCGACGTTCACATGACACCACTAGTGAAATAGCATCACAACAAATAAATATCAAACCATTAAATGTTACTCAACAATAATCCACTACTAACATCTTGACTTCTCCCATGTCCTCAAGAACTAAACGAAATACTCACAAGACATCATATGGATCATGATCAGAGGTGAAATAATGGTAAATAACAATCTGAACATAAACCTTAATTCAACGGTTTCACTCAATAGCATCAACCACAAGAGTAATCAACACCGGGAAAGTTTCCCCTAAGAATTTAACAAGATTCAACTCAAGATGTTACAGCGGGATGGCGTGGTAATGGTGGAGATGAAGGTGCTGGTGATAGAGAGGATAATGATGATGATCCCGATGAAGTCTGGTGCGATGGTGATGACGACGGCGATGATCTCCCCTCTCTGGGAAGGAATTTCCCCGACAGATTCCTGCCTGCCGGAGAGCTTTTCTCTCTCTGGTGTTTTCCGCCCCGCAGAGCCGGCGGTGTCTATCTCTGAGCCCCCCCCCTCACTTAGGTTTTCGGGGACGATGAAATACGTGAAGAGGCGATGGCAGAAGTGGGCCAGGGTGGCCTCACCACAGGTCGGCGCGGCTAGGGGTGGGCCCGCGCCCCCTAGTGGTGAGCCTGCCCTGTTGCTCCTCTCGCCTTCTCCTTCCGGCTTCTTCAGTCTTCTGGTAAAATATAATTTCTGGTATTTTTCTGAAATTTCCTGATCTTCCGAAATATGGTGTCTTGACGGACCTTTTTCCTACAGAATCCTGACTCCGGCAGCAAATCCTCCAATGATCATCAAACATGTAAAAACAGAGGAAACAACATAAGTATCATCTCTAAATGTGAAATATATCAATGAATAACAGTAAATTATGATAAAAAATAGTGATGCAAAATGGACGTATCAACCCCCCCCCCCAAGCTTAGACCTCACTTGTCCCCAAGCGAAAACTAAACTCGGTAAACATGACCACGGGTTTATGGAGTGAAGTGTCGATAATCAAAATACGGACAAGAAGCATCACATTCACCAAGGCACAATTTATAATAGACAACAACTTCCCTTTATATGATATAGACTTGCAATAAGTAAAAGAGAATCACAAATAAGGATGCACAAGGTAAACTATAATTGGTGGTGGCAAACCTTAGTTCTTGGTCAGAGAACAATGAACAAACTATACTTATTTTTGAACGGAGCCTTTTTAAAATAGAGCTAATATAGCAAAAACCATATGCTCAATGAAACAAACTTTTGCATTCATAGAAAGCTTTCAAAGATATATTCCTTCAGATAAAAGCATTGTACTAACAAAAGAAGTTAGTAAACATGATTAAACGGATCAACATATGGATGAGTGAAACATAACAACTCAAATGCTTGTTTGAGATAGAAGGGAATAGGTTGACTCAACATGAAAGTAAAAGACATGCCCTTCGTAGAGGGAAGCAGGGATTAAACATGTGCTAGAGCTTTTCATTTGTAAAACAGAGGTAAAAAGTTATTTTGAGAGGTGGTTGCTTTTGTCAACGACTAAACAAGTGAGAGCAGTTCCGAGATGTTGATTAATTGGCACATTGGTGCTCTTTTATAGCTTTGCACTCCTTCCCACCTTTTCCTTTCTCAAACCATGGCTAACCGATTCCATCGTGTGCCCACCAACTTTCACATACCATGGAGGAGTGCTCTTTTTTCTTTTCTTGATGAGATTACAATGGTCTGACCAGCTCCCTTGCAAAATTAATGACGAGCAGATGAAGCTGCCTAGTCGAGGGGTACATAATTTAGTATGGAAGATAACAAACCCATCCACTACGTCCTCATGAGCTAAAAACAGTGGCACAAAATGAGAAGTATTTAAAGGTTTTCGAAAGGTAGCACATGAAAATTTACTTGGAATGGCTTGAAATACCATGCATAGGAATTTATAGTGGACTCTTTGGAAGTAACTTGGCTTTTAGGAATTGGATGCACGAGAAGTATTCCCTCTCAGTACAGGTTTTTGGCTAGCAAAGCTGGGTAGCAAGCATAAGAGTTGCATGAAACAAACAAATATACATATAATAGGAACAATCATGCAAACTTCCTTAAAGGTACAACGATTTTAACTTTAAGAATAATAATGCTTATAAGCCAAACATGAAGGAAAACTGAAGTGATGTAACTACAAGCACTTCTTTCTTCTTTTCTACTCAACCTCAAGGTAATGTTGCTATTGACCAAGCTAAGTTTGCCAAAACCAACTCAATTTACTCATGCTCCCAAAGTGATACCAATACTAATCAGCAAGACTAGTCATATAAGAAAGATTGCAAACTAAAATAAAGTGTGCAGAAAGTAAACAATAAAACTTCTCATTAATATTTCATTACCGCAACTCACACCAAGGGATACATAGATAACCAACTAAGGAGGATACTTCCACACTGCAAACTATTCTATAAGATAACTTCTTTATTCATGATATGACTCTACTTGAAAAGTAAATGAGTAAAAGATAATGATGTGATACCGCGGCACTCCCCCAATCTTGGAACAAGCCAAGGGGATGCCTATACAGATGACAAATTACTCCTTCGGCGGTGGTGGGTAGTCTTTAATAAGCTTCTCAATCAAATCTTTCAAATCATCGATCTTGTGACTGAGGTTACGAATTGTAATATCCCAGGATTAGAGGGTATAAAATAGAGGCAACAGATGTGTGCATTGCATTTCATGCATAGAAAATCCGGGTAATTTTTGCGCATTTAAATAAAACATATCAAAGTGATTGGAGTTTCACTTGAGTTGATGGAATTGAAATAGCTCATCAATTGAAGCGCGATAAACTTCAATATGATCTTTGTTAAAATCCTTGTTTTGGGTAGTGATAGTTACAACAACTAAAAGAGAGTTAAGTGAGGTAAAACTAAAATGCTTGACTCACCATTTTAGAATCAAATATTTATTCACACCAAGATTATCATGGTATTCTTTAAACCCTACTTCTTTCATGCTAAAGAAGTCAACACAAGTCTTATTCTTTAATTAGGAACTATTCTTTATTCTTATGTCCTAATCTAGTGAGTCCAAATATGAGAAGTGGATAGGTTAACTCAATACCAGTTTGATTATAAGATTTGTCTAAACTCTAGGTGAGATAACTTAAGAACATTAGAGCCATTCCTATAAAGGCCAACTAGGAGACTTTAGATATTACTCAAATTATAGTTAGGACAAGTCATTTGATATAGGGTGATCACACCATAAACCCTAATTTGGTCTATACTAGGACCATACTTAGGAAGTATAACCAAAACCTAAACTTATGGAGTTATGAAGTGGAGTAGATCCTATTTGAACCACACAAAGGGGAGATTATATCTTTAATCTCAGAAGGTAGGTACAACCAAGAATAAATCCTTGATAGGGAATTGATGAAGGAAATAGTATGACCATGTCAAGTACATGATTATGCTTGTTGATGAAGATAATTAGGTTACTTATGAAACCTAGTCTGATAAGTAGATATCATCCTAAAACCAAGTGTGGTGTAGGAACCCAACTTCAACATATCTCACTTAGGAAATAATCATTTCATGGTAGCAATATGGAAACATTGATCTGTGCACAAGTTTCCATTGAGTAAGGTAGTTAGACATAGGAGGTGGAGAACATAAGCCTTAACCATAGATTCCTACTTAGGATAGAGACTGTGTCACCTGGATTCCATTCTAGGAGTTAGTACCATATACTATGGAGGAGTGTAATTACACTCTATCAAGTTACATATCCTCTTATCCATTTATTTGGAGATTCATTCTAAAATATCATTCTAACTTATGTATCATATTGTAATAATAAGCAAAGCCCTAGAACCATGTACTATCCCCAAATCCAAGAGTGGTGTCATTACTTCTGAGTCCAAATCTCATTCATCACATTAGTGATCAACTTATCAATAGGGAACAAATCTTGGTATCAAGTATATCTTATTTGTATGAGACATGTGAAATCATTAGGTAATTCAAGGTCTTAAGAATACTACAGAAATTTCATTTGGGATTGCACATGACCTAGGAAAATAATTCCAACCCTAAAAAGAAGATATTAGAAAATCATGCCACCAAGATTCCATTCAAACATAATTAAAATATAACTTAATTAATGTGCTAATACACCTAATTATATCCTGACACAAGGTGTTGTGTCAGTGTATATCCCAGATCAATTTTATATGAACTTATAAGTTCAAAACCTGCAAAACAGAGAGGAAATCAAATTAGAGCTTTCAAATCAGCAAAACAGAAAATAGAAAAGAATGAAACAGAAAAAAAATGACTTACCTGGCCGCAGCCCAGAACCGCAGCCCACCGAACCGGCCCACTTAGGCAGCCCAAGCCAGCCCAAGCAACATACCGATTCGTTTTTATTTGGAAACGAGGGAGAAGGCGAGTGCCTTCGTCTTCCTCCACGCACTCGACAGCACACCGACGAGGACACGTCGCCAGCCGCCCTCTACGACCACCGTCGAGATATTTTGACCACCAAATCCTCGTCCTCATCCCTCCCGAGCCTACTGGCATAAGTTTTGAGGTGATTCGCGCCCAGTAAAGTTTCCTTCATCCCCGCCATATCCTGGCCGTCGCCGACGGGGGGGAAAGCCGACCTGGACCTCGCTGACCGCTATAAAAGCCCAGAAGAACTGCACCGGAACCCTAGTACTCCTCTGCTACCTCCCAGTCCCTCTATTCTTCTCTGTTATTCCCGTTGTGCCGGAGTCGGCCGCCGGAGCTCATCACCGTGCCGGTGATTGCGAGCGCCCCAAGCTCCAATAAATGGTCTAGAAGGAGCGCCACATCTTATAGGTCGTCTTGAAGGATTTTAGCATCAAGAGGAGGTCGGGATTCAGAGAATTTCTTCGTTCCCCTTTGCAGTTCATCGCCGGAATCGGCGACCGTGACCTCATCTCTGGCCATAATCATCGATTTCGAGTCTCCTGCAAGCTTCACGGTGAGCATACGCATCGCCTGAGACTCTTTTTGCAGCGTCTTGTGCACCGTAGCTCAGGGTCGAAGTACGACCGGCAAGGGCCGCCGCAGATGGGTTCGCCGGAGTCAGCTCCGACGACCATTTTGTGGAGGGGCCAGTCTCTTTAGGTTAGCTTTTGTCTCCTCTTTCCAAAGCACACGCACACGCATCCGGGGAGGGTCTGGATCGTCGTCTCCGACGATCGCCGGTAAACAGTCCCCAGCGATGACGTCATCATAGTCAAGTCAGCATGTTGGACTTGGTCCACACCTACGTGGTCGTTGACCTGGTCGACGAGCCCACCAGTCAGCGTCTAAGCTGGAGTCTGTATCGGTACAAAAAGTTCTCCTCTGATAACTAAAATTCCAGAAAATGTTAGAATCTTTGGAAAATCATATCTAATTCAAATAAAATCAGAAAAATGCAAAAAAATATACCAAAATGACCATAAACACATAACCTATCTGTTTAAGTTGTAAGCTTGAATTCTTGTTTGAAACAATTTTGAATCAAATTAGAAAACATGCCTAAGTAATATCTTGAACTTAAATTCAAAACCCAATTTAAATAATTCTAACCATTCATAAGTATCACATAAACATTTTAAACCGAAATACTACTACTATACCTAGCATTTCATTAATCCAGTTATAAAAGTAAACTTTTTCTATTAGCAACTTAAAATCTTAAATCTATTTTCTTAAATAAATTTTAAGTACTAAACTTTAGGAAAAATCTTGAATATATAAAAACATGTGTATTAGAATTATTTCTTAATTCCAAGTTATTTCCATCCATTGTTTTATTAAGAGGTAAGTTGTAAATCTTTAATCACTTAAAATTTGAATTCCAATCCTGAAAATCTAGGAACAGAAATACTAGGCTTTCTAAATTATTATTTTTAGATACTAATAGAACCCTACAAGGAATTTCCAATGCAATAACAACTTAAGTGATATGTTCTTCAAAGGTAATTCTTTTGAAGTACATATAACTTAAGTTCTACTATTACTTTTCAGTACTAAAACTAATAACTGCCTTAGTGAGCCAGCCTAGCTATATCTCCTAATTCAACCATGAGTGGCTAGTTTTTTTAATTCTATTTCGACTTGGTATACTCTAGTCAACAAACAATTTGCAAAACTTTGTTGCAACTTAAAAACTATTAACTTTCTGACATCACCTAATCACCATTCTGTTAAGTAATAAAAATATCCATTAAGGCTTGTGTTTTTCAAAAGCAATTCTTTTTAAGAACATACCAAGTAAGCATCACACCCATTCTTGCCTAGACACATGTATTGATCTTTGCATGTTTAGAGTTTTAACAACTCTAAAACCAAGCATAAACTGTTTACCTGAGCATTACTGGCTCATGACTAACTATCTGAGTGTCTGTGCTAGTTTAGATTGTTATCAACTATAGAAACACTTATATATGTTGACAACAATCTAAACTACCTTGAATGTCCATGCTTCACTAAAATTCTTTTAACATTGAATGAAACTTAGCTTGATCTCTTGGTATGCTCATCTATTAACTACTCTTCGATTATAATAGAGCTTTGCTAAACCCTAGAACACTAAACCTTAGGTGAAGTGATTCTAATCAATAATAAACATGTTCTTCAAAAGTTATTCTTTCAAAAGACATTGAATGTAAGTAACCAACTATTCCAATAAGCT
The DNA here is from genome assembly GCA_007115705.1 of Dactylis glomerata. NCBI lineage: Eukaryota > Viridiplantae > Streptophyta > Magnoliopsida > Poales > Poaceae > Dactylis > Dactylis glomerata. The sequence continues at coordinate 1,190,905 of QXEO01000493.1, forward strand.
TGAACATATATAACTCTATTGTGTCTTAAGATTGTTGTCAACCCTAAGACTAATTGTGTATTCCTATCTAATAAGAATTACTTCAGCTTTGCTTGTCCATAACCAACTACTTGATTGCTAATAACAAGATACAACATAAAAGTGTTACTTTCAACTCTTCACCTATTGCTATACCTATCTTTTGCAATAACTCTGGTTTGAAGCTTTACTGCTTTTGAAGAATTGTCAGATAACTTAAAACCCTTAACAACCTTGTGTGTGTCTTTGAACTTAAAAGTGCAACACATCACAAGAATTCACCACAACTCAACATTAGCAAATCATCAGGGTTAGGATACGCTTAGAGCGATGCATAGCATATACTTTGCATACCATGCTGCAGTTCTTTTAACATCATCTTTACCAGATGATGATGCTACTTCAATATTTGGATTTCCTACGTATCGAAGACCTTGACTTGCATAATCTTGCAGTCAAAAAGGCAAGTTTATCTTGCTCATATCTCTTGATTGCACTGGTTTTGAAACTTCTTGCAAAGTGATGACTTCAAACTCTAACATTTCAAAAGGGATGAAAAACCTATTTTCATAAATGAACATGACTAGAGGTTATCGACCAGTGGTGATAACCTAGGAAGGCTGGCAGGTGGAACCACGGTAAGATTGTGGTGGTGGAGGTTCCACTTGCACGGGAAAGTAAACCTAGGATTAACTACCAATGCCACAGTTATTCTAGCGCCGTAAAAACCGTGTCATCCAAGAGACTTGGAATGGGACGGGAAAGTCAGTTGTATCTTCTCTCATTCGCATGTCAACGGGCACTCAGCTACCGTTCGCCGTATGTCTTGCGAGAATACGTGCACATGGGTGGGACCCCTTAGTGCCCATGGCCACTGGTGTCTATGATGGTCCGCAAGGGGCGCCTAGGTACTTCATCGTTGGGGGTGAATATCAGGGGCATAACCTGCTATGCGTAAATTGGGTGGGCATGCGTTGTGCGGAGAAGGCAGTGATTGGCTTGGATCAATGACTGGGCCCCACACCAAGGAAGTGTGGATGAGCTCATGACTCGGTTGTGCAACAAGGCTTTGATCTCTTTTGGAAGGACACACCTCTGCAGAGTGTAAAAGGATGTGACATGTTACCCCTTGTTCCGGGAAGGAGCTGCGAACGCCGCAGGAAAGGTGCTCTCAAGGCACTACTACCTGTGTTGGCTGTTGGGCATAGTTTTCTAAAGTAAAATCAATCTTTCAAGAAACCCTTGATAAAACTTTGCATTGGCCTACGACTCTTTTAGGTCCATGGCTTTACTTAGTGCATATCACACAACTTCTCTCTAAAGAAACTTGCTGGGTAACGCTCGTTACTCACCCCAATCTCTTAAACCCTTGCTAGACTATGAAGAATTAGATTGAAGGAAACCCAAGAATGCAACCTCAAGACATGGAAGATGAAGATGAAGCATTCTACCAACGGCGTGATTATCAGCGGAGCCTACAATTGCGAGAAGCTTGGTGGAAAACTAGAATAGGGTTAGAAAGGAACCAGTTTACTAATCCTAAAACCTAGTAGTTAGAGTAACTCTATATTTCTCTAGCTAACCAACTGCATTAATTGTAGTTTAGTTTAGTCTTCCTTGTTCCTTTCTCATTTGTAATCGCCAGGACTAAACATCTACCTATTGAGGAGGTTCTGAAGATCTTCTGTATGCTGAAATTGTAATCCTATAGACATACCGTGGACCTGCGATGTTTCTGTTGTACCACTCTGATGGATGTAATACTAGTGAGACGGTGTTTCATTGGTGTTATGTCAACGACTTGCATACTACACATGTAGTGGTATGTTGGGTCACCACAGCTGGTATCAGAGCAAACGCTTTGACCCTAGGATTAAAACCCTTTAATAGGAGACCTGTAGGTTTGGTAGTGAATATATGAAGCCATCTTATCTAAACCAAATCTTCTTATGACTTGGGATGGATATTCAACAAAAGAATAATCCTGACACACTTGAGTCAAATGTTCTTACCTGTATTCTCAAGTGAAGATAGACATCTTGTTCCATACCTAGTTGTTATGACATCATTAGAGCCTTACATAAAGGTTGGAAGTAGATCATATTTGGTATACAATACATGGTAGTCCAAAGAGAGGATACAACCGGAATGGGAACTATCCTATTGGAAGAAGTATACCAAGGGCAAAATGTTAAATTTAAGTCATTTGAAATTGTAGTAGGATGATGTTAAATGATGAAGTGAGACTATATGAGGTAGTAGGTCCTCATGTTTAATATTGTATATGGATACTCAAGACTACCATATACAAGTAAGATGTACTGGCAGTATAAAAACCTTAATCATGTTAGATTCCCTTGTGAATCTTTACATGATGGAGTAGAACTTTTAGTGAACCAGCAATTTCAAGCTGAGGAGGAAGTTACACAATAGATAAACTCTATAAAAGATATGGAGTTATGGGAACCATGTCTGGGGAAGAAGTACAATGCTCATGAATACATGAAGTTTTGAGAGATCATGTGAGATTCATCTTCAATAGGATGGTAGCTAAGCTAGAAGTAGAAGTCCTAATGAACAATAGATCAATTACAATGATTCCCAAAACCCTTTGCTCAAATTTAATTGATTGCAAGTGGGCAATTGAGGTAAATTTTGAGACAAAGAGTAGTAGTCCACCACTACGTGCAATATAGCACAATATAAACCTATATTATTTGGTGCTATAAGGTACACATCTAAGCCTGAATTCTAGAGATGTTTTACTCACGGGCTTATGATGATGTATGTTGCTAGCACAATTTTGGATTTTCTTGGATTTTATTGTGTGACTAGATCTATGCATGAAGTTGGACTTTGATGTGTAAATGCATGTTGCATCATCGGGTTCTTACTTGATGTTATAGTTCTAGTGGGTTAAGGGATTTGTGTGAGGAAGTGACGAATTCTAAAGGCAAGCAAGTCAGAAGATGAAGGATCACCAGATAAAGGAAGCCAATAGAAGGAAGCTTCAGTGATACTTCGAATGAAGGAATCAGCTACAATCAACTTTCCAACTATTATGGAAGTTGTGCTTTAGATTAGGAGAAGTTTGGAGCAAGTAGAATGATGAAGATTGGAATTTAGTAGTAGTACTCTAGTTCGTAAAACACTAGAGGTAACTCTAGGTTATTAAGTAGAACCACTAATTAGGTAACCACAATTGAGTTTAAGGTATTTGAGCTCATTGTTATGCAGCCTTGGTTATGCTTAGTACATCACGGGTTGATTGAGGTGTTGTAATACCGATGATCCATTCCGGTATTGCCTGCTGCTTTATTCAGCCTGGGAGTGGTAACCCCAGTAACCCTCGTTGATAGCGTGACTAAGACACATAACATTTCTGTATAACTTTGATCCCTAGTCCCAAAATATTGAATTGTAGATTGGTGGTTAAGACGTTAGCAATATCTTTCCTTATCTAAGAGATGTAGTCTTTGTCTACAGACTAAGACTTGTGAGGATTCGTGTCAACAATGATCTGTTGATACCATTGGTTCGTTTATGGCCCTGTTACTTCGTATATTTGATCAACTTATACAATTGCCTGTCGTGGATGTCCTCCGGTACAAGAGAAACTCTGCCGGATTTCTCCCGTGGCTTTGTATCTAACCTCCCGTTTGAATTAAGGATAGATAGCGATGGGAAAACCCAATTCTCATCAACTATTTGAACTTTTGGGTAAAAACATACATCCAAAAGTGGAATAGAACACCCCACCTAAAGGCTTTATCGAAGAACTCGTACCGGATATCCACAATTGTGTGGGTAAACCGCAGACTTCTTTGAGAAATCATTAGAAAGACATAGTGGTAAGACCGACCCAAAACTTATAATTAATTATGGAGTTCAAATGGTTAGAGAACGATGAGTTGAAGACCATTAGAAAAGTCTAAGGGGAAGAGTTCAGGAAAGTCAAAAGTGTTGAAAGTGGGATGAAGTATGTCGGAAGTAAATTCTTTCCAAGGTTTGTCGTAACCTTATGGAATTCGGCAAAGGAGTGAGATGATTTTGACCATTATCACACCAGGTATGAACCGCAGTTGGTATCATGAACCGCAGCTGGAGAAGTTTGAGATTAGAGTTAACCATAATCTTGAACCTAGAAGACCAAATAAGATCGATAAAGATGGATCAGAAAATTTGAATGGACACACTACATGTGTTTAATCTATTCTTAGGTGGTAAAAGCAAGAGCCAATTAGGAAGATATGTTGGAACAACTAGTAGGACCCTATAAGCCATAGAAAGTGTTGCAAACAGGGATAATCTGAGAGTATGACCAAGATGATGGAATTCAAGTGACTATTGTTTGGAGCTAGACAATAGAAGATTCGAGGAACACTCTGGACAAAGGATACCAACTATATCCCAATTAGTTGGTGAAGGAACTTCAAGACATGTGATACCAACATCAAGTTCGTCCAACAACATACAAGAGCGAAAACTTCGGGACGAAGTTTAGTTTAAGGGGGGGAGACTGTAATATCCTAGGATTAGAGGGTATAAAATAGAGGCAACAGATGTGTGCATTGCATTTCATGCATAGAAAATCCGGGTAATTTTCGTGCATTTAAATAAAACATATCAAAGTGATTGGAGTTTCACTTGAGTTGATGGAATTGAAATAGCTCATCAATTGAAGCGCGATAAACTTCAATATGATCTTTGTTAAAATCCTTGTTTTGGGTAGTGATAGTTACAACAACTAAAAGAGAGTTAAGTGAGGTAAAACTAAAATGCTTGACTCACCATTTTAGAATCAAACATTTATTCACACCAAGATTATCATGGTATTCTTTAAACCCTACTTCTTTCATGCTAAAGAAGTCAACACAAGTCTTATTCTTTAATTAGGAACTATTCTTTATTCTTATGTCCTAATCTAGTGAGTCCAAATATGAGAAGTGGATAGGTTAACTCAATACCAGTTTGATTATAAGATTTGTCTAAACTCTAGGTAAGATAACTTAAGAACATTAGAGCCATTCCTATAAAGGCCAACTAGGAGACTTTAGATATTACTCAAATTATAGTTAGGACAAGTCATTTGATATAGGGTGATCACACCATAAACCCTAATTTGGTCTATACTAGGACCATACTTAGGAAGTATAACCAAAACCTAAACTTATGGAGTTATGAAGTGGAGTAGATCCTATTTGAACCACACAAAGGGGAGATTATATCTTTAATCTCAGAAGGTAGGTACAACCAAGAATAAATCCTTGATAGGGAATTGATGAAGGAAATAGTATGACCATGTCAAGTACATGATTATGCTTGTTGATGAAGATAATTAGGTTACTTATGAAACCTAGTCTGATAAGTAGATATCATCCTAAAACCAAGTGTGGTGTAGGAACCCAACTTCAACATATCTCACTTAGGAAATAATCATTTCATGGTAGCAATATGGAAACATTGATCTGTGCACAAGTTTCCATTGAGTAAGGTAGTTAGACATAGGAGGTGGAGAACATAAGCCTTAACCATAGATTCCTACTTAGGATAGAGACTGTGTCACCTGGATTCCATTCTAGGAGTTAGTACCATATACTATGGAGGAGTGTAATTACACTCTATCAAGTTACATATCCTCTTATCCATTTATTTGGAGATTCATTCTAAAATATCATTCTAACTTATGTATCATATTGTAATAATAAGCAAAGCCCTAGAACCATGTACTATCCCCAAATCCAAGAGTGGTGTCATTACTTCTGAGTCCAAATCTCATTCATCACATTAGTGATCAACTTATCAATAGGGAACAAATCTTGGCATCAAGTATATCTTATTTGTATGAGACATGTGAAATCATTAGGTAATTCAAGGTCTTAAGAATACTACAGAAATTTCATTTGGGATTGCACATGACCTAGGAAAATAATTCCAACCCTAAAAAGAAGATATTAGAAAATCATGCCACCAAGATTCCATTCAAACATAATTAAAATATAACTTAATTAATGTGCTAATACACCTAATTATATCCTGACACAAGGTGTTGTGTCAGTGTATATCCCAGATCAATTTTATATGAACTTATAAGTTCAAAACCTGCAAAACAGAGAGGAAATCAAATTAGAGCTTTCAAATCAGCAAAACAGAAAATAGAAAAGAATGAAACAGAAAAAAAAATGACTTACCTGGCCGCAGCCCAGAACCGCAGCCCACCGAACCGGCCCACTTAGGCAGCCCAAGCCAGCCCAAGCAACATACTGATTCATTTTTATTTGGAAACGAGGGAGAAGGCGAGTGCCTTCGTCTTCCTCCACGCACTCGACAGCACACCGACGAGGACACGTCGCCAGCCGCCCTCTATGACCACCGTCAAGATATTTTGACCACCAAATCCTCGTCCTCATCCCTCCCGAGCCTACTGGCATAAATTTTGAGGTGATTCGCGCCTAGTAAAGTTTCCTTCATCCCCGCCATATCCTGGCTGTCGCCGGTGGGGGGGAAAGCCGACCTGGACCTCGCTGAGCGCTATAAAATCCCGGAAGAACTGCACCAGAACCCTAGTACTCCTCTGCTACCTCCCAGTCCCTCTATTCTTCTCTGTTATTCCCGTTGTGCCGGAGTCGGCCGCCGGAGCTCATCACCGTGCCGGTGATTGCGAGCGCCCCAAGCTCCAATAAATGGTCTGGAAGGAGCGCCACATCTTATAGGTCGTCTTGGAGGATTTTAGCATCAAGAGGAGGTCGGGATTCAGAGAATTTCTTCGTTCCCCTTTGCAGTTCATCGCCGGAATCGGCGACCGTGAGCTCATCTCTGGCCATAATCATCGATTTCGAGTCTCCTGCAAGCTTCACGGTGAGCATACGCATCGCCTGAGACTCTTTTTGCAGCGTCTTGTGCACCGTAGCTCAGGGTCGAAGTACGACCGGCAAGGGCCGCCGCAGATGGGTTCGCCGGAGTCAGCTCCGACGACCATTTTGTGGAGGGGCCAGTCTCTTTAGGTTAGCTTTTGTCTCCTCTTTCCAAAGCACACGCACACGCATCTGGGGAGGGTCTGGATCGTCATCTCCGACGATCGCCGGTAAACAGTCCCCGACGATGACATCATCATAGTCAAGTTAGCATGTTGGACTTGGTCCACACCTACATGGTCGTTGACCTGGTCGACGAGCCCACCAGTCAGCATCTAAGCTGGAGTCTGTATCGGTACAAAAAGTTCTCCTCTGATAACTAAAATTCCAGAAAATGTTAGAATCTTTGGAAAATCATATCTAATTCAAATAAAATCAGAAAAATGCAAAAAAATATACCAAAATGACCATAAACACATAACCTATCTGTTTAAGTTGTAAGCTTGAATTCTTGTTTGAAACAATTTTGAATCAAATTAGAAAACATGCCTAAGTAATATCTTGAACTTAAATTCAAAACCCAATTTAAATAATTCTAACCATTCATAAGTATCACATAAACATTTTAAACCTAAATACTACTACTATACCTAGCATTTCATTAATCCAGTTATAAAAGTAAACTTTTTCTATTAGCAACATAAAATCTTAAGTCTATTTTCTTAAATAAATTTTAAGTACTAAACTTTAGGAAAAATCTTGAATATATAAAAACATGTGTATTAGAATTATTTCTTAATTCCAAGTTATTTCCATCCATTGTTTTATTAAGAGGTAAGTTGTAAATCTTTAATCACTTAAAATTTGAATTCCAATCCTGAAAATCTAGGAACAGAAATACTAGGCTTTCTAAATTATTATTTTTAGATACTAATAGAACCCTACAAGGAATTTCCAATGCAATAACACCTTAAGTGATATGTTCTTCAAAGGTAATTCTTTTGAAGTACATATAACTTAAGTTCTACTATTACTTTTCAGTACTAAAACTAATAACTTCCTTAGTGAGCCAGCCGAGCTATATCTCCTAATTCAACCATGAGTGGCTAGTTTTTTTTAATTCTATTTCGACTTGGTATAATCTAGTCAACTAACAATTTGCAAAACTTTGTTGCAACTTAAAAACTATTAACTTTCTGACATCACCTAATCACCATTCTGTTAAGTAATAAAAATATCCATTAAGGCTTGTGTTTTTCAAAAGCAATTCTTTTTAAGAACATACCAAGTAAGCATCACACCCATTCTTGCCTAGACACAAGTATTGATCTTTGCATGTTTAGAGTTTTAACAACTCTAAAACCAAGCATAAACTGTTTACCTGAGCATTACTGGCTCATGACTAACTATCTGAGTGTCTGTGCTAGTTTAGATTGTTATCAACTATAGAAACACTTATATATGTTGACAACAATCTAAACTACCTTGAATGTCCATGCTTCACTAAAATTCTTTTAACATTGAATGAAACTTAGCTTGATCTCTTGGTATGCTCATCTATTAACTACTCTTCGATTATAATAGAGCTTTGCTAAACCCTAGAACACTAAACCTTAGGTGAAGTGCTTCTAATCAATAATAAACATGTTCTTCAAAAGTTATTCTTTCAAAAGACATTGAATGTAAGTAACCAACTATTCCAATAAGCTTGAACATATATAACTCTATTGTGTCTTAAGATTGTTGTCAACCCTAAGACTAATTGTGTATTCCTATCTAATAAGAATTACTTCAGCTTTGCTTGTCCATAACCAACTACTTGATTGCTAATAACAAGATACAACATAAAAGTGTTACTTTCAAGTCTTCACCTATTGCTATACCTATCTTATGCAATAACTCTGGTTTGAAGCTTTACTGCTTTTGAAGAATTGTCAGATAACTTAAAACCCTTAACAACCTTGTGTGTGTCTTTGAACTTAAAAGTGCAACACATCACAAGAATTCACCACAACTCAACATTAGCAAATCATCAGGGTTAGGATACGCTTAGAGCGATGCATAGCATATACTTTGCATACCATGCTGCAGTTCTTTTAACATCATCTTTACCAGATGATGATGCTACTTCAATATTTGGATTTCCTACGTATCGAAGACCTTGACTTGCATAATCTTGCAGTCAAAAAGGCAAGTTTATCTTGCTCATATCTCTTGATTGCACTGGTTTTGAAACTTCTTGCAAAGTGATGACTTCAAACTCTAACATTTCAAAAGGGATGAAAAACCTATTTTCATAAATGAACATGACTAGAGGTTATCGACCAGTGGTGATAACCTAGGAAGGCTGGCAGGTGGAACCACGGTAAGATTGTGGTGGTGGAGGTTCCACTTGCACGGGAAAGTAAACCTAGGATTAACTACCAATGCCACAGTTATTCTAGCGCCGTAAAAACCGTGTCGTCCAAGAGACTTGGAATGGGACGGGAAAGTCAGCTGTATCTTCTCTCGTTCGCATGTCAACGGGCACTCAGCTACCGTTCGCCATATGTCTTGCGAGAATACGTGCACATGGGTGGGACCCCTTAGTGCCCACGGCCACTGGTGTCTATGATGGTCCGCAAGGGGCGCCTAGGTACTTCATCGTTGGGGGTGAATATCAGGGGCATAACCTGCTATGCGTGAATTGGGTGGGCATGCATTGTGCGGAGAAGGCAGTGATTGGCTTGGATCAATGACTGGGCCCCACACCAAGGAAGTGTGGACGAGCTCATGACTCGGTTGTGCAACAAGGCTTTGATCTCTTTTGGAAGGACACACCTCTGCAGAGTGTAAAAGGATGTGACATGTTACCCCTTGTTCCGGGAAGGAGCTGCGAACGCCGCAGGAAAGGTGCTCTCAAGGCACTACTACCTGTGTTGGCTGTTGGGCATAGTTTTCTAAAGTAAAATCAATCTTTCAAGAAACCCTTGATAAAACTTTGCATTGGCCTACGACTCTTTTAGGTCCATGGCTTTACTTAGTGCATATCACACAACTTCTCTCTAAAGAAACTTGCTGGGTAACGCTCGTTACTCACTCCAATCTCTTAAACCCTTGCTAGACTATGAAGAATTAGATTGAAGGAAACCCAAGGATGCAACCTCAAGACATGGAAGATGAAGATGAAGCATTCTACCAACGGCATGATTATCAGCGGAGCCTACAATTGCGAGAAGCTTGGTGGAAAACTAGAATAGGGTTAGAAAGGAACCAGTTTCCTAATCCTAGAACCTAGTAGTTAGAGTAACTCTATATTTCTCTAGCTAACCAACTGCATTAGTTGTAGTTTAGTTTAGTCTTCCTTGTTCCTTTCTCATTTGTAATCGCCAGGACTAAACCTCTACCTGTTGAGGAGGTTCTGAAGATCTTCTGTATGCTGAAATTGTAATCCTATAGACATACCGTGGACCTGCGATGTTTCTGTTGTACCACTCTGATGGATGTAATACTAGTGAGACGGTGTTTCATTGGTGTTATGTCGACGACTTGCATACTACACATGTAGTGGTATGTTGGGTCACCACACGAATCATCTCTGAATTGTGCTCAATACGGCTATCGGTGTTCTGGATACCGGGGTATCTCGGTCCACCTGCTCCTGGGCCCCTTCAACGGCCCAGCTTCGGCCCAGGGGTGGAGCAACGACCGAAGCCAGCGGTGACGAGGGAATGCCCTTCAGGTACTCGCAGATTAGTATACCGGGTCCGACCCATTAAGGAAGTGGAGAACTACAAGGACTCGAAGATGACTTGGAGACGAAGAAAGAAGGCTCTAATCCGTATTCGACTAGAACTCTTGTAAAACCTTAGCTCGGTTGCACATATAAAGCCAGGCAGGGGCGCCCCTAGAGGGACAAGTTACAACTTAGACATCAGACAATCTCATAGACATTGGATATCATAGACAAGCAATATCTCGACTAGACAAGATAGATTAGACATAGACTAGATACAATACTCCGCCTACGGCGGCACCATGTAAACACCATTGTGATTATCTACTAGATTGCTAGCAGGATGTAGCGATCCTCCACCGCGGGGACGTGAACCTGGGTACATCGTGTGCCAATCTCGATCCTGGAATCTCTAGTCGACGCCTTTCCCCCGATCTAAGTCCTTCATCTAGGACATTTGTCGAGTTAACCCCTCGTCAATTGGCGCCGACCGTGGGGAGCGCGGCGACTGGATTTTGTTATCCGGGCGGGATCCTTCAACTTTTCCATCGGCGATATCAGCAAATTTTTTCTACATCGACAAGATCAGCAAATTTTGCATCGACAAGATCAGGAAACTTTTCATCAACAAGATCAGCAAATTTTTCATCGACAAGATCAGGAAACTTTTCATCGACAAGATCAGCAAATTTTGTGGCTACCGACAGCAGCGGCCAGATCGCATCAAGTCATCCCGTCTACGTCGAGGAAATTCTTCATCAACAACAAGATCATTGACTAATTTCCGTCAAATCAGAAGTGAATGAATTCGATCGTAACTCGACATCTTCGATCCGTATGCAACTAGTATCCGGAACAAGCCTTGGCGAAAAAAGCTGCTACGCCCGACAAACACAAGTTCACGCGGAGATGAGATCCTTGGACCAAAGTCCTCGATCGGACATCACCGGCAACAAGGACAGCGTACCAAGTCGGAAAAATATCAAGTTTCAAGAAGGAAAAAAAAATCTGATCAGCAAGTACCATCGCACGTGGAGTATTGATCAAATCATGACGTGAAGCAACCACTCACAAATCAAGAGAGGAAAAATCAGCTGGTACGGATACGTAGATATATGTGAAGATCACTCAAGATATCAATCTGGCCTCCGTCTACGGCGAGTAACCCAAACTTCTAGCGATCCGTCGGAATATTGTATCACCGAGACCAACTCGACCGTCTGGGTTACAGAAGAAGTCAATCTACAAGTCTCCGATCAGAATACTACTTCACCGACAAAGTACTTCGATGTTGCATGTCAGATTGGTCCAGGCAAGGCTGTCAAAGAAAATAAAAAAGAGAGAGACTCAGCAGATTGATCCATCGTCAACGCATCAACTTCCAAGGCCAAACTTATCATACAAGGAAACTACCTCACGGGAGGATCTTTACATGGTACACAAAAAAAAAGAGATCGGCAGCTACAAAGTATTTTGGCGTGAAGACCGAACCGTACTCTCGAGACAAAGTATAAAAGAAAAGCATCCAAGTGACTAGCATCTACGAGTACGTACATATTTGTTGGATAAAAGGCAGCGAATCAGCTACAGCGATGAGTCGCCAAATTGGGCGATCAACTCGGAGAAAATATTTCGGCTACAACCCGGAGGAAAAAATATTCGACTACTTTGTCTTCAAGATCGTCAACTACGGTTTGCTACGCTCGGCGGCTCCTCGTTGCGCGCTCGCGCAAACTATCGGCAACGCTCGGGGGCTCGACATCAACTCGCCCCTGAGTGCAGAAAATTACCTTCAAGACCTACAATTTCGTCGACATCAGCAACGCGACAATCCCACCAGCGCTCGGGGGCTCGACAACAACTTCGCCTCCGATCGTGGATACGATTCTATGACAACAACTCGACTACGTCATCGTCGACTACGCAATGCCGACCACGCCGCATCAGATAAAAGCTAAGTTTTCCTCTTCCAAGAGTCAATTATCATTTATTTTCGCCACACCCAATACTCGGGGGCTCCGCCATGAAAAATCATCCTGCATATCATTGACTTCGAAAAATTGTGAAAGCCCTAGTAGCTAGCTGGCGTTCCTTGTCGAATACTTGTCAATTTAGTTTACAGTCGCATGAAGCTCGACTAACGGTTGGCAAGGCCAAAATCTTGGGCGTCAGGTTAACGAAAAGGCTTAGTAAGTATCTTGAAATTCAAATGCGGCACACGCGTCGATTTACGTCTGACCTGAGTAGCTGATCGAGCCGTGAAGTGCATCAGGGTAACGAAAGGGTCTTACGTACGAGCAACAAAATTGCACAAAAAAAATCGAGTTTTTATTTTACATACTCCATCATCATTGCAATCTGTAAGCACAAATATTTCTTCGAGAGACAAAGTATTTCACAACTCTTCATATTTTCTGCAGGAGCTGAATTTCCTCGAGTTGTACAACTTGAGTCTATGCCCGGCTACAAGTACCCGAACATAGACTCGGGGGCTACTCCCATCGGGAGCGCTGGGCGCGCACCCGACGATGTCTTTTCATGAATATTACAGAGATGAAGGCGAGAGAAGCTTCAGGAATCATCATTACTCCTATCAGGAGCGAGTTCTTATTGATCAAGGTTGAATAACCCGAATATTTTGTGCGCTGGATCAGTCAAACAAGACTGCGACATATGATTCTCGAGTTGCGTCATCGCGACAAAACTTGAATGCCGTGGTTGAAATATATCGCGAAGGTAAGACCCCGGGATCCGTCCTGTGTGGCCCGGTATACGCACATGGATGCGCTCTGCTGGTACGTATCCGTGTCTACGACGCGAAGAAAATCCTGGTGGACGCACTGGGTACCCTGAGAACCACTGGGACTCGTTCTTTGTAAGTCCTAAATGCGGCAAAAGAATGGGTTTGACCGGTATCCCGAATTCAAGTCCAAGGGGATTGAATTTGAAGTAGGTGACAAGTATCTGTTCCGGCAGTTAACTGGCCTCTTGATCCGTCAGAGTTGTCAGGCTTGTTCATCAAAACCCCTTGCGAGACATTATAATAAAAGATAAGTCGAAAGACCAAGTCGAAGATTTGAAGATCTGAAGAATTCAAGTATTGATCAAGTCGAAGATGAAAATTTTTGAGAAGAATGAGGAAGAAAATTTCGAGTCCATGGACTCAACATTTCACTCCCATCGGGAGAGCGTATTCAAGAATCTGAAGATTTCAGGAAGTCGAAGAATTGAAGTCGAAGAATTGAAGTCGAAGATTTTAAGAAGTCAAAGTTTGAAGAAGTCGAAGATTTCAAGAAGCGAAGATTTGAAGTTTTGAGACTCAACCCGAGTCTGCAACTCGAATTGACTCTCGGGGGCTACTGACGAGGGAATGCCCTTCAGGTACTCGCAGATTAGTATACCGGGTCCGGCCCATTAAGGAAGTGGAGAACTACAAGGACTCGAAGATGACTTGGAGACGAAGAAGGAAGGCTCTAATCCGTATTCGACTAGAACTCTTGTAAAACCTTAGCTCGGTTGCATATATAAAGCCAGGCAGGGGCGCCCCTAGAGGGACAAGTTACAACTTAGACATCAGACAATCTCATAGACATTGGATATCATAGACAAGCAATATCTCGACTAGACAAGATAGATTAGACATAGACTAGATACAATACTCCGCCTACGGCGGCACCATGTAAACACCATTGTGATTATCTACTAGATTGCTAGTAGGATGTAGCGATCCTCCACCGCGGGGACGTGAACCTGGGTACATCGTGTGCCAATCTCGATCCTGGAATCTCTAGTCGACGCCTTTCCCCCGATCTAAGTCCTTCATCTAGGACATTTGTCGAGTTAACCCCTCGTCAAGCGGAGAAGACCCTCATGAGGAGGCGCCTCATGAGGAGAACGATGACCAAAACTGCTAAGGACCAGAAGACCTCCTCACGAGCTTCCTCTCGTGGGGGGAGGGACCACGTCCATGTCAGCTCGGCACATTTACGTGCAGAACAAGAAGATAAGGACTGAAGACCGTGTACCGCCCACGCTACCCCCGATAGGGAGGAGACAAACTTTCGCCATGCCTCCATAAAGCGGCACAGTGGTTGTTGGCCACCCCCCCTAAAAATAGCATGGACGGTGCAGGGCGCCAGAGGAAGACGTCAGCTTCCTCCACCCACTCCTGTGGACCGGTACCACCACTCTATGAAGACTACGTCCACGGAAGAGTCAAGACTACAGCTGTCCTCCCTCCTTGGCCGTGTGTGGCAACCCCGTCCCCAAGATGATAAGGGGAAGGAGGACCTGGGCTCTATAAAAGGGAGGGAGGTCACCCCTTAGAGGGGATCCGATCTTCATCTCGGGGCTCCTAGCTAGGCTAAGTTGGTTCTTCTACCTCCGGCCAGTTAGAGCTCTGTAACCAAGACCTTGTACTCCTCGCGAGGTGTCGCGTTGTAATACAAGAAGGCAGGAAGTAGGGGTTTTACCCCACGACTCGAGGCTTCTGTCACCGTGTTTCATTGCGATCCAAGATCTCCCACATACAGCCCCCTGCGTTCGAATCTTTGGGTCCGTTGCGTGGTACCCCGTGTTCTTGCGACACGAAATCCATCGACATTTGGCGCGCCAGGTAGGGGGTTGTGGTGTGTTTTCTTCTAGATCTGCTTTGACATGGGTGACGATCGTCATTGATGGCTGGCGTGTAGTTGATGATGATTATGGCCAGACAGTTGGGAAACTCCAAGCGAAAAGTATGATAAGCACAGCGGCAAGTCTTTTCCCTCAGTAAGAAACCAAGGTTTAATCGTTCAGGAGAAGAGCAGACAATACGACTGAAGGTGATGCTTGCAAGCTTCGCGACAGCTCCGGACAATTTATAGGGCGCCTCGTCCAAGCTTTGCTTTCGAGCAGCAACGTGGAACCTGCACACACACAACCAAGTACTTTGTTCCCAACTTACGATGAGGTTGTCAATCTCACCGGTTTGCTTGAAACAAAGGGTATAAGCATATCGAGTGGAAAATAGTAGAAGTATGCGAGTAAAGTAAACAGGTGATAGCAATATGATGGAAATAGGACCGGGGTCCACAGTTCACTAGTGGTGTCTCTCCATAGATAAATAACACATGCTGGGTAAACAAATTACAATTGGGCAATTGATAGAATAAAGATAATGTGATATGTCAAGAAGATCACTATGCGATTTACTCTGGGCATTACAACAAAATACATAGACCGCCATCCAACTGCATCTATGACTAATAATCCACTCACGGGGATATCATTCGAACACCCCATGAGTATTAAGTTGCGAACAACAGATAATTGCATTAAGCAAAGTGTGTAATGTAAACAAAGCATATGCCCTCGAGCATATGAATGTTGTTTTCTCCCTAGTAGCAACAACACATCTACAACCTTAGAGGTTTCTGTCACTCCCCCAGATTAAATAGAGGCATGAACCCACTATCGAGCATAAATACCCCCTCTTGGAGTGACTAGCAACAACTCGGCCAAGACAGCTAGTAACAACGGAGAGCATGCAAGATCATAAACAACATAGAGATAACATAAGATATATTTCAGTATAGCAACTCAATCATAACACCAATATTCATCGGATCCCAACAAACCAAACATGTAGAATTACATAACGGTGATCTCAATCATGTAGGGCAGCTCATGAGATCTAAACATGAAGCACATGGTGGAGAGGACAACCATCTAGCTACTGCTATGGACCCATAGTCCAAGGTAGACTACTCACTCATCGCTCCGGAGGCAAGCATGGCGATAAAGAAGACCTCCGGTGGCAATTCCCCTCTCCGGCAGGGTGCCGGGAAGAGCTTCTGGACCCTCCCGATCTCGGGTCGACGACGGCAGTGGATCGCGATGTGTTTCTGGAAAATTGATCGGGTACTTAGGTTTTTTCCGTCGGAGGGTCTTTATAGGCGAAGGGGCATCGTCAGGAGTGGACCGAGGCGCCCTCACACATAGGGGGTGCGGCCAGGGGCTGGGCCACGCCGCCCTGGTGTGTGGGGTCCTCGTGGCTCCACTCCGTCTCCTCTTTGGATCTCTGGAAGCTTTCGGGAAAAATAAGACTTCAGGAACTTGTTTCGTCCAATTCCGAGAATATTTCCTGTGTAGCTTTTCTGAAACACAAAAACAGCAGAAAACAGGGAACTGGCACTGTGGTGACTTGTTAATAGGTTAGTTCCGGAAAATGCATAAAAGTGCCATAAAGTGTAACGAAACATTAGGCAAATGGTGTAAAAACAAGCATGGAGCATCAAAAATTATGGATACGTTGGAGACGTATCAGCATCCCCAAGCTTAACTCCTGCTCGTCCTCGAGTAGGTAAGTGATAACAAAAGAAATAATTTTTGAGGTGACATGCACCTACACAATCTTGATCATCTATGTAAGCATTGTGAGCTGGGATCAAAAGAACTTAAAACATGGGAATGAAAGATATAATCTTGACAATAAAAACTTAGCAACCATGTTATAAACATGAAAATGAACACAAACAAAAGATCATGAAAATGAAACAATGAAAGTCAAACGTGTGTTCAAATCATATGGAAAACATACAAATGGTTTTCAGCTTGTCCTTCATGGAGAGCAAAACATAAATGCATAGGACACCTTCAAGTTTAAGAGGGCGACTAGATACAAATAATTTGAGAACAAGTGAAACCAACAATATGAATCAATCAATGAAAACCTTGGGACAATGCACATTATACTAAGAATGACAACTATGCTCTCTTAATGGTGCATAAAGATAGAAGGTGGTGACTCAACATAAAAGTAAAAGAAAGGCCCTTCGCGAAGGGAAGCAGTGATTGCAAGTTTTATAACCTTCAAAAATTATGGTACTTACCGGCTTTGAGCTCTCATTGCCCCCATCATAAGCATCTTGAATGGTTAGAGTTAATGTGAGAATAATTATGAAGCATAAGCTTGACAAATCATAAGTTGAAAACCTCGTGTCCCATGAATACGAGTACCCAAACCTCATGCTACTCTACTTAGAGTCCCAAACAAGGCTCTTGTCATTGTAAGTATATGTGTATCATCGAGAACCGCCAACGGGGTACCTCCGTGCCCGATGACATGGAACAAGCCCACATCAAAATGACAGGACAAGCAGACAATGAACACCTCAACATCTCTTTTATTTACCATTTGTTTAGCTTTTTATTTTGAGATGCGTCGTCGAATGTCCACTATGGGTATGCTACAAATTTCCACCATGAATTATGCATGGCTTAGATTGGCGGCCCAGGCATTTCCCTAACACATATACAAACTCCATGATCCCCGCAAAATTCCCAATTCATTTCACACTGCGGGTATCCATAAATAAAATATCACGATATCAACTCAAATAAGAAGTACAATGTTGAAAGCTTGCCCCATGATGGCATGGCTGGGCTAGTCTCCAACTTACAAGTTGCAAGCATAACAACTCAACATAAGAGACCACAATGTCAAATTTTTAAGAGCGAGAAAAAGTAAAGTGTGCCTTCCGGTTCGTGAGAGCTTTACTGACCAATTTTCGCATAACACTGGTAAGAGTTTAATTTGAAGAGTAAATAAAAGCAAGTCAAATTTACTTGGAATAGCAAATTGCTAGTAGGTATGTATGGTGGACACTTTGGCAAACTTGGTTTTTAGGAGTTGGATGCACGAGTAGAGCTCATACTCAGTACAAGGCGAGGGCTAGCAAAAGACTGGGAGCGACCAACTAAGAGAGCAATAATGGCCATAATCATGCAAAGCGACAAAGTGACATTAAAAGAAGCATAAGATGGCATCAAAAGTCAAAAACTAAATGATCATAGAGGCTATTGGCGACTTGTAAGAGTCTAACATGTGTGCGCATGCGCCAAGTCAACCCAAATAAAGCATCAAGGAGAAAACCAAAATAATGCTTCCAAATAATTAAAACAACGCATGATTTTTTCAAAGGCTCATTAAGCAATCTCAGTTATTTGAGACAAGTCATGCTACAGCAAAACCACTAAGCATACTATCAAAAAGACATGAAGCATGACATGGAAAAGCCTAAGCCACAGTCTACACAAGCTCCTTCTTGTACCACTTTTTTTGCATAAAGCTTTTTCTCTTTTCCAACACCATTTGAACTTTTTTAATCCAACTCTTTTGAGGAAAACCAACATGGTCCAGAGGCAAAAATACACCTTGATAAATAAATATAAGAAGATCTGAACGCAAATCAAGGCAAAAACGAAAACCAAAAGCAGTAGCAGAAAAAGAAGAACACTCGGTTTTTGATAAGAGTGAAAACTAGAGCGTTCTTGGCAAATGAAAAGCAAGGCAACTTCTCCAAAAGAAATTTTTGGGGTCCAACCATTTATTGCAGCAAACAAAACAAAACTAATAATGAAAACTAAAACAACTGACGCTCCAAGAAAAACGCATAGTGCATGAAGCAATAAAAATATAGTATCTTGAAAGGTGACCTGATTTTTGCCGATGAAGAAGGGGTGCCTCGGGGGCATCCCCAAGCTTTGATGCTTGTACTTCTTGGATATTTCTTAGGGTGATGCATGGGCATCCCCAAGCTTGAGCTTTTGTCCATTCTTCAACTCATCTCATCATTCTCCAATCCCTACACTTGAAAACTTCCTTCATACAAAACTAAACACAAATCTATTAGCAACATTAGTGTAGCATAACATATAATCAACCTCGTTTTGCTTCAGGTTTCAACCCAAAACCACCACATATAAAGTATATACTACTGTAGCAACTTCCCCAAAAGTTCCGTGATCAAAAGAACTCAAAAGAAAGCGATAAAGCGGCAAATACAAATATTGGCAGAAATCTGTCAAAATAGAACAGCTGACAAAGGTCGAATTTTTAAGGGGTTTTCTGTTGCTCAAATCAAAAAGTGTTAAACTAATGAAAGTTTGGATATAACCTGGGGCATATGCACAAGAAATCACAGGTCCAAAAGATATACAGAAAATTTTTACGAATTTTTACGGTGCAGCACCGAAAATAGTTTCAGGATAGCAACATTCCCAAATCTTTACCTCACTCGAATTAGAGGCTTCTCTTGGCACAACAATGAAATAAAAATGATAAGGAGAGGTCATTACAGTAGTAATGACTTCCAAGACTCAAATAAAATAAAAAAGTACTGAAAAGAAAACATTGGGTTATCTCCCAAGAGTGCTTTTCTTTAACGCCTTTGAGCTAGGCGCAGAAAATTGCGAATCAAGTATTTTTAGAAGGAGCATTAAGATCAACTGCAGAGGTCTTGTCAATAAGGCATTGTATTTCATTCACATAAGTTTTTGAAGACCCTTTGTGATCACGCTTTGGTTCACTCAAATCACTAAAAAGATTTTTGGGACAGATCCAGTCAAAATTATTTTCGAAAGCTTCATACAATCCCAAGAGCTTGCTAGGTATAGGTATTTTGGTTCCTTCATCGTTTGTACTAATAACCTTTATAGGTGAACCGAGTTTATTAAAACACTTAAGAACTTTCCTAGCTTCAATAGCAACATCTTTCAATTCTAAGCGCAAAGTTTCCAAGATAAAAGCTTTCTTTTCAGGATCTTCAATTTCATGAAGCTTAAGGAACATGTGTTGCATAAAAGGATTAAGGCTAGCAAACCTAGCTTCCAACATGTGAATTAAATAAGCAGAAGCAACTTCAATACTAGGAGCAAGCTCAACCAAAGACGTTTCCTCAACTTCTTTATGCATACTAATGTGATTAAAGAACTCCTCAATGTTATCTTTCCCAATAATTGAACCACTACCTACTGAGAGGTCCTCCAAAACATACTTAGGGAACAACATGATGAACTAAAAGCAAGTAGATAAAATCGACTATAAAGTAAACTAATTTTTTGGGTTTTTGATATAAAACAATGCAAGTAAAAATAAAGTAAAGCAAAACAATAAAACAAAGTAAAGGATGTGCGTGCGAAAAACTCCCCTTGCAGAGGTCTTCCACTTCTTCCCCGGCAACGGCGCCAGAAAAGGGCTTGATGGCTGGCGTGTAGTTGATGATGATTATGGCCAGACAATTGGGAAACTCCAAGCGGAAAGTATGATGAGCACAGCGGCAAGTCTTTTCCCTCAGTAAGAAACCAAGGTTTAATTGTTCAGGAGAAGAGCAGACAATACGACTGAAGGTGATGCTTGCAAGCTTTGCGACAGCTCCGGACAATTTATAGGGTGCCTCGTCCAAGCTTTGCTTTGCGAGCAGCAACGTGGAACCTGCACACACACAACCAAGTACTTTGTTCCCAACTTACGATGAGGTTGTCTATCTCACCGGTTTGCTTGAAACAAAGGGTATAAACGTATCGAGTGGAAAACAGTAGAAGTATGCGAGTAAAGTAAACAGTGCGAGTAAAGTAAACAGGTGATAGCAATATGATGGAAATAGGACCGGGGTCCACAGTTCACTAGTGGTGTCTCTCCATAGATAAATAACACATGCTGGGTAAACAAATTACAGTTGGGCAATTGATAGAATAAAGATAACGTGATATGTCAAGAAGATCACTATGCGATTTACTCTGGGCATTACAACAAAATACATAGACCGCCATCCAACTGCATCTATGACTAATAATCCACTCGCGGGGATATCATCCGAACACTCCATCGGCTGTGTGCATCAATTGATGCAGAGGCCGGGAACACCCCATTTCTAAAAAAAATCCGAACACTCCATGAGTATTAAGTTGCGAACAACAGATAATTGCATTAAGCAAAGTGTGTAATGTAAACAAAGCATATGCCCTCGAGCATATGAATGTTGTTTTCTCCCTAGTAGCAATAGCACATCTACAACCTTAGAGGTTTCTGTCACTCCCCCAGATTAAATAGAGGCATGAACCCACTATCGAGCATAAATACCCCCTCTTGGAGTCACTAGCAACTACTCGGCCAAGATAGCTACTAACAACGGAGAGCATGCTAGATCATAAACAACATAGAGATAACATAAGATATATTTCAGTATAGCAACTCAATCATAACACCAATATTCATCGGATCCCAACAAACCAAACATGTAGAATTACATAACGGTGATCTCAATCATGTAGGGCAGCTCATGAGATCTAAACATGAAGCACATGGTGGAGAGGAAAACCATCTAGCTACTGCTATGGACCCATAGTCCAAGGTAGACTACTCACTCATCGCTCCGGAGGCAAGCATGGCGATGAAGAAGACCTCCGATGGCGATTCCCCTCTCCGGCAGGGTGCCGGGAAGAGCTTCTGGACCCTCCCGATCTCAGGTCGATGACGGCGGCGGATCGCAATGTGTTTCTGGAAAATTGATCGGGTACTTAGGTTTTTCCCATGGGGGGGTCTTTATAGGTGAAGGGGCATCATCAGGAGTGGACCGAGGCGCCCTCACACATAGGGGGCGCGGCCAGGGGCTAGGCCGCGCCACCCTGGTGTGTGGGGCCCTCGTGGCCCCACTCCGTCTCCTCTTCGGATCTCTGGAAGCTTCCGGGAAAAATAAGACTTCAGGAACTTGTTTCGTCCAATTCCGAGAATATTTCCTGTGTAGCTTTTCTGAAACACAAAAATAGCAAAAAACAGGGAACTGGCACTGTGGCGACTTGTTAATAGGTTAGTTCCGGAAAATGCATAAAAGTGCCACGAAGTGTAACGAAACATTAGGCAAATGGTGTAAAAACAAGCATGGAGCATCAAAAATTATGGATACGTTGGAGACGTATCAGTCATCACCGTCTTCGCCTTCGTGCTATCTACGCAAGCCGTCGCCGAGAGCGTCTTCAAGTCATCGATGGCCTGGAGGCCATTGGGGAGGGTGAGCCAGAGGTCGGCGACCTCGGCTTCGGGGGCTTCGCGGCGCTCGCCGGACCCCTTCGCCGCGCGATGTGGCCGCCTCGCTTCAGGCCGGATATTGGTGCGCGTTACGATGGGACCTCCGATCCAGTGGAGTTCCTACAGCAATACGCGGCCAGTATTCGGGCGGCTGGAGGCGATGGGCGTGTCATGGCCAACTGGTTCATGATGGCTACGGAGGGAGTGCCTCGCTGGTGGCTCTGCAGGTTGCCCCTGAGATCCATTTCGTCCTGGCGGAACCTCTGCGAGCGCTTCCTCGACAGGTACACATCCCTGGGACGTGAGCCAGAGGGTGCATAGGCCTGCGCCGCCCTCGATGGCCCCGTCCCCAGGTGCGCGAAGACTGGGCAGGGGGCTCAGGGGTCACCACCCCTTCGCCCTCGGCCGAGAAGAAGGGATCTTTAGCTCCGCAAGGAATAAAAGTGTACGGCGAACTCTGCATGTTGTCAGCTTTTTCTAATCTGCATAAACTATTGGAAATTTGGAGTTTCGGCTTTGTTCGAACCAACGAATTTGGTTGATCGTGACCTGACGCGAACATGAGTTTTCGCTCGTCTGCCTTTCAAGAAAGAGCCGGAGCACGGTGTCCGCGCTGGGACCTTCGCCCAGAAAACAGCAGGCCCGCAAAACCCAGAACAGATCGAGCTCTGACTAGGGAAGGGACCTGCTATAGTCACCTCATACGGTCCATGGTGCTCTCTCCTCTCGAGCGACACTCGAATGAAGGCACATGAGCGCGCAAGGGTCGCGCAACTCGTGCGAATTTGTCAATCTTCGGCTGTCCTTGTCTACAGCCTTGCGTTTCTTCTCCTGGAATCGCCTTTGCTATGTTTGGACGCCAGGGGGTCTGCAGGGAGATAGTCCTGTATGCCATCACAGTCACCTCTAGAGTGCCAGCGCCCGCTAGCCTTGCACCACGAGCTGCATACTAAGTGTTAGGCTGCTGTCCCGCTCGGAGGCTGGCCCCCGAACGGCGTAGAACGCTTCCCAGGCAAAGGCGGGGCGAGGAAAAATGCTCAAGGGTGCAAATAAGGATAACTCGGCGAACAAACGCCTTAAGTGCGATTACAACTTAAAAGGGCCCAGCAGGGCAATGCCTGACGGTCGTCAAGTGTGCAGCTAGTACATTTCTTCAGGAGGAGGTCTGGGGAAGAGCTTACTGGGCGGCCTCCATGGCATCCTCGTCGTCGCCAGTACCTTGGCTGGAGCCTGAGGATGCCGCCCCGCTGGACTCTGTCGCTTCGTCGTCGTCTCCCTCGGCTCCTTCACCTCCGGACTCCCCGGAGCTTGAGGAGTCGCCGCTGGAGGAGCGCTCCTGGCCCGCGGCTGCGGACGTTCCCGGGTGGGCGTAGATGGCCTACAGTCGTCGCAGGGCTATGTCCAGCCGGGCCGCCCTGGCCTCCGCCGCGCGATCAGGAGTCCCGGGCGGCGGTGGCGCCCTCCTCTGCAGGACTTCCTCCAGGTCAAGGTCGGGGTGTAGGCGCTGGAGGTTGGAGAAGATCCGCGTCCCCGCAAGCCCCAGGAGCTCCCGACACTCGGCATCGACGAGCTCCAAGACTTTGGCCAATGCGTCATCCAGTTGTTCAGCCAGTTGGCTGAAGAAGAGGATGATCGACCCATCGTCCTCGGGGACGGTGGGCAGGTTCAGCCCGTGGATGCCCAGGCGGTGCACCGCCTCCATGATGCGGGCCGAGAACCCGCGGAACATCTGCACGCGCTGCCTGTGTAGCATGTGTGCTTCGGCTTCGGAGTCCCTGGCCTCCTGGAGCTCTCGAGAGATCTCCACGATCTGCTGGACCATCACTGAGTTCTCCTCCTCGAGCCTCTGCGCGTCGCGCTGGAGCGAGTTGATGGTGGCGTCAGCTTCTGCCAAGGCGCATTCTGCGCCCCGGCGCACCTCGTGCGCCCCCTTCAGATCGGCCTCCAGGTCCCAGACCTAGCGCTCCAGGGTCTCGCGCGGCACGACTTGATGTATTCATTGCACCTTCGCTTGAACTCCTGCTCCATGGTGACCCGCCGCTGGTTCAACATGCGGTCCATGCGCTCCTGGAGGGAGTCCTCGCGCTGCTGCAGCTCTTCGTGGCGTCGGGCCAGGTCGGCGTGGGCCTGGTTGACCAACTCCTCCCTACTCTCGAGAGCCTACCGCTCCCGGTTGAGCCGGTCTTCGAGGGCGTTGATACGTCTCAAACGTATCTATAATTTTTGATGCTCCATACTTGTTTTTACACCATTTGCTTAGTGTTTCGTTACACTTTGTGGCACTTTTATGCATTTTCCGGAACTAACCTATTAACAAGTCGCCACAGTGCCAGTTCCCTGTTTCCTGCTATTTTTGTGTTTCAGAAAAGTTACACGGGAAATATTATCGAAATTGGACGAAACAAAAGCCGAACGTCCAGAAATTCACCGAAGCTTCCAGAGAACCGAAGAGGAGACGAAGTGGGGCCACGAGGGCCCCACACAATAGGGTGGCGTGGCCTGGCCCCTGGCCGTGCCCCCCATGTGTGACAGGCCTCGGCCCACTCCTGACGTTGCCCCTTCGCTTATAAAGACCCCTCGACGGAAAAAACCTAAGTACCCGATCACTTTTCTAGAACACATCGCAATCCACCGCCGTCGTCGACCTGAAGATCGGGAGGGTCCAGAAGCTCTTCCCGGCACCCTGCCGGAGAGGGGAATCGCCACCGAAGGTCTTCTTCATCGCCATGCTTGCCTCTGGCACGACGAGTGAGTAGTCTACCTTGGACTATGGGTCCATAGCAGTAGCTAGTTGGTTGTCTTCTCCACCATGTGCTTCATGTTTAGATCTCATGAGCTGCCTTACATGATTGAGATCACCGTTACGTAATTCTACATGTTGTGTTTGTTGGGATCCGATGAATATTGGTGTTATGATTGAGTTGATGTACTGAATATTATCTTATGTTATCTCTATGTTGTTTATGATCTTGCATGCTCTCCGTTGTTAGTAGCTATCTTGGCCGAGTAGTTGCTAGTGACTCCAAGAGGGGGTATTTATGCTCGATAGTTGGTTCATGCCTCTATTTAATCTGGGGGAGTGACAGAAACCTCTAAGGTTGTAGATGTGCTGTTGCTACTAGGGGGAAAACAACATTCATATGGTCAAGGGCATATGCTTTATTTACATTACACACTTTGCTTAATGCAATTATCTGTTGTTCGCAACTTAATACTTGTGGAGTTCTCGGATTGATTCGCCACAAGTGGATTATTAGTCATAGATACAGTTGGATGGTAGTCTATGTATCCTGTTGTAATACCCAGAGTAAATCTCATAGTGATCCTCTCGACATATGCACATTGTCTTTATTCTACCAATTGCCCAACTGTAATTTGTTTACCCAGCATGTATTATTTTATCTTATGGAGAGACACCACTAGTGAACTGTGGACCCCGGTCCTATTTCCTTTATATTGCTATCACCTGTTTACTTTACTTGCACTGTTTACTTTACTCACATACAATTACTATTTTCCACTCGATACGGTCATTCCTTTGTTTACAGCAAACCGGTGAGATTGACAACCTCATCGTAAGTTGGGAGCAAAGTATTTGGTTGTGTTGTGTGCAGGTTCCACGTTGCCGCTCATAAAGCAAATCTCAGACGAGGCGCCCTATAAATTGTCCGGAGCTGTCGCAAGCTAGCGGGCATCACCTTCAGTCGTATTGGCTTTTTCCCCTTCGGATCGATAAACCTTGGTTTCTTAACTGAGGGAAAACCTTGCTGCTATATTCATCATACCTTCCTCTTGGGGTTCCCAACTGGACGGTGAAAAGCTATCAACACCGTACCGCATCAAGCTCTTTTCTGGCGCCGTTGCCGGGGAGGAAGAAGAAGACTTCTGCGAGGGGAGTTTTCGCATGCACATCCTTTACTTTGTTTTAAGTTTTGCTTTACTTTATTTTTACTTGCATCATTTTATCAAAAGCCCAAAAAAATTAGTTCCTTCTATAGTTGTTATTTTTGTTGGTCTGTTATTGTCTTGCTTTATCATGCTTTCTATCAATGGTTGGTTTCTTTGAAACTAAATCTTTTTGGCAAGGTGGGTTCATGGAAGAGCAGCAAAATTATTATGAGGAACACCGCTTGTCACAAAAAGGGAAACACTTATGGGAACAAATCAATAGATTGTATATCATTGCTAGAAACGTGTGCTCTACTTATAATGTTACTTATTGCTTTGATAGATCTTGTTGCTGTAGGAGGTATAAACACCTCCCTTTTTAATGTGAGTATAATGATGATGTTACCATATCTTCTTATATTAATGGAAATCATGACTTTTATGATGTGGAACAAATTGAAGAATTTATTGCTTGGAAGGGTGCATTCGAACTTGCTTGTTTGCTTGAAAATACTGATGATGCACCTTATAAATATGAGGTTTATGATATACTTATATTTTTCTTTGATAATTACAAGGAAGAAAATGGCTATATTCTTAAATATCTTAATAGATGCTCTCCAACGGAAGAGACTAATGCCTTGAAGGAGCCTATGGAAGAAGAAATTGCTGAAACTGGAAGCTCATTGGATGAAAAAGAGGAGGAGAGTGATGATCAAGAGGAGGAAGAATGGAGCTACCCATGTCTACCTCCCAATAAGAGTAACTCTTTATCTAATACCTTATTTGATCGCCCTCCATGCTTAACAAAGGAGGGTGAGTGTGATATTTACATTGTTGAGTTTGTTCATGATGCTACTGAAAATTATTATGAGAGAGGAAAATATGGTTGTTGGAATTCTCATGTTACTAAAACACCTCTCTTTATATTGAAAGTTCCAAAGTTGCTCTTGTTTTATCTACCCATACTTGTGACTATGTGCTTCTTTGATTTATTTTCTTACAAGATTCCTATGTATAGGAAGTGGGTTAGACTTAAATGTGTTTTATATTTGCTCCTTGATGCTCTCTTTTGCTTCCATTCATATTTCTTATGTGAGCATCTTCTCAAATTAGTGAGCCTAGCTCAAAGGCGTTAAAGAAAAGCACTCTTGGGAGATAACCCAATATTTTTACATTCAGTTCTTTTTATTTTATTTGAGTCTTGAAAGTTATTCCTACTGTAATGACCTCTCCTTATCCTTTTTATTTCGTTGTTGTGCCAAGAGAAGCCTCTAATTTGAGCGAGGTAAGATTTGGGGATGTTGCTGTCCTGAAACAGTTTTCGGTGCTGCACCGTAAAAATTCGTAACAATTCTCTATATATTTTTTGGACCTGTGATTTCTTGTGCATATGCCCCAGGTTAAATCCAAACTTTCATTAGTTGAACACTTTTTGATTTGAGCAACATAAAACCCTCTAAAAATTCGACCTTTGTCAGCTGTTCTGTTTTGACAGATTTCTGCCAATATTTGTGTTTGCCGCTTTATCGCTTTCTTTTTTAGTTATTTTTATCACGGAACTTTTGGGTAAGTTGCTACAGTAGTATATGCTTTATATGCGGTGGTTTGGAGTTGAAACCTGAAGCAAAAGAGGTTGATTCAATGTTATGCTTAAACTAATATTGCTAATAGATTTGTGTTTAGTTTTGTATGAAGGAAGTTTTCAAGTGTAGGGATTGGAGAATGATGAGATGAGTTGAAGAATGGACAAAATCTCAAGCTTGGGGATGCCCATGCATCACCCCAAGAAATATCCAAGAAGTACAAGCGTCAAAGCTTGGGGATGCCCCCGAGGCACCCCTTCTTCATCGGCAAAAATCAGGTCACCTTTCAAGACACTATATTTATATTGCTTCATGCATTATGCGTTTTTCTTGGAGCGTCAGTTGTTTTAGTTTTCAGTATTAGTTTAGTTTAGTTTGCTGCAATAAATTGTTGGACCCCAACAAATTCCTTTTGGAGAAGTTGCCTTGCTTTTCATTTGCCAAGAGCACTCCGTTTTTTACTCTATTCGTTTCAACGAGTGTTCTTCTTTTTCTAGAACTGCGTTTAGTTTTCGATTTTTGCCTTGATTTGTGTTCAGATCTTGTTATATCTTTTCATCAAGGTGTATTTTTGCCTCTGGACCATGTTGGTTTTCCTCAAAAGATTGGATTTAAAAAGTTCGAATGGTGTTGGAAAAGAGAAAAAGATTTATGCAAAAAAGTGGTACAAGAAGGAGCTTGTGTAGACTGCGGCCTAGGCTTTTGCATGTCGTGCTTGATGTCTTTTTGATAGTTTGCTTAGTGGTTTTCCTGTAGCATGACTTGTCTCAAATAACTGAGATTGCTTAATGAGCCTTTGAAAAAATCATGCGTTATTTTAATTATTTGGAAGCATTAATTTGGTTTTCTCCTTTGATGCTTTATTTGGGTTGACTTGGCGCATGCTCACACATATTTGACTCATACAAATTCGCCAAAAGCCTCTATGATCATTTAGTTTTTGACTTTTGATACCATCTTATGCTTCTTTTAATGTCGCTATGCATGATTATGGCTGTTATTGCTCTCTTAGTTGGTCGCTCCTAGTCTTTTGCTAGCCTTCAATTTGTACTGAGTATGAGCTCTACTCGTGCATCCAACTCCTAAAAACCAAGTTTTGCCAAAGTGTCCACCATACATACCTATTAGCAATTTTCTATTCCAAAGTACATTGGACTTGCTTTTATCTATCCTTCAAATTAAACTCTTTTTGGTGTTATGCAAAAGTTGGTCAGTAAAGCTCTCACGAACCGGATGGCACACTTTACTTTTCTCGCTTTAAAATTTGACATTGTGGTCTCTTATGTTGAGTTGTTATGCTTGCAAATAGTAAGTTGGGAATTAGCCCAGCCATGCCATCATGGGGCAAGCTTTCAACATTGCACTTCTTATTTGAGTTGATATCGTGATCTTTTGTTTATGGATACTCGCGGTGTGAAATGAATTGGGAATCTTGCAGGATCATGGAGTTTGTATATGTGTTAGAGAAACGCCTGGGCCGCTAATCTAAGCCATGCATAATTCATGGTGGAAATTTGCAGCACGCCCATAGTGGACATTCGACGACACATCTCAAAATAAAAAGCTATACAAATGGTAAATAAAAGAGATGTCGAGGTTTTCATTGTCTGCTTGTCCTGTCATTTTGATGTGGGATTGTTCCATGTCATCGGGCACGGAGGTACCCCGTTGGCGGTTCTCGATGATACGTGTGTACTTACAATGACAAGAGCTTGCTTGGGACTCTAAGTAAAGTAGCATGAGGTTTGGGTACTCGTATTCATGGGACACGAGGTTTTCAACTTATGATTTGTCAAGCATATGCAGCATAAGTGTTCTCGCATTAACTTTAACCATTCAAGATGCTTATGATGGGGGCAATGAGAGCTCAAAGCCGGTAAGTACCATAATTTTTGAAGGTTTATAAAACTTGCAATCACTGATTCCCTCTGCGAAGGGCCTTTCTTTTTTACTTTTATGTTGAGTCACCACCTTCTACCTTTATGCACCGTCTAAGAGAGCATAGTTGTCATTCTGAGTATAATGTGCATTGTTCCAAAGTTTTCATTGATTGATTCATGATGTTGGTTTCACTTGTTCTTAAATTATTTGTATCTAGTCGCCCTCTTAAACTTGAAGATGTCCTACGCATTTATGTTTGGGATTTCTATTTTCGTGCCCTCGGGTCCTTAGTTGTACTCAGTTTTCCCCAGCTCCTTAGTTTTTCCTCAGTTTTGTCCAAGCCCTTGGCTAAAACCGTCACCAGTGCTGGAACGGCCGGTTGCCCGACGGTTGAACACCTTTGACCGTTAACTGCTGACTAGTGGGGCCACGTAGAGCCCGCAAAGACACGTCAGAGCATCCATCTTTGTTTGACCGTAAGCATCGCCGTATCCCTGACCAAAACGCGGATGAGTGGGGCTTCGGTATATCGAATGACAAGTGGGGCCATGACGCTGATACAAGGGGCAATACACGGGTAGGATTAGATTTTTAAACGGAGCTCTACAACGATGGCACGGAGGAGGTGGCCTGCGGGGTGCCGAGATGAGATCAACGTCCACAAAGAACTACATGAGGCGAGACCAGACGCATTAGATAGATATGAACTAGACGCGTTGAACCATGCAAAGAAGAGAAGAAATGGTCGAGGACATCGACGACGACCTCAACACTTTGACTGACGGTGTCGGACACGAACGCGAGCAATGTAGAGAAAACTAGTGTCTCTCCTTTCTGGTGTGTATAGATAGGTGCTAGGGGAGTGTGGTGGCGAAGGGAAAGACCTCGTGGTGGTCTGTGGCGTCCAGCATAGCGGGGCGACGTGGCTGTGCCCACAGCGGCGTGCATGTTCAGCATTGGCATCAGCATGTACGTTCGTCATTGGCCTCGGCGGTATCTCTGGTGTGTCAGTGATCGAATGAGGGGACGGGATTGAGGGTGCATCCCGACGGTGACCTAGCAGTGGCGGCGAGCATGCATAGCCGTTCTGACCATGCCGATATCGGCATCGGCATCGTTTGGAGGCTGTGGTGCTCGAATCATGGTGGAAATTGCGATTCCCTATTATTTTTACATGCATAATATATAGAAAATAGCTAGATCTCTAAATCGATGCATATGAAGCTACATATATATTCTTGGTCATAATCCCCTTATCTAAAGGGGATGGATGCATGGCTTCACGTCGTCGTCGCTTTCATCGTCAGTATCTTCGTCGTCCGTGTAGTAGTACTTCTTGCACAATGTTACGTCGAACACCTTCACTGTGAGCACATCATCGCCTTCATATTTGAAGTGTAGGATATAGCCGAAATCCACACCGTGCGCGATGGCGAAATTCTCCCAGCCCTTGTCGAGGTACATCTGGCCTTGTCCGTCAAATAGGACCTCCACGGTCCAGAGACAAGGACCGCAGTCAGCTGCTCGCAGATACACCTTTGCGGGCTCCTAGCCGTCAAGATAGTCCGCAAACTTTTGTGGGAGTGCCTGCAAAGAGATCGAGCGCCGATCGTTTGAAATTAAAGGCTTTTTGGAACATGCACATAATTAATCACATGCATCATATATGTGGGAACGCGTACGTACCTTCTTGGCCAAAGGGTCTTCATAGATGACGATTAAGAAATCCTCTATGATCAATAGCAGTGTTGACGGTGGTGGTGGCAATGATGATGATCCACCACCCAGGCCGCCCCTTCCCCTTCCCCTTCCGGTCGGCGTCCGAGACATGGAAGCCATGACAATGGATCAAGTGTATGTGAACGAAGAAGAGAGAGGCAGAAACGAAGAAGAGAGAGGCAGAACCTATTGATATAAGGGATGGCCATTGTGGGGGTTTATAAGGGCGAGATGACCGTTGTGGGGTTTACATAATAAATTAAGGAGGAGATGACCGTTGTGGGTGTTTATATCTCAACAAAAAAGTAATGCCTAAAAGAAATAGAAATTCGTGATAGTTTATTATTTTACCGTGAAAAGTAATGCCTAAAGGAAATTCGTGATAGTTTATCATTTCACCGTGAAAAGTAATGCCTAAAGGAAATTCGTGAAAAGTAATGCCTAAATGGAAATTCGTGATAGTTTATTATTTTACCGTGAAAAGTAATGCCTAAAGGAAATTCGTGATAGTTTATCATTTCACCGTGAAAAGTAATGCCTAAAGGAAATTCATGATAGTTTATTATTTTACCGTGAAAAGTAATGCCTAAATGGAAATTCGTGATAGTTTATCATTTTACCGTGAAAAGTAATGCCTACAAGAAGTGGAAATTCGTGATTACCAAACTTGTTGAATCCGGTGGCAAACTCGTTATTTAGCATACATAGAGGGGTAGTAGTTTGCCACCGACAGATAGAGAGAGGGTGGCACGATCCTGCCCGTTAGATCATAGGATCGACGGTAGGTGGGCATGATCCGTGTGACAACAACTCAACCAATCAGGCCAAGTTTGGGCTTCTGTGAGAAGGGAGAGGGTAAAACTGAGTAGTATCAAGGATACAAGGGCAAGTAAATAGTAAACAGGCTAAGGAATTCAAATAAGAGATTTAGAAAAAGAAAAACACATGTTTTGTACAATGAAACCCAGGTTGGCCTACCTCAAAGTATTAGCAATTCAAATATACATGAGTGTAAAAATTATGGCCTCATTCAGATAAACTATGTTTTGGGTATAGATGTTTTGAGAAGGGGTTTGAGTGGAAAGCCATGAACCTTCATAGCTACTAGTGATTTCAGAAGTGGCCATTTGTGTGAAAACTTGATTTATATATGATTGTTATGATTTCCTACGTGGCAGGTCGCGTAACAAGACTCCATGAGTTGGAGGCACTATGATTTTATTTTTTTGAATTTTTTTGCGCATGAAATGACTCAATTAGATGGCTTAATCCCATATGTTAACTCTCTGTTGACCAGCCAGTTGAGGGTAAAACTGAGTATATTGCACTAGCCAGTATTGGTACTCGAGGGGAAAACTGAGTACAGATATTTTTCCAGTGTAAGACTCGAGGGTAGAACTGAGTACACGTAACGGTGCTGACGTGCAGTCCCACGGACGCGTGTCGCGGTGAGCAGCAGTTAGCCGCGCGGTGCGCGTGTTGAGACCAAACGTCAACTGCTGAGACGAACCGTCACTTTGCCAGTACAGAGCCCTCTCTCCCTCCCTCTGCACACAGTCTCATTATAACTCACGCACGCAACCACGCCTCTCACGTCCCATCACCTTCTCAAAATAACCCCAGCCGCCCTACGCGCGCTCCCCTGCCGGCGATGGAGAAGAAGAATGCGTCGGCGGCCATCGCCCCCGAGCCCGTCGCCTCCGAGCCCATCGCCTCCGAGCCCGTCGCATCTGAGCCCGTCGCATCCGAGGGCGGCGCATCCAAGCGCGGTGCCTCCGTGAACTGGGCCTCTCTTAAGGGTGATGGAACACTTCACAAGATCGGCGACTGCTTACTGGCGAACGAGGAGTACGTGGACACCTACACTGCTTTGAGGCAAGTTTGTACAAATTGGCGCTCAGATCTACCTGAGCCCGACGTGCACCTGCACGAATGGATCGTGGTAGAACACGCCCTTCCACGCGCCGCTGAGTTCTCCTTCCTCAACCTCTGCACATCCCGCTACGTCACCATCGATCTAACGGAAGTTCATGCAAGGTTCAAATTCCTCCATATCTATAGAGTTAATCTATTTTTATTTTCAATCGTAAACATCTTAGTGTTGAATGTTATCTTCATCAACTCCCTTTTAGATACTACTTCGTCGGCTTTTACCGTGGCGTCATCGTGCTTGCCCAGAGGAACCAGCCGCACAAGATACGGCTTCTGAACCCACTCACAAAGACTTTGAACGCTATGTTTGAGGCGCAGATGCCATCTATGATTGTGCAGTCAGTCGCTGTAATGAAGTCCCCGACTATGGTCTTCATTTGCACAGGTTACCCCAATGAAATTACTTGGGTCGATAAGAGCTCTCCAACTAAGGATATAGATGTACATGATTGGGGAGAAGGAAGATTTACGATCGAAGACCATTCTCTGCGTTGCATTACCCCATTCAATGGTGAATTGTATGCAATAGCTGTGAATGAGTTCGGAAGAATAGTGTGCACCAACAATGTCCAGTTGGAGCAGCGCGCGAGCACTGTCAGCATGAAGACACTATTTTCATTTCTAGAACTTGGAAATGATTATGATTCCAAGTTCTACCTTGTGGAGTCGGATGGTGATCTGCTGCTTGTGTTGTTGGGCGGCAGCACTGACGACAACAGGCATTTGGAGGAAGGTCAACCATTGGTGTACCGTGTGGACACTGAGAGCCACTCTCTCCATGCCGTCAGTAACATTGGCAGTCGTGCCCTCTTCGTCAATTTTATCCGGTGTATCTCCGTCGACACCAGAGTGCACCCGACAGTTCGACCTGGCTGCATCTACTACGCAGATTTGGGTTATATCAGAGAGTATGATGATGATAGACAGGCCTGGGATGAGTGGCCACGACGTGCGGATAGAATAGGATATGGTCCGAAAAATGAACAAAGGCCATACCGTTTGGAGGATGTATTTGCTGCACACTACAGACGGAGGGAGTTCAGTGAATATTTCTTTCATCTCATGAATTGTAGCGACGACGAAATATATGATACAGAATGAAGAACATTGTTATTGGCTGCTTTTGGCTGCTGTATACAGTTTATGTATTATACTTAGTTTTCTGGATTTATTATGCTGCTGTGAATTTATCCTATACTAGCTTCTAGATTTGTTACCATATTGGGCAAAAAACGAGGGCCAAAAGGCAACAATCATTGAAGAAAGACAGAAATAGAAGCTTCTCTAGATTTGATACTAATTTGGTGAAAAGAGAGAGAACTGTTAAAGAGAGAGAGGGGAAAAAGGCGCTCTGAAAAGGTGCTCTGAAAAGGCAATGCCAATTTGGCCCGAGAGAGACAGAACCGAGCTCTCACGTACAACCAAACGCGGTCTCGTCCTGTCCCACGCGGTCCCTTTCTACCAGCTCCACGCGACGCGGCCCCACACGTCAGCACGGAAACGGTCAACTAAACGGGAATCCTCCCGTCCGAGCTCCTTCTGAGGGTTTCAGCCAAGGGCTTGGGGAAAACTGAGGAAAAACTAACGAGCTAGGGAAAACTGAGTAGAACTAACGACCTGAGGGCACGAAAATAGAAATCCCTTTATGTTTTGCTCTCCATGAGGGACAAGCTGAAAACCATTTGTATGTTTTTCCTTATGATTTGAACACACGTTTGACTTTCATTGTTTTATTTTTATGATCTTTTATTTGTGTTCATTTTCATGTTATAACATGGTTGCTAAGTTTCTTCTATCAAGATTATATCTTTCATGCCCATGTTTTAAGTTCTTCTGATCCCAGCACTCAATGCTTACATACATGATCAAGATTGTGTAGGTGCATGTCACCTCAAAAATTATTTCTTTTGTTATCACTTACCTACTCGAGGACGAGCAGGAGTTAAGCTTGGGGATGGTGATATGTCTCAAACGTATCTATAATTTTTGATGCTCCATGCTTGTTTTTACACCATTTGCTTAGTGTTTTGTTACACTTCGTGGCACTTTTATGCATTTTCCGGAACTAACCTATTAACAAGGCGCCATAGTGCTAGTTCCCCGTTTCTGCTGTTTTTGTGTTTCAGAAAAGTTACACAGGAAATATTCTTGGAATTGGACGAAACAAAAGCCGAACGTCCAGAAATTCACCGAAGCTTCCAAAGAACCAAAGAGGAAACGGAGTGGGGCCACGAGGGCCCCACACAACAGGGCGGCGCGGCCTGGCCCCTGGCCGCGCCCCCTATGTGTGACGGCGCCTCGGCCCACTCCTGACGTTGCCCCTTCGCCTATAAAGACCCCTCGATGGAAAAAAACCTAAGTACCCGATCACTTTTACAGAACACATCGCGATCCGCCGCCACCGTCGACCCAAAGATTGGCAGGGTCCAGAAGCTCTTCCCGGCACCCTGCCGGAGAGGGGAATCGCCACCGGAGGTCTTCTTAATCGCCACGCTTGCCTCCGGCACGACGAGTGAGTAGTCTACCTTGGACTATGGGTCCATAGCAGTAGCTAGTTGGTTGTCTTCTCCACCATGTGCTTTATGTTTAGATCTCATGAGCTGCCTTACATGATTGAGATCACCGTTATGTAATTCTACATGTCGTGTTTGTTGGGATACGATAAATATTGGTGTTATGATTGAGTTGATGTACTAAATATTATCTTATGTTATCTCTATGTTGTTTATGATCTTGCATGCTCTCCGTTGTTAGTAGCTATCTTGGCCGAGTAGTTGCTAGTGACTCCAAAAGGGGGTATTTATGCTCGATAGTGGGTTCATGCCTCTATTTAATCTGGGGGGGTGACAGAAACCTCTAAGGTTGTAGATGTGTTGTTGCTATTAGGGGGAAAACAACATTCATATGCTCAAGGGCATATGCTTTGTTTATATTACACACTTTGCTTAATGCAATTATCTATTGTTCGCAACTTAATACTTATGGAGTTCTCGGATTGATTCGCCACAAGTGGATTATTAGCCATAGATGCAGTTGGATGGCGGTCTATGTATCTTGTTGTAATGCCCAGAGTAAATCTCATAGTGATCCTCTCGACATATGCACGTTGTCTTTATTCTATCAATTGGCCAACTGTAATTTGTTTACCCAGCATGTATTATTTGATCTTATGGAGAGACACCACTAGTAAACTGTGGACCCCAGTCCTATTTCCTTTATATTGCTATCACCTGTTTACTTTACTTGCAGTGTTTACTTTACTCGCATACTATTACTATTTTCCACTCGATACGCTCATTCCTTTGTTTACAGCAAACCCGTGAGATTGACAACCTCATCGTAAGTTGGGAGCAAAGTATTTGGTTGTGTTGTGTGTAGGTTCCACGTTGCCGCTCGCAAAGCAAAGCTCGGACGAGGCACCCTATAAATTGTCCGGAGCTGTCGCAAGCTAGCGGGCATCACCTTCAGTCGTATTGACTTTTTCCCCTTCGGATCGATAAACCTTGGTTTCTTAACTGAGGGAAAACCTTGCTGCTATATTCATCATACCTTCCTCTTGGGGTTCCCAACTGGATGGTGTAAAGCTATCAACACCGTACCGCATCAGGCGTGGAGCTGCTCTTCTCGGCAGCGCAGCTCCCGTTCGCTGTCGCGAACTTCGGCCTCTCGCACGGCGAGCCCAGCCTCCTGCAGGCTCAGGTTCTCCATGCGGGAATCAGCGCTCTCCACGCGGGCATGAAGGAGGGCATCGCGGTCCTCGACTTCCTCCAGCCTCTGCTGGGCGTTGGCAAGGAGGCCGTCGGCGTTGGTCCTCGCCTGGTCCAGGAGGTGCTGAGCCGCCCGCTTCGACTCTTCTCCAGCCAAGGCTGGGTTGAGAGGCCCAACGGTGGTGGGGAGGCTCTGGCGCGCCTCAGAGATGATCTCCATGGCCTCATGGTGGGCCCTGGCCAGGATCTCCCTCGCCGACTCCCTGGCGTTCGCCAGGACTTCTTCGGCCTCCTCGGCCGCGCTTGCGAGGATCTCCTCCGCCTCCTTCCTCGCCTGCTCGCGGCGTTCGGCCGCGCGCTGGTCCAGGAGGCGGCATCTCTCCGTGGCCTGGTCCAGGAGGACCCAGTCCTCGTTGATGCGCGCTTCGTCGGTGGCACGCGCCTTGGCGACCTCATTTCGGAGGGCGCCGGTCATGGCCGCCAGCACCCCCAACCATGCGTCGTCAGCATGGGGCTCTGCAGCGATCCTTGTGGGCCTCCCCAATATCTCCGGCATGGGAGGCGACGAGACTCTGGAGGGCCCCGGCTTGGTGGAGGTCATCCCCTTTTCGCCACTCGGCTCGGGGGCTGCCCTCGTGCCGGTCGGTGCGGCCGTTGTGGCCGGGGGCACCTCCGGGGTGCTGGTGGTGCTGGCTATCGTGGGGGCAGCAGGCGCTGACCCCGTGATCTTTGGTGTACCCCCTGCGCTAGGGGGCTCAGTCGTGCTGGGAGCTGTGGCAGCTCCTGGAGCGGACGGTGCGTCTGCGGACGCGCGGTCCTC
The DNA here is from genome assembly GCA_007115705.1 of Dactylis glomerata. Taxonomy (NCBI): domain Eukaryota; kingdom Viridiplantae; phylum Streptophyta; class Magnoliopsida; order Poales; family Poaceae; genus Dactylis; species Dactylis glomerata. The sequence goes on from QXEO01000493.1 coordinate 1,228,873, forward strand.
TTCTTCTCCGGCGGCGCGCGGCGGCGTCGCTGGTTTGGCAGTGGATGCCGGGTCCGGACCCGGCGTGGTCTGGCTGGTCTTCCTCTTCTTCCTCCTCTTCTTCTCTTCTTTCTTCTCCTCGGCGTCCCTGGAGAGGAAAAGGGGGAAGGAGGTTAGGGGAAAGGTAAGTCAAGGATTGAGGATTTTGCAGGAACACTCACGAGGCGTCGCGGTCCACCCATCCTCTCTTGCCAGGAAGGGCTGAGGGTGGTGGTGGAGGTGCGGAAGATTCTCCGGCCGGCTTCTTGCCATGGGAGGCTCCGGCCTCGGGTCGCCGGCTGGCGCGTTCATCGTTGAACTTGGAGCGGCGCTCTGCCTCCAGGCGGGCGTGGCGCTCCTCCTCCTCCAGGTCTCGCGAGGAGGACGTGTCGGGGTCTCCCCCGGTAGGCTGGTCCGGCAAGGCGGAGTTGTCGTCGGAGGAGTCCGAGAGGACCACGGTACTCTCAGGGCGCCTCCGGCGTGCCAGCCGCTCGCCAGATACGGCGTCGTCATCGTCAAGATCTCTAGAGGCCGTGGGCCCCGCTCCTCTTGCTGCCGAGTCCTGCTCCGAGCTGGCCGCCGGTGCGCTCGGGAGAGGACCGGGAACGACACCATCAGCAAGGAGCGGCCCCAGGCGTTGAACTTCAAGATCCCCACCATAACACGGCTGGTCTCCCGAGCGCCCAAATTGTAGATCGGCATGGCAGTGCACGGGATGGCGGGGATGGCGGCGGAAGAGAAGAAGGCTCTTATTACCTCCTCCCGAGCGTCGGCGTTGAGCTCGCTGACATGAAGCCGGAGGTCGTCTCCGGCCCTGTGCCTCCAAATCTCCCGGCGGTGGTCCTGCAGGGGGGTGATGCGTCGGGTGATGAACTCCACCCCGACCATGGTCCCCGTGACGCCGGCCTTCCGGAGATCTTGGATTCGCGGGCGGAGCATCTTCAGGGCCTCCTCAGGGAGGGCCTCGCTGGCCCAGGTGGTGAGCTTGACGGGGGGCACCCCGGTGACGAGGAAGAGCTCCGATTCTTCGAGGATGTCGAAGAAGAACCAGCGGCTCCGAAAGTCTTCAACTTTCTTCGTCCACTTCAAGTTGATGAAGTTGCCCTCCGTCCTGGCGGTGGCGATGAAGGAGACGCAGTCGGAGCTCTGGTTCAACCCAGAGGACCGAAGGGAGAAGAGGTGGCGAAAGTACGCCACCGATGGCTTGATGCCAATCCACGCCTCGCAGGCGTAGGCGAAGACCGCTAGCAAGGTGATGGACTTGGGATGCAGGTGGATAGCCTGAATCCCGTAGGTCTCCAAGATCGCCAGGAGGAAGGGGGAGAACGGCGGCACCAAGCCGGCGAAGACAGAAAAGAGGAAGAAAGGATGCGCCGTCGCGGGTAGAGTGTCCCGCGGCACGCGGCCGTGCCAGATGCGGGTGGCGCCCCACTCATTGTTCTTGCTCCCGACCATCTCTCGGACGGTCTGGAGCTCGCGACTGCTCTTGATGCGGGATTCGAGCAGGGGCGCCGCCGGCCGCGGTGCAGCTTCAGAAGACCTCGCCGCTCTGGTGGCCCTTCGAGGTGCCATGGCTTCCGGTCGGGGGCGAGTTGCTGCGGGAGGATGGAAAGCTCAAGGGATTTGGATGCGCAAGATCTTCGGAGGGGGAGGGGGTGGCGGTGATGTGCTGTGAAAGAGGGGAAGGAGCCTTCTCTGCCAAGATTTAAAAGCGGCAGGAAGGGCGCGGTTTCTGAAACGTTGCCCTTGATGCGACGGTTCGAAAACGCCCGTTACTCCACCCACTAAGCATGATCTCCACGACGCTTCGTCTCGCCAACTGCAGGGGCGCCACGTGTCCGCGGCTCCTGCATCTTCACATGGTCCTCTGACCGCGCGTTGACGCGTGCTGTTGGAGGGCCCAGCAGCTTCTAGGGGCCCCTGGCCCTTTGCTCCCTCAAGAGGGCGCGTTCGCGGGCCAGGCTCCCGGGGGCTACTGTCGGTGTTCTAGATACCGGGGTATCTCGGTCCACCTGCTCCTGGGCCCCTTCAACGGCCCAGCTTCGGCCCAGGGGTGGAGCGACGACCGAAGCCAGCGGAGAAGACCCTCATGAGGAGGCGCCTCATGGGGAGAACGACGACCAAAACTGCTAAGGACCAGAAGGCCTCCTCACGAGCTTCCTCTCGTGGGGGGAGGGACCATGTCCACGTCAGCTCAGCACGTTTACGTGCAGAGCAAAAAGATAAGGGCAGAAGACCGCGTACCGCCCACGCTACCCCCGACAGGGAGGAGACCAACTTTTGCCATGCCTGCATAAAGCGGCATAGTGGTTGTTGGCCACCCCCCTAAAATAGCGTGGACGGTGCAAGGCGCCAGAGGAAGACGTCAGCTTCCTCCACCCACTCCTATGGACCGGCGGCACCACTCTACGAAGACTACGTCTACGGAAGAGTCAAGACTACAGCTGTCCTCCCTCCTTGGCCGTGTGTGGCAACCCCTTCCCCAAGATGATAAGGGGAAGGAGGACCTAGGCTCTATAAAAGGGAGGGATGTCACCCCTTAGTGGGGATCCGATCTTCATCTCGGGGCTCCTAGCTAGGCTAAGTTGGTTCTTCTACCTTCGGCCAGTTAGAGCTCTGTAACCAAGACCTTGTACTCCTCGCGAGGTGTCGCGTTGTAATACAAGAAGGTAGGAAGTAGGGGTTTTACCTCACCACAAGGGCCTTGAACCTGGTTAAAGCTCGGTGTCTCTCTCTGCAGTGCGTTGCGCGTTCGACGACTCGAGGCTTCCGTCACTGTGTTTCGTTGCGATCCAAGATCTCCCACGTTCAGCCCCCTGCGTTCGAATCTTTGGGTCCGTCGCGTGGTACCCGTGTTCTTGTGACACGAAATCTATCGACAATGGCTCATGAACCTATCAGCCAGAGAGTCCCAGCTCTTGGAATTATTTCCCCATCCTTCTTCACACTTGGAACTTTCTCTCCCTGCATTGTTAGAACGATCTATATCCCAACTAGAGGGCAATCGTGATCTAGGCACCTTTTGAATCTGATGTTCATGAATTAGAGTATGGAAAGTGTTGTTGCCTGACGGAGATGTCCGTGGAGCTAAGATGTGGCACGGCACACCCCCTCTGGTTCTTATATGTGCACTCTTCTTGAACTTGTCATGACTTGTCACCACCCCAATGCTTGCGATCATGGTGCTCGGGCGTGACCTTTGATCTTCTTCCATCTCTTCTTCCTCAGCCTCACTTTCAACTTCTTTCTTCAGCTGAAGGTCTTGGTGGTCATCTTCCGGAGGTGTCTTCTCCTTGTTGTCGCTTGAAGAGTCCATGATCCGCCCAAAACTGAGAACAATCTCCTTACAGAAACAGCTCGAAACAAAAACACTATGAAAACACGATATACAGACCTCGGGTAATCCGGAGGGTTATATAGGCGAAAATATTACATCGAGGCGAAATAACAGGAGGAAATCGGGACGGAAACGAGCTCCGAGGTGGTCTCAACACAGGGCGGCGCGGCCTGGGGTGGGCCCGTGCCCCCTGGTGGTGAGGAGCCACCAGACTCCGTCTCCTGCCCGTTTTCGTCTCGTGATTTTTTATATTTAGCAAAAACAATAAAAATATTAATAGAAAAGTTTTTTGCGAACCTTTTCTGACTAGAACTGTTACCTATTCGAAAACGAACTCTGCAGGTTCCTGCATATTGTCCTGGATGAATTCTTCCGGAGAACCGTTTGAATAACATCAATATCTTCATTATAAGAATCTCCAGCAATATAATGTTTGAGACTTTGCCCATTCACTACTTGTGTAGTGTCATCTTTCAACGAAGCAATCTTTATCGCACCTGAGCGGTATACTTCCACAATAACATATGGTCCTTCCCATTTCGAGAGTAATTTTCCTGCAAAAAATTTGAGACGAGACCTATACGATAGAACTTTCTCACCAACATGAAACTCTCTCTTAAGGATTCTCTTATCATGCCATTGTTTGACTTTCTCTTTGAAAAGTCTGGCATTCTCGTAAGCTTCGTTTCTCCACTCATCTAGGGTACTCAAATCAAGCAATCTTTTCTTACCGGCGTGTTTAAAATCTCTATTAAGCTCTTTCACTGCCCAAAAAGCTTTGTGTTCTAATTCTAAGGGCAAGTGACATGCTTTTCCGTAAACCATTTTGTAAGGAGACATGCCCATGGGGTTCTTATAAGCAGTTCTATAAGCCCATAAAGCATCGTTTAACTTGCTAGCCCAGTTTTTCCTAGATCTATTGACAGTCTTCTGCAAGATAGACTTGATCTCTCTATTTGAAAGCTCTACCTGCCCACTAGTTTGGGGATGATAAGCAGAAGCAATTCTACGATTAACGTCATATCTATCAAGAGTTTTTCTAAAACCGCCATGAATAAAATGAGAACCTCCGTCAGTTATAAGATATCTAGGCACACCAAACCTAGGAAAAATAACATCCTTAAGCATTTTTAACGAGGTCTCACCATCGACACTCTTTGTAGGTATGGCTTCTACCCACTTGGTAACATAATCAACAGCAACAAGTATGTGAGTATAGCCTTTTGAAGGAGGAAAAGGACCCATAAAGTCAAATCCCCAACAATCAAATGGTTCAATAACAAGAGTGTAACTCATAGGCATTTCATTGCGTCTAGAAATATTACCAACTCTTTGACATTCATCACAAGATAAAACATACCTTCTAGCATCTTTAAAGAGGGTAACCTTTTGTGCAGTTCTATCTCCAGCATGATGTCCTCCATAAGCACTGCCATGGCTTTTTCTTAATATTTCTTGTTGCTCATATTCCGGAACACATCTTCGTATAATACCATCAACTCCTTCTTTATATAGGTGTGGGTCATCCCAAAAATAATGCCTCAAATCATAGAAGAATTTTCTTCTTTGCTGAGCTGTAAAGGTTAGAGGCAAATACTGGAAACAATAAAGTTAGCATAATCAGCATACCAAGGAAGGTCTCGCAAAGTTACATTTATTGAAGCCAACTGTTCATTTGGAAAACTATCATTAACAGCAATAGGATCAAAAGAAATGTTTTCCAATCTAGATAAGTTGTCAGCCATAGGATTTTCAACACCTTTCCTATCCACAATATGCAAATCAAACTCTTGTAAAAGCAACACCCATCTAATAAGCCCAGGCTTAGCATCCTTCTTAGACATAAGATATCTAATAACAGCGTGATCAGTATAAATAGTAACTTTAGAATCAACAATGTAAGGTCTAAACTTATCACATGCAAAAACAATAGCAAGAAACTCTTTCTTAGTAGTAGCATAATTCTTCTGAGCAGTATCAAGAGTCTTACTAGCATAATGAATAACATTCAGCTTATTATCTACGTGTTGTCCAAGAACAGCACCAATAGCAAAATCGCTAGCATCGCACATAATTTCAAAGGGTAAATTCCAATCAGGTGGTTGAACAATAGGAGCAGTAGTTAAAGCCTTTTTATAGGTTTCAAAAGCTTCCTTACAATCATCATCAAAGACAAATGGCACATCTTTTTGAAGAAGATTAGTAAGAGCCTTTGAAATCTTAGAGAAATCTTTAATAAACCTCCTATAGAAACCAGCATGACCAAGAATACTACAAATACCTTTAACATCTCTAGGACAGGGCATTTTCTCAATTGCTTCAACCTTTGATCTGTCAACTTCAATACCTCTTTCAGAGATTTTATGTCTAAGGACAATTCCTTCATTTACCATAAAGTAACATTTCTCTCAATTAAGAACAAGATTAGTTTCTTCACACCTCTGCAAAACTTTATCAAGATTGTGCAAACAATTATCAAAAGAAGTTCCATAGACGGAAAAATCGTCCATGAAAACCTCCACAATTTCTTCACAAAAACCATGAAAAATAGTAGACATGCATCTTTGAAAAGTAGCAGGAGCATTGCACAAACCAAACGGCATACGTCTATAAGCATAAGTTCCATAAGGACAAGTAAAAGTGATTTTCTCTTGATCTTGTGCTTTAACAGCAATCTGAGAGAAACCAGAATAACCATCAAGGAAACAAAAATGAGTTTTCTTAGATAACCTCTCTAACATCTGATCTATAAATGGTAAAGGATAGTGATCTTTCTTAGTAACTTTGTTAACCTTTCTATAGTCAATGCACATCCTATAACCAACTACTACCCTTTGAGGAATAAGCTCGTTATTCTCATTAGGCACGACAGTGATACCTCCTTTCTTAGGAACACAATGAACAGGACTAACCCATCTACTATCAGCAATAGGGTAAATAATACCAGCATCAAGGAGCTTTAATACCTCATTTCTTACCACATCCTTCATCTTGGGAATTAAGCGGTGCTGATGTTCAACAACTGGCTTTGCGTCTTCCTCCATGTTAATAGCATGCTGACATATAGTAGGAGAAATCCCTTTTAAATCGTCAAGAGTATATCCCATAGCTCCTCGGTGTTTCCTCAATATCTCCAATAACCTTTCTTCTTCCTTTCCTGAAAGTTTAGAACTGATAATAACAGGATATATTTTCTTATCATCTATATAAGCATACTTGAGATCATCAGGTAAAGGTTTTAATTCGAACACAGGATCTTCCTTAGGTGGCAAAGTGGTACCAAGATCCTCCACAGGTAAATTGTGCTGAATCAACGGCGGTTGACGAAGGAAAATATCGTCAATCTCTTCCCTTTCCTTCCTGTAAACATCACTTTCATGGTCCTCCATAAATAGCTGCAAAGCATTATTAGGAGCAAGGGCAATAGAAGCAAGCTGTTCAACTCAAAAAATTTCATTAGGCATTTCATTTTCATAAGAAGTCTTAGCAAACCTAGAAAAATTAAACTTATAAGATTCTCCATTAAACTTAGTGAAAATTTTCTCCTTCTTATAGTCTATCACAGCACCACAAGTATTCAAAAAGGGTCTACCAAAAATAATAGAACAAGTTTTACTAGCTTCCGTACCAAGTATTAGGAAATCAGTAGGATATTTAGTCTTACCGCATAGAACTTCCACATCTCGAACAATACCAAGAGGGCAAACAGTTTCTCTGTTAGCAAGCTGAACAACTACATCAATATCCTCAAGTTCACAAGGGCCAATATCATGCATAATTTCGCTATAAAGCTCTAAAGGAATGGCACTTGAACTTGCACCAATGTCACATAAACCATAATAGCAGTGATCTCCAATACATGAAAACGTTGCAGCCACAAAGGGTTAATACATTTGAATTGTATTGGCAAGATATCACTGCTCTGAGGTCTAACTTTTCAATCTTAACTTAGGCTAAGTGAGGTTGCAGAAAAACAGTCTCAGACTCCGTCCTATCTTTCCAATCAATATTTTAGTTTTGCAAAGGCATAAAGCTTCTAACTCCACGAGGGTACATGTCAGTAGGTCAGGCTCAAAGCCCCTACCATGCCAATCTTCATTCCACCATTGTACATGTCAGTAAGTCAGGCTCCATGCCCTTACTATGCCAATCTTCTTTTCACCATCGTACATGTCAGTAAGTCAGGCTCCACGCCCTTACCATGCCAATCTTCTTTCACCATTGTACATGTCAGTAAGTCAGGCTCCACACCCTTACCATGCCAATATTCTTTCACCATTGTACATGTCAGTAAGTCAGGCTCCATGCCCTTACCATGCCAATCTCCATTTCTCCATTTCTCATGTCAGTAAGTCAGGCTCTAAGCCCTTACGATACTAATTTCTATCACATTCGTGTAACGCAAAACAACTAACTCTGCATACACACTTATACTCACAATCACAAAACCTATATAGAACAGATAGAAACACCATAAAAATGATACTTGCCTTGATAAAATTGAAGATCTCACACTTCTTCCTATCAACTCAAGAGTTGCAATCCGTTCAATCTAAATCATAGTAAAATAGCACACCGTAAACACATAGCAACATATAAATAAGCACAATTAAACATTATGAATGAAATATGTTGCTTAAACATGACAAACACATTTAAATATGCCTTTTAGTTGATAACTACATGCATGATGCCATGAATAATTTTTATTTATTGTTTAAATAGTTCAAACCATTTTCTAACACTAGAGAAGGCCTTAACACTAAATAAATACTAAAAATAAGTTTATAGAAACTAGTATTATTTGATAGATAATTAAATTGTGAATCAAATGAAAGATGATTTATCTAAAACAGAGCTTTAGATTTAAAGATATGAATTTTCAAAGTTTCATTTGAGCTGGCACAAAATGTAAAACAATCGATCGATCGGCCATAGCACCCAGCGTGTGGAAAGAAAAGACGTGGCAATCTCTAGATCTCTTGATCGGCATCTGGCGACGGGGGCATGTTAGCTCCATCTTCGACTCCGGTTTGCTCAGGTTAGATGGCTTGGCTCAGCTTCGAGGACTATGGCTTGATAGTTCAAATATAAATTATAGATTCAAAAATTCTACAACTAGAAAAACAAGTATCACTGTGTAGGGAATTTAATTGTGAATCCAACACAACGAACATCATTCAAAACGGAGCTATAGATTTATAATTATGAATTTTTGAAGATCCACTTGAGCTAGTAAAATCCTACACCGATCGATCACGCACGTAAAGAAACAGAACCTACACATGGATTGGGATTAAAACAAGCTCAGTGGTTCAGACTGTACGAGATTAAACGACGGTGGCTGTTCAACACATACCAGCTGCTAATGTAGTTCATGCCGGTGCGGGAGATAACGGCGACGCACTCGGTGGTGATGTACCGGCGGTCTTCGACGATGGTGTGCAGCAAACTACAGTAAGCTCGTGGGTGTCCTTGGCGACGACTCCCGTTTCCTCGAGGCAGGGGACAGAGGAGAGCTTCGGCTCCAGCGATGCTCCAGCGGTCTCATCTGCGTGTCCTCGTGGTCCTGTCGTCGTACATGCACAGCCGAAGAAGCTTAATGTGATGGTGAGCTTCGGTCGTGGTCGTGGTCGGTCCCGTAGATTTGCTGCAGGATATTCAAACGGAGGATCTCAGGAGATGCAAAAGATCTCGGGGAATATGTAGGTGCCAAAATCCGACGGATCCGTACCTTGGTTACGCCGGAATCTATCGCCATCGCGGACGGCGGACGGCGGCGAACGGTGGCTTCAGTCAAGGACTAAGGCGTCGTTCTGGGGCAAACGCGGGCAGAAAACCGTGTCACAATGATGCACAGAAAAATACAGGAATAAAGGAACAGAAAGGAGGCTCGGTGTCGACGGGGCTTACTGGAATCGAGGATTTTGCCGGCGGCAATGGCGAGATCTCGAGCTCGATTCTGAGCGGCCTGGCGGCTGGGAGAGAGGGAAAAGATGAGTGCAGGATAGAGGAGGGAGAGGGGTTTATATAGGCGTGATCGGGGGAAGTTTTTAAGGCCGAAATCGCTGGGATTTCGTCGCGAGGAAAATGCGCAGCGTCGGGTGTCCTCGCGTGATTACCGGCTGGAGGTTGAAGATGGTGACGTGGCCTGACAGCAGGGACCCGCACGTCAGAGAGAGAAAGAGAGAAAAGAGTGGTACCGGTTCGGGCAGGTTAATTGGGCCGCAGCTGATTCCTCTTACTGGGCCGAAGGGTTCCTGGAGTATAACTTTTACAACTTTGGTCCAATTTGCTTCAAACCAACTTCTCAAAATTTCTAAAATTCAAGGCAACAAAATAGGACAGTAATAAAACACACTTTTCTTATTAAAACAATTTTTTAAGGAAACTTTATAAATTAGCTAAAAGGCTTTATTGGCATAATAGAAAATGGTTTGAAATTTAATCCTTTTAAATTCAGAGAATAAACTTTATAAAAAAATAGTTTTTGAAATTTATTTTCAACATTCCTTTGGCATTGAAAACTTTATAAATCATTTTGTAAAATATTTCCTTTGCAAGTGTGCTTGCATAGTATTTGAATAAATGCAATAATAGTATTTTGAATTCTTATTTTCTCAAATAAGTTCTTCGAGGATTATTAATAGAAAGTTTGAAATGGTTTTCCTAATAAGCCTTTTTAAAACAAAAAGTTTTAATTCCTTCTGAAATTTTAAATCCAGACAAGCAAACATGGTTCCTATTTTTACTTATTTTCACATTCCAATTTTTGGGATGTGATAGACTACCACCCTTAAAAGAAATCTCGTCCCGAGATTTGGAGAGGCTAGAAATAAAGATGGGTTTGTGATACTAGGTGGGCTACCACCCTTAAAAGTAACTCTTGGTTTGATATAGAGTAAAGAAATCAATAGCATAGAAAGTTACAGGGTGTTGTGGAACAATCTTCTCGATCACTACTTATGAGTTGTTGTAATTGGCGCTTCAAAGACCTCTTCTACAACTTCTTCCACCTCGATGTGGTTTATGTGTCCCTCTTTGAATGAATTGAGTTCGTTCCCATTGGAACCTCTAGGTTCATTCTTCCCTTCAGGGCAGTCCCATGAATAGTGTCCCAACTCATGACACTTGAAGCACTCCAATTGGTTCTTGTCCCTCTTGTCGGAGCGGTTGTGGCGCCCAACATCTTTCTTCTTTTCTGGGCAATCCCAAGAATAGTGTCCTAGCTCTTTACAATTGTAGCACTGCACCTGACTAATATCTCTCTTGTTGAATTTGCTAGTACGGCCATTCAAACCATTGTTACCTCCATTAGTGTGACCACTTCTGTTGTCATTGCCACTTCCATAGTTTTTGTTATGGTTTTTGTGGTCATCATGGTCATGTCCATTTCCCTCATATCTACCATGATAATGGTGGTTATGGCCATAGTGGTGGTTAACATTACCATGCTTGTGAGATCCATATCTTCCATTGTCATCATGCAAGTTGCGCTTCTGCACATGCTCGTGATATTTGCTACTATGGTGCTTCCTTTTTTTGCTTTCCGATTGCTTCATCTTGTTCTCAAGAATTATAGCTTGATCAAGAAATGCCTGGAATGTAGGAGTATATGCGACTGACAAGGGAATTGACAACTCATCATTAAGGCCCTCTAAAAACTTCTCCTTCCTCTTTGCATCAATGTCAATATTTTCAGGCGTACAGCATGACAAGTTGGTGAACTCATCAATGTATTCTGACAAACTATAATACCTTTGTTTGAGATCACGGAACTCCTTCCTTTTCAGGCTCATCACTCCAGCTGAAATATGTGCAGCTTAGAATCCCTCTTGGAACGAGTCCCAGGTCACTCCATCAATGGGGTGAGTGATTTGGTAGGTGTCCCACCAGCTTGCTGCTGGTCCTTCCAACAGATGAGCTGCAAACCTAACCTTTTCAGCATCAGTGCAACCAGTAGTCATCAAGTCTTTGTTAACAGAACGGAGCCAATCCATAGCCTCCAGTGGTTCAGCAGCACGTGAAAACTTGGCAGGGCGAAGAATCTGAGTCATGACTTGCAAGCATGTCGGCCAGAGGGGGTGGTGGTGGTGGAGGGTTGTTATTGTTGTTGTTCTGAGTGTTGGCAAGAATCTGAGTCATGACTTGCATGAGTTGAGCCTGGGCTTCCATCATATGCTGCATCTGTTCCTCAGGAGCACGACGAGGAGGCATCTGTTGGGTTTGAAATAGGTGAGGTTAGACTTAGAGATAGAGTCTAGGGAATAAAGTTTCCTACCCACAACACATGCATAGAAACAATCCTTAAAAGAACACATATATCAGCACACACACACAAGCATAGGAGAAACTTTTTAAACTAAACTTGCAATAAACAACTCACAAATAGTTTGAAGGTACGCAAACGTTTAAGTCTAAGGGGATACAATATCTAATGCCATACCACAAGCGGTCACGGCATAAACGCGAACTCAAAGATAAAGTGGGGTAGTCTATCTAACTACTCTACTCTTCCATGGCGACTTCCTCCTCCTCAACATCGAAGCCATTCTCCTTGAGTAGCCTCTTGTAGTCCTGCAGTTCTTCGGTTAGGGTGTCAACCTTCTCTTGAAGCTCCCTCTTGTCGGCGCGCAGCTTCTCGATCAGATCGTGGTCCGCTTCAAGCTCGAAGTCGTTGCACTCTAACTTCTGCTTCAGCTCTCTAACTTCTTTGTTCCTGGCTTGGATCCTCTTCTCTTGGCTCTTCTGCTGCTTCTCTTGAGTCTCAAACTTTGCCTCCATCTCCTTGATCCTCTGTTCCTGCTCCAGGTGTTGTTTGTCCTTCTCGGCAAGCTGGGCGCGTAACTCGTCATTGTTAAACAACTCATTGTACCTCTCAACATCGATGTCCCTGACGAGGTACTCTAACTCGGCGAGGTGAATGCGCATGGGGTCTTGTTCGCTGTCAGATAGCCCGATGGCCAAGCCCTCCTCATCACGTCGGCCATAGGGGTGGGAGTAGTGGTTCTGGAGCTCGGAGAAGTGACGTTCACAGAGGCGTGCTATCAGTTCTTGCATGAGGAGATGGGCGCCCGCCTTTTTGTCGGTGTGGAAGGTCTTGAACTTGATCTTTTCAGCCTTCGGCTCTGTCTCGCGCCCTGGCTGCGTGATGTGGATGACCCAGACGTCCTTCTTGTGAAACTTGGTCATCTCGCTCCCATTGATGAACGGGGTAGGCAGGGACAAGGCGGTGACGATGTCGATGAGGCGCTTTCCGAAGCTGAAGTCCTTGAAACTGTCGGGCTTGGTGATGTGGAAGGTTGACATCTTTATGTTGGAACATGACAAGTTAGTAAGCCAAAAGTGAAAAACTTAACAAAAGCGCTGAACAAGAGTTAAAGAGATTTCTAACTTAGAGAAGTCAAAACTATTCCTAAGTGTTAGCAACAAAGAGAAACAAGAACAACTCCTAAATTTTTCATAAGGGTTTTTGTCCAATCCTAGGGTCACAAACCTAAGGGCAACACTTTGCTCTGATACCATCTGTAACACCCCGACCACCCCGTGGCTCGGGCTTGTTACCCCTGACAGCTCTCTAGGATCTCTAGACTAGCCCCACAGACCAACACTAGTCTTTTCTGCGCACTTTGTCCTCACTCATGCGCACCCGAGAAGAACTTCCTGGTCGGTTACCCATCCCCAAATCGCTCTGGTCCAAGCACGCTTGACGAAGGAATGACAAACGGGCCCCCGATATTTGCCTACCTGGTTTTCGGTCTAGGAAAGGTCTCTCTCGAAAGGCTCTTGTGGCCCATCAAGGCAGCGGTCTAGCGTGGCCCAGGAGCTAAACTTGGCGTGCAAGCAAGGACCCGAAGAATTGAAGTTGGATTAGGTTTTGTTTGAGTACCGATCCAATCTGTATCTGGTTCGAGAGACCGTCCCGAGACCCAGCCTTCGCATATAAAAGGCTGGGAGGGCGATGGCGAAGACTCCATCGCGGCTCCCAGAAGCCGCCGTCGATCAGCAGAACGCGACGTCCACGCAAAAGACCAGTTCCACTCCGGCTCCCGAAAGAAGGGTCGTCGGAACCGCTATGACAACACGGAGAACACAGACATGGTAGCAGCAGGCTATGTGCACGAAGATCATGACGACAACCGCGACTTACCGCGGCGAGGAAACAATTACCATGGTAGCAGCAGCAGAAGTGCCTCGAAGCCAAGTAAGGAGTGGCGCCGACGACAGCCACAGCTGTCGGCAGAGGAGATGCTTGATAGCAGATGCCCACGGCATACGTACCTCAACAAGGATGGAGTACGGAGACCTGCGCACCTCCTCATCGAATGTAGAGAATTCCTTCGTCTCAACCGGGCACTTCAGGAAAGGATGAGCACCGAGCAGCCAGTGGCAGGGCGATAGCTTTCAACGCTCCACCACCACCGCCTAACCCACCAGCGAACGTCGCACAGCAAGGCCATCAGGCCGCCACGATCCAGCAAGCTGAGCCGCGACAGCCGGGCAACGAGGAAGAAGAGTTCCTGCCGCCAAGAGGTTTTGTGCCGATGATTCAGAGGGGGCGCCCGACGAATAAAGTTCAGCGGAAGCGCGCAAGGGAAGTGTTTCACGCCGAACATGCGCCACCGGCCACCCCCGAATATCTGGACTGGTCCGAACATCCGATCGGTTTCGACAGGTCAGATCATCCACCGAAGATCCCACGCCCAGGACACCATGCCTTGGTTCTCGAGGCGCAGATAGGGGGTTTTACCTCGAAAAAGGTGTTCATGGACGGAGGCAGCAGTTTGAACCTCATCTACGCAGATACACTGCGAAAGATCAAGATCCCGTTAAACAATCTCCTGCCAACGGAGACCTCCTTCCACGGAATCGTCCCAGGAAAGTCGACGTACCCATTGGGGGCGATACATCTCGACGTCATCTTCGGCACGCCAGCAAACTTCAGAAAGGAGAAGATCGAATTCGAGGTCGTCGACTGGCCCTCGCAGTACCACGCCATCATCGGACGACCAGCGTTCGCTCGATTCATGGCGGTACCGCACTACGCTTACCTCAAGCTGTGGATTCCCGCAAACAGAGGACCACTGACGATCAGCGGCAGCTTCGCCCGATCCGAAAACTGCGACAAGGACTTCAACACCATGTCCCAAACCTTCGGGGTGCACGAGGAGCTGCACCATATTCGGGAAGCCACTGTGATGGACATCGATCCACCGGCGCAACAGAACGCCCTAGAACTGTCGTTCGATGCCACCAAGGATACCCGAGAGCACCAGATCCATCCGACGGATCCAACCAAGACGGCGCGGGTGTCGAACTCCCTCTCTCCCGCATAGGAAAGCGCGCTCGTCGAGTTCCTCCGTGAGCACTGGAGGATGTTCGCCTGGTGTCCAGCAGATATGTCGGGCATCCCCAGGGAACTCGCCGAGCACGAGCTTAAGATCTTCCCCAACACGAAACCGGTCAAGCAATCTATGCGCCGGTATAATCCAGAGAAGGCCAAGTCTATGGGCGAAGAAATCAACCGCCTCCTCGAAGCCAAGTTCATCAGAGAGATGAAGGAAGCTACGTGGCTCTCGCCACCGGTGATGGTGGAGAAGAAGGACACCAAGATCTACAGGATGTGCATCGACTTCACGGCCCTGAACAAGCACTGCCCGAAGGACTACTTCCCCCTGCCCCGAATCGACCAGATCATCGACTCCATGGCAGGATGCGAACGCCTTTCGTTCCTCGACGCCTACTCCGGGTATAACCAGATACAGCTGAAAGTAGAAGACGAAGACAAGACGGCGTTCATCACCCCGCACGGGGTATACTGCTACATGACGATGCCCTTCGGGCTCAAGAACGCCGGAGCCACCTATCAACGGTGCATGCAGGCGTGCCTAAAGGAGCAAATTGGCCGCAATATCGAGGTCTACGTCGACGACATTGTCATCAAGACCGCGAAGGCAGACAGCCTGCTCGATGACCTTCGAGAAACCTTCGCCAACCTTGACAAATATAGCATCAAGCTTAACCCAAAGAAGTGCTCTTTCGGGGTACCCACCGGCCAACTGCTGGGCTATCTCATCTCCGAAAGGGGGATAGAAGGCAACCCAGAGAAGATACAGGCCATCATCAACATGCAGCCTCCAAGGACGCTTCGACATGTCCAACAGTTGACAGGTCGACTCGCAGCGCTTAGCCGCTTCATCAGCAAGCTCGGCGAAAAAGCACTCCCTTTTTATCGGCTGCTCCGGAAAACAGACAACTTCACGTGGACCGAAGAGGCGCAAACCGCTTTTGACGACCTCAAACGTCGTCTGTCGACCTCCCCAGTTCTCGTCACACCCCGAGAGAAGGAGCCGATGTTGCTATACATCGCGGCTACGAATCAAGTTGTCAGCTCAGTACTTATGGTCGAACGCGCGGAGGAAGGCAAGGAGCATGGAGTACAGAGGCCTGTGTACTACCTAAGTGAAGTCTTATCTCCGACCAAGCAAAGATACCCCCATTATCAGAAGCTAGCATACGCTATCTACATGACGGGGAAGAAATTGCCGCACTACTTCGAATGCCACTCCATCATAGTGGTGGCCTCAAATCCAGTTTCCAGCATCCTCAACAATCCAGACGCCACAGGGCGTGTATCGCTATGGGGAGTCACGCTGGGGCCCTGGGAGATCACGTAACAGCGCCAGTCCGCAATCAAGTCCCAAGTCCTACCGGATTTCATAGCCGAGTGGACGGAAGCCCAGATGCCCGAGCTCCCAGACCTGTCGAACAGCTGTACCATATTTGTCGACGGGTCCAAGCGGGTTTCGGGGGCAGGAGCAGGAGTGGTCCTGGTGTCACCGTAAGGGGACAGGATGCGCTACGTCCTCCGCATGCGCTTCCCGAATCCCTCCAACAATGAGGCGGAGTATGAAGCCGTCCTCCACGGCATGCGCATGGCGAAGGCTTGCGGGGCCACCCGCATTAAGATTCATGGAGACTCGAACCTTATCGCCCAGCAAGTCATGAAAGAGTGCGACGCAATGTGTGCAAACATGATCGCATATCGAGCCATGTACGATAAGCTCGAAGGCGAATTCGAGGGCTGCGAAGTGACGCACATCGGCAGGGAAAGCAATGAAGAGGCAGACAACCTGGCCAACATCGGGTCAAGGTGCCTCCCAATACCGCCCGGAGTCTTCTTTGAAGAGATTTTCGAGCGCTCCGTCAAGATCAAACCAGTAACCGACCCGGCGTTAGCAACACGCTCGGGGGCTCGGCAGGCCAACACCACCTCAGTGACGGGAACGGAAGATCTCCCGAAGGACGGGGCCGCAGTCATGCTCGTCGAAGCAACATGGACGAAGCCATACTTGGCCTACCTGATGCGGGGCAAGCTCCCAGAGGATCCCATCCATCGCCGACAAGTCATGCGGCGTTCCAAGGCCTTCACGATAATCAACGGGGAGCTCTACAAGTGTAGCACCACAGGGGTGCTCCAACGGTGCATAGCACAGGAAGATGGGATCGCTATCCTTCGAGAAATCCATGAAGGAATCTGTGGGCACCACGCTTGCAGCCGAACCCTCGTGGCCAAGGCTTTTCGGTCAGGATTCTACTGGCTATCCGCCCTCTACGACGCCAGGAACATCGTCCAGCACTGCGAAGCATGCCAGTTATTCGCCACCAAGCCTCATGCACCTGCGTCTGAACTGCACACCATCCCTATGGCCTGGCCCTTCGCACAATGGGGACTCGATCAAGTGGGGACTCTCCCCAAATCGTCCCGAGGAGGTCATACCTACCTGCTGGTCACAGTGGACAAGTTCTCCAAATGGATAGAAGCTGTTCCGGTCACCAACCAAGAGGCGACCACGGCAGTCAAGTTCTTCGAGTCCATTGTCTACCGGTACGGCGTCCCGAATAGCATTATCACCGACAACGGCACCAACTTCACTTCGGGCGAATTCCAGGACTTCGCCAAAAGCCTCGGCATCAAACTCAAGTACGCTTCGGTAGCGCACCCCAAGTCTAATGGCCAGGTTGAAAAAGCCAACGGACTTGTATGCGGAGGCCTGAAGAAGCGACTGCTTCGACCTCTCAAACGTGCAGCAGGCGCCTGGGTCGAGGAACTGCCTTCGGTGCTATGGAGCCTGCGAACAACACCCAATTCTTCGACGGGCTATACACCTTTCTTTCTACTTTTCGGAGCAGAAGCAGTGCTACCTACCGATGTGCGCTACAGCGCGCCCCGCGTGGTCGCCTACGTCGAGGAGGATGCGGACAAGGCATTGGCGGACGCTCAAGATCTACTAGACGAAGCTCGAGATGTCGCCCTCGTCCGTTTGGCGGTTTATCAGCAGAGCCTCCGCAACTACCACAGCAGGCGGGTGCGCGGATGCTCATTTGAGCCGGGCAACCTTGTGCTCCGCCTCAAGCAGACAAGCACGTCGAAGCTGGAGCCATCATGGGAAGGCCCGTACCTCATCCATGAGGTCATCCCAGGGGGGGCATACCGCCTACGCAACCCGAAAACGGGGAAAGATATAGAGAACCCGTGGAACGCCGCGCAGCTGCGCCGCTTCTACCCTTAGCTAGCAAAGCTGTTTCTCCTACCCCCTCTACTATGTAATCAAGTGTCGGCAGCAGTCCACGCCCAACACTGTGCCTACGGCACCAAGCAATAAAGTTCGAATTCTTCACCTCATGAATCGACATCTGTGTATGCTTACGTTCGGGGGCTTCGACCCACGCTCGGGGGCTTGGCTTTTTGACCCGCGCTCGGGGGCTCTGCCTTTTCGACCCACGCTCGGGGGCTTGGCTTTTCGACCTGCGCTCGGGGGCTCTGCTTTTTCGACCCACGCTCGGGGGCTTGGCTTTTCGACCCGCGCTCGGGGGCTCTGGCTTTTCGACCCGCGCTCGGGGGCTCTGGCTTTTCGACCCGCGCTCGGGGGCTCTGCCTTTTCGACCCACGCTCGGGGGCTTGGCTTTTTTACCCGCGCTCGGGGGCTCTGGCTTTTCGACCCGCGCTCGGGGGCTCTGGCTTTTCGACCCGCGCTCGGGGGCTCTGCCTTTTCGACCCACGCTCGGGGGCTTGGCTTTTCGACCCGCGCTCGGGGGCTCTGCCTTTTCAACCCACGCTCGGGGGCTTGGCTTTTCGACCCGCGCTCGGGGGCTCTGCATTTTCGACCCACGCTCGGGGGCTTGGCCCTTCGACTCACGCTCGGGGGCTTTGCCTCTCGCTCACGCCCGCGGGTTTCGCCCACGCTCGTGTTTTTCGCCTACGCGCGGGGGCTGCGCTCTCTCGACATGCGCTCGGGGGCTCCGCCCTCCGCTCGGGGGTTGCACTCTCTCGACCTACGCTCGGGGGTTTCGCCCTCCTGACCTACGCTCGGGGACTTCGCCTTTTTTTGCCCCAGACAAACAAGATATACATATACAATATATACACAACGTGGAGGTACAGACGCAGCCACAGGGCTAGTTCATGGCGCCGCGGCGCCTTGGTTTGCTCTCTGACGATCACTTTTGGTGATAATCTGTCGAGCAATACAGTCGGCTGTGCTTCTGCAAACAGCATAGTGGTGCCCCATATCAAAGCGACCACTGGGAGACGGAGGAAGTGTCTTCAGAAGCTCTAGGTCGATCTCAGGATAGTGAGCATGTACGAAAGCAAGGGCGACCACGGCTCCGCAGCGCAAATGCTCCCGGACAAAGGAGTACACAGCGCTTCCGTTCTCAAACCGTTCGAGCAGCGCCGGCAGACCTTCGGGTTGTTTATTCAAAGGAAACATCACCTCGTGCACCAGAGCAAGTGCGCCTCGGCTCGTCTCAGCCAACACTCCGGCTTGGGTGATCCTGTCTTGAAGAAGTGTCAACTTCATCGCCTTCGACCGGTCCACCCAGAAATTGTCAGCAATCGAGTTGGCATGTGTTTGAGCAGCGATAAGATGCGCATTCACACGTCGGGCTTCGGCTCCACTGTCGAGGCACACATCTGCAGAAGAAAGATGAAGATTAGATTCGACAAAATTGAACAGCGAAGCAAAGGACACCGAAAACTCACATTTTAGAGCCTTCCCCAAATTCTTGATTTCGTCAAGCAGAAACTTCTCGGCGTCGGCAGCCAGTGACGCCTTCGACAGAGCGACATCAACCTTAGCAGTAACTACCTTCAGTTGACGCTGCGTGCTCTGGAGTTGGTCGCGCAGGGAACGAATCAGAGTCAATTCGCTCGAAGAAGGCGCCCTCTGTTCAACGGCACCAGAGGTACTACCAACTGTTTCATACTCAATAGGCCAGACGCTAGAGGTCGCGGACGGCTCCTGCATAAGAAGCCTAGCATCACACACAAGCATCGGCAACCAAATGACAAGTAAATTTACAGAACAGAAGAACAAGTTTTACAGCAGAAAGGGGTCCTAATTAGAGTCAAAGCCCTCGGCGCGGTACCACAAAAGTTAATTACAGAGGTGTGGCAGGAGCACTACTCGCACTACGCTGAGCTACCAGCCTTGCTAGACGGTGCGCCAGATGCGCCACGTTTTTGAGCCCTCGCCGCCGCGCGTTTCTCGTTCCTCTCGGCCAAGAAGCTCGTCATCCGAGCAGCCAGATCACGAGCACGAGCAACATAACTCTTGGCAGACTTGTCGTGTCCGTCCTTGTCTTTTGGATAGGTGCTCGTGATCTTGTCAGCATCGAACTCCACATCGTGCATCATCATCATGGAGAAGACAGATTATGAGCCGATAATTACCTGTCGCCGAACCGCGGCAAATAACGGGTCTTCGCCGCCGGCCTTCACCGCCAGAGCTTCGATGATCCCCGCAATGGTGTCGCTGACTGAATCGGGGATAGACGTATCCCGAACGCGAACAAGCGTCGATCGCACCCTCGCTAGGAGGTTGCCAACCTCTCGACTCAGGCGCTCGGCGAGGCCGACGCTGGATTCGAGCCCAGCGGGCTCCTTCATAGCTCTGGCGTCCAATTCGGCAGCGGCTACAAGGAAAAACAAACCGCCAGGTCACCAATAGGACCCTTTGGCACGAAATCTACTTCAGACGAGGTCGAGGACTTGATGTCTACGTACTTCTATTCTTGTAGACACTTGTTGGGCCTCCAAGTGCAGAGGTTTGTAGAACAGCAGCAAGTTTCCCTTAAGTGGATCACCCAAGGTTTATCAAACTCAGGGAGGTTAGAGGTCAAAGCTATCCCTCTCAAGCAACCCTGCAATTACGATACAGAAAGTCTCTTGTGTCCCCAACACACCCAATACACTTGTCAGATGTATAGGTGCACTAGTTCGGCGAAGAGATAGTGAAATACAAGTGGTATAGATGATTATAAGTAGCAAACGTGATGTGAAGTAAATATCGCTGCGAGCAAACAAGTAACAAAATAGCAAGTAAACGGTGTGCAAAGCTTGGAAACAAGGCCTAGGGATCATACTTTCACTAGTGGACACACTCCCAACAATATAACATGACTGAACAAATAACTTCTCTTTGCTAAGGCACTCTGAATTACTCTCCTATTGAATAACACTAATCATTGTGTAGTGGCTACAGAAGCACCCCTTAAAGTTCATCAAGTACTTGACAAACACCACTCATAGAGATACCCAAATCAGATCACAACTCAAGATAGATATCATTGCAACTTAAACCAAGTACTAACATGGTGCACACACTGTCAACATTACACCATGAAAGGAGGAATAGATCACTCAAACTATCATAGCAATAATTATTCTCATAATCCACAAGAGATCACAATCATAGCCTAAACCAAGTACCACCATGATGCACGCACTGTCACCGTTACACCATAGCAGGAGGAATAGATTACTTTAATAACATCACTAGAGTACACAAAATATCTGAATAATAACATGTACTTGCTCAACATGATACAAAGCTCACGATCACATAAAGATCACATCATGGGAGAGAGAGGTGAACCACATAGCTACCGGTAGAGCCCTTAGCCCCGGGGATGAACTACTCCCTCCTCATCATAGGAGACAGCAAGGTTGATGGAGATGGCGGTGAGGTCGATGGAGACAGCGGAGACGGCGATGGAGACTGATGGAGATGGCTCCGGGGGCACTTCCCCGTCCCGGCAGGGTGCCAGAACAGAGACTTCTGTCCCCCGAAATTCGTCGACGGTGGCGGCGGAGCTACGGAACTGCTTCTGGAAAATTGCCGAATCCTCTAGGGTTTTCCGTCCCGAGGCTTCTTATAGGCGAAGGGGCGTCGTCAGGGGTGGAGCCAGGCTCCCTCACGCGGGCCCCGCGTGGCCAGGGCCCTAGCCGCACCACCCCTGTGTGTGGGGCCCTGGTGGCCCCCCTCCTACTCCTCTTCGGATCTCTGGAAGCTTCCGGGTAAAATAAGACTTCAGGAACTTGTTTCGTCCAATTCCGAGAATATTTCCTGTGTATCACTCTGAAACACAAAAACAGCAGAAAACAGGGAACTGGCACTGTGGCAACTCGTTAATAGGTTAGTTCCGGAAAATGCATAAAAGTGCCACTAAGTGTAACAAAACAATAGGCAAATGGTGTAAAAACAAGCATGGAGCATCAAAAATTATATATACGTTTGAGACGTATCAGCATCCCCAAGCTTAACTCCTGCTCGTCCTCGAGTAGGTAAGTGATAACAAAAGAATAATTTTTGAGGTGACATGCACCTACACAATCTTGATCATATATGTAAGCATTTGTGAGCTGGTGTCATAAGAACTTAAAACATGGGCATGAAGATATAATCATGACAATAAGAACTTAGCAACCATGTTGTAAACATGTAAATGAACACAAACAAAAGATCATGAATAATGAAACAATGAAAGTCAAACGTGTGTTCAAATCATAAGGAAAAACATACAAATGGTTTTCAGGTTGTCCTTCAAAGAGAGCAAAACATAAATGCATAGGACACCTTCAAGTTTAAGAGGGCGACTAGATACAAATAATTTGAGAACAAGTGAAACCATGATCATGAATCAATCAATGATAAACTTTGGGACAATGCACATTATACTCAGAATGACAACTATGCTCTCTTAATGGTGCATAAAGGTAGAAGGTGGAGACTCAACATAAAAGTAAAAGAAAGGCCCTTCGCAGAGGGAAGCAGTGATTAAACATGTGCTAGAGCTTTTCATTTGTAAAACAGAGAGATAAAAATTGGTTTTGAGAGGTGGTTGTCTTTGTCAACGACTGGCAATGGGGTTCTTACTATCTTCCATACAAAAATGAAGCAAGTTTTTGAGAGAGAGATTGGCACTTTTGTGCTCTTTTTATAAAGCTTGGCACTCCTCCCCACCTTTTTTCCTTTCTCAAACCATGGCTAACCGATTCCATCGGGTGCCCACCAACATTCACATTCCATGGAGGAGTGCCTTTTTTCTTTCTTTTTTCTCTTTTTTTGTATTTTTGTAATAAGCAATATGGAAGATAGCAAATCCGACCACTACGTCCCCATGAGCTGAAAACAGTGTCACAAAATGAGAAGTATTTTGAAGGTTTTTTGAAAGGTAGCACATGAAAATTTACTTGGAATGGCTTACAAATACCATGCATAGGAATTTATAGTGGACACAATGGCAAACTTGGTTTTTGGGAGTTGGATGCACGAGTAGAGCTCATACTCAGTACAAAATGAGGGCTAGCAAAAGACTGGGAGCGACCAACTAAGAGAGCAATAACGGCCATAATCATGCAAAGCGACAAAGCGACATTAAAAGAAGCATAAGATGGCATCAAAAGTCACAAACTAAATGATCATAGAGGCTATAGGCGACTTATTTTGTAGTCAACATGGTGTAAGCATGTGCCAAGTCAACCCAAATAAAGCATCAAGGAGAAAACCAAAATAATGCTTCCAAATAATAAAAACAACGCATGATTTTTTCAAAGGCTCATTAAGCAATCTCAGTTATTTGAGACAAGTCATGCTACAGCAAAACCACTAAGCATACTATCAAAAAGACATCAAGCACGACATGAAAAAGCCTAAGCCGCAGTCTACACAAGCTCCTTCTTGTACCACTATTTTGCACAAAGCTTTTTCTCTTTTCCAACACCATTTGAAATTTTTACAAACACCTCTTTTGATGAAAACCAATAAAGATCAGAGGCAAAAATACACCTTGATGAAAAGATATGACAAGGTCTGAACGCAAATCAAGGCAAAAACGAAAACCAAAAGCAGTAGCAGAAAAACAGAACACTCGTTGAAACGATAGGAGTGAAAACTAGAGTGTTCTTGGCAATGAAAAACGAGTTCATCTCCTCCAAAAGAAACATGATGTGATCTAACCATTTATTGCAGCAAACTAAACTAAACTAACTAAGAAAACTAAAACAACTGACGCTCCAAGAAAAAGACATAGTGCATGAAGCAAAAAAATATAGTGTCTTGAAAGGTGACCTGATTTTTGCCGATGAAGAAGGGGTGCCTCGGGGGCATCCCCAAGCTTTGACGCTTGTACTTCTTGGATTTTCTTGGGGTGATGCATGGGCATCCCCAAGCTTGAGCTTTTGTCCATTCTTCAACTCATCTCATCATTCTCCAATCCCTACACTTGAAAACTTCCTTCATACAAAACTAAACACAATTCTATTAGCAACATTAGTGTAAGCATAACATATAATCAACCCTTTTTGCTTCAGGTTTCAACCTAAAATCACCACATATTAAGTATATACTACTGTAGCAACTTCCCAAAAAGTTCCATGATCAAAAGAACTCAAAAAGAAAGCGATAAAGTGGCAAACACAAATATTGGCAGAAATCTGTCAAAACTGAACAGCTGACAAAGGTCGAATTTTTGAGGGGTTTTCTGTTGCTCAAATCAAAAAGTGTTCAACTAACGAAAGTTTGGATATAACCTGGGGCATATGCACAAGAAATCGCAGGTCCAAAAGATATACAGAGAATTTATACGAATTTTTACGGTGCAGCACCGAAAACATTTTCAGGACAGCAACATCCCCAAATCTTTACCTCACTCGAATTAGAGGCTTCTCTTGGCACAACAACAAAAATAAAAAGGATAAGGAGCGGTTATTACAGTAGTAATAACTTCCAAAACTCAAATAAAATAAAAAGTACTGAAAATAAACAATGGGTTATCTCCCAAGAGTGCTTTTCTTTAACGCCTTTGAGCTAGGCGCAGTAATTTGCAAAGATGCTCATGTGGGCGCCATATAAGAGCTTGAGGCAAAGGCGCCATATATGAACTTAAAGCAATAGAGAGCATCAAAAAGCAAATGTGAAAGACATTTATATCTGAACCACTTCCTATAAAAATAGTCTTGTAAAGAGACAAGTCATAAAAGCGCAAAGCAAAAAGCATAGGAAGGCAGAACAAGTACAACTTCAAGAATTGCAACATAAAGAGGGGAAACTCAATATTATTAAGATCCATCAAACCATGTTTCCCTCTCTCATAATAACTTTCAGTAGCATCATGAATAGAACTAACAATATAACTATCACATAAAGCTTCCCTATCATGAGCCACATGCATAAAAGTATTAATACTCACCACAGGAACAATAGTAGTAGGAGCAAATTCAATAGAATAATTATTCTCATCACCATAATCATCATAAATAGGAGGCATATTGTAATCATAACTAATTTTATCCTCAATAGTAGGTGAACTGAAAATATTATACCCATCATCATAACCATCATAAACTAGAGGTTTAGTATCATCACAAGCTAAAGAACAGCTATTTCGCAAAGCATATTCTTCAAACATATCATCATAAGGAGGAACATCACATATGGGAGATAAAATATCATCAGAGCAAACTTTCTCCACTAAAGCTGGGGAACTAAAAATATTATGCTTAACAAAACCAGCTTCCCCAAGCTTAGACTTTTCTATAGCATTAGCAACAACGGTGTTCAAAGCATTCATACTAACATCACTATTAGCATGCAAATTAAGCTCCAAAGGTTTTTCAATTTTCTCTTCAAACACTTCATATCTAAATTCAGGAAAAAGACTAAAGAACTCATTGTTTTCCATTAAGCCTAACTAGTGAAAATAAAAACAAGAAACAAAAAGATGTAATTGCAGAATCTAAAGGAAATAACTTCGAGCACTCACACAGGAGGATGCGAGTACCTTTTACCTTACCTCCCCGGCAACGGCGCCAGAAAAGAGCTTGATGTCTACGCACTTCTATTCTTGTAGACACTTGTTGGGCCTCCAAGTGCAGAGGTTTGTAGAACAGCAGCAAGTTTCCCTTAAGTGGATCACCCAAGGTTTATCGAACTCAGGGAGGTTAGAGGTCAAAGCTATCCCTCTCAAGCAACCCTGCAATTACGATACAGAAAGTCTCTTGTGTCCCCAACACACCCAATACACTTGTCAGATGTATAGGTGCACTAGTTCGACGAAGAGATAGTGAAATACAAGTGGTATAGATGATTATAAGTAGCAAACGTGATGTGAAGTAAATATCGCTGCGAGCAAACAAGTAAAAAAATAGCAAGTAAACGGTGTGCAAAGCTTGGAAACAAGGCCTAGGGATCATACTTTCACTAGTGGACACACTCCCAACAATATAACATGACTGAACAAATAACTTCTCTTTGCTAAGGCACTCTGAATTACTCTCCTATTGAATAACACTAATCATTGTGTAGTGGCTACAGAAGCACCCCTTAAAGTTCATCAAGTACTTGACAAACACCACTCATAGAGATACCCAAATCAGATCACAACTCAAGATAGATATCATTGCAACTTAAACCAAGTACTAACACGGTGCACACACTATCAACATTACACCATGAAAGGAGGAATAAATCACTCAAACTATCATAGCAATAATTATTCTCATAATCCACAAGAGATCACAATCACAGCCTAAACCAAGTACCACAATGATGCACGCACTGTCACCGTTACACCATAGCAGGAGGAATAGATTACTTTAATAACATCACTAGAGTACACAAAATATCTGAATAATAACATGTACTTGTTCAACATGATACAAAGCTCACGATCACATAAAGATCACATCATGGGAGAGAGAGGTGAACCACATAGCTACCGGTAGAGCCCTTAGCCCCGGGGATGAACTACTCCCTCCTCATCATAGGAGACTGTCGTCGTGGTGAAACAACATATGCCATAGGATGGCTTAAATGGGGGCCGACTAGATGCTGGAGGATTCGGGAGAGGGGAACGAGCTAAAGAGCCCGGCAGAAAGGAACACAGATCTACCCAGGTTCGGGGCTCTCGTAAGGAGATAACACCCCTACTCCTGCTCTACTTGCTTTATATTTGGATCGATGGAGTATACAACACTGGTGCTTCCGAGCTCTCTGCTAGAGGAGGAAGATGAACTGCTAAGTGTAGGAATACTCAGTGACCAACAAACCTCCAACCCTTTGCTAGGACTCCCTGTGCCACCTTATATAGTGGTGGCCAGGGTTACAATGGTCATAGGAGACCGGGAGACACCAACTACACTCCAAACAGGACTTGCTGTCGAGGGCAGACGCCCATGACTTTCTCCCTGATTGCTCTCGATGGGACTCCCCTTGCTGTACCTTGTACTTCCACGACTGTGACCTTACCACTCTAAGGTAAGCTTGTACTTGTGCACAGTGAGGGTGGGTAACCTCCACTGTGCACCCTGCCATCATACCCTGCTACCATGCTTGGATGTTTTCTTCCTTGATTGTAGCGATGTGACACCTTGGTTGACTTAAGTATCCCGGATATGACCGTTGGCCATATCCTGGACATATATGCCGGACCAACGACCTATGAAGGTCGGGTAATCCGGCCTCCCTGTTCCTGCACAACACATCAAAATAGATAGGCCGGCATATCTGAGTATATGCCGGCACTCCTCAGTCAGTATTCCGGTTAATCCGGCATATCCAAGTATCAGCCGGGATATACATATATGCCGGCCTGGCCGATGCTCCTATATTCCGGCCAGGCCCTTCCTAGGTCAACCGGTATAAAGTCAACCATGAGCCTTGTTCCTTTCTAGTCTCTTGACCCTATCGGGGGTCATCCCCCCGACACTAGTCCCCGAAGCTGCCGAGGTTCCCCAGTCATAACTGTGGAGCCTCGACAGGTTCAACATATCCTTTTTTCATCATACCCCAGTTTTTTGTTATAACCCGACGATCAGATTATATGTCGGGACATCAACCCATATCCCGGCCACTGTTCCTTCTCCAAAAGATATTCCGGCCGGTCCCGAGGGTATTCCGGACGGAACACATACACCGGGCAGTTATTCCGACATACAGACGAGTCTTCCTCGAGAAGCCACGCCTGACAGTTTGCATCGAAACTTGCAACTGCCCTGCCACCTCGAACGGTCACACACGATGTGACGGTTCATAGTGCATTTATTCCCTGCCATCATCATGGCCTAGTGGCACGGTTACAGGAACCGCCGCCCCACTCCGTGCCGCCACGTGGCGACTCACCGCAGAAACGGTCGTGGTAGTGGAACACTCCCCACGACCCCCACGACCGGCCTCCTCGATATAAATACGGGGTGGGGGTAACTTGCTCGTTTTACCCCCACACAGTCTTCGTCTTCCTCAGATCCTCTGCCCCCTGCGCTTCGCCGCCGGACCAAGGAACCGAGAAGGAAAGCCGCCGCCGTCGCCCACCTGCACGCCGGCGCCTCCGCTTGCCGACGTCCGGCATCATCGTCGACGACGCCGCCGCTCCTCTCTGCAACATTGCCGAGAGATCCGATCTTCCTCTGCACGCTCGCCGTCGTTCCACCACCGCCGGCCAAGCTTCGGTGAGCTTCTCTTTCTCTGTTCTTGTTCTTCATCCCTCCTGCCTCTTTGTAGCTATAGCACGATAGCCCTGCGAGCTTGAAGCTGCGCTAGTTTCTCTGCTTGATGTCTCCTTAGCATTGCCAGTGATATCCCTTTTGTAGTTCACCGCTGTTCTTCCGTAGGAATTATACCCCTGTTTATCTCCAGTTTTAACTGCCTCGGTAGATCTTCTATTTCTGCTAACATTGGTGAGGGCGGTATGCCGGAGAGACTAACCTCCCTCTTTTCTCCGGCCTTGATAGGATTAACATCACGGGACTCCGGCTCTCACGCCTTGTCCCGGCCATTAAGATGGCATCTTCAAGCATGACGGGTACCTCGGCCTCGGAGGAAGATAACTCGGCCCGGGCCCAAGGACGCTCCGGCTGGGAGGGGTCGGAGGTCACTCCGGCCGACATATCCTGGGTCACCTCCACCAGGAGAGTACCGGAGGGAGTTGCATGCCGGCTACCGGCGGGAGAGACTGCGCCGGCACCCGAACCCGGCGAACGCGTCGTCTTCATCGCTCACTTCGAGCGGGGTTTCGGCCTGCCGGTGTCGGACTTCTTCCGGGACATCCTCGACACCTATGATCTACAACCTCATCATATCCCGGCCAATGCCGTGATGATCCTCTCCGCCTTCGCTGCTTTTTGCGAAGGCTATGCCGGCATAGAGCCCTTATCCCAAGGCTGGGCGAAGTACTTCCAACTGCGGAAGCAAGTCATCTAAGAGCCGCCCCGGAGCAAGGATGAGCCGCAGGAGATAGCCCAGGAGAAGAAGGACCGCCCCATGACCCTATGCGGCGCGGCCACCATCATGTCCCGGAAGGGCTCGGACTTCCCCAAGGTGGAGCTCCTTGAGTCTTGCAAGAAGTGGCAGAAAAGCTTCTTCTACGTCAAGAACACCACCGACGAGGATCTGCTCAACCTGCCGCCATTTGTGGATGAGCCACCTTTGGCCATGAAGAATTGGACTTACAACCCAAAAAACTCGGTGATGCCGGTGAACGCGCTCCACCGGGTTAAGGGCGAGCTCCGGGATGCCGGCCTTACCCCTCAAGATCTGGTGGCATGCTATATCAGCCGGCGCGTCTCCCCTCTGCAGCGCCGGTCGCACAAGATCTGCCAGATGAGCGGGCCCATGGACCCCACCCGGCATTCCACACATGAGCTGACTCCGGCCGACATTCTGCGGCGGATCAAGGACGTCTGCAAGTCCTCTCAGGCCACCTTTGCCTGGGGGCTAGAACCATATAGCCGGGATAGGCCCGCCCCAACGGTAAACACCTCGGCCAACAGATACTCTTTTACCCGGCACACAGATACTTAAGCCGACACATATCTATTTATCGACATATATCATGCCTGATCCGACATACTTCTTGCGCCTGCATATTCCTTGCTTTTGACAAATTTACTTTGCATTATGCAGAAGTTCAGCTTCCAGGGTATGGAGAACTCCCGGATCAAGATCGCGGCAGACCGCACTGCTGCGGATGTTGAAGATCCGGATCATTGGCACAAGCTGCCCCGGAACACCCGTGCTGCCGCTGCCGCGGGTAAGGCCTCTTCATTCCGGCATTCCACTCAAGACTGGAGTGACCCTGACCTCGATGAAGATTGCCAGACATTTATCTGCCCGACACCTCTTGCTTATGCTTTTCCAGAAACACCTGTTGCTTACGCCTTTCCAATGCCGTCCTCAGCTATCCCGGACGACATGGTTGTCGATGCCGCTCCTCTGAACCAGGGACCTCCTTCTACCGGTGGACGTTCCGGCCGGAAGCGAGGCGTGAAGCCCCAGCCCGACACTCCTCAGTCACAGAAGAGGCAGAAGGTTGGCGTGCCCATACTGAAGAAACCGAGACCTGTCGCCGCGGGGTAAGTTCCTTCTCCTTGTTTTATTTCCGGCATATCTCTTGCCCTGATTATTAACTTGGTGTTTTCTCTCCTTCAGTGCTCCTCTTGCGCCGGAACAAGCTTCTGGCTCGAGTGGCGGCCCCAAGATCACTAAGCCGGCAGAAACTGCCACCTCCGACATACCCTCGGCAAGTCACACGACCTCCCCGGCGCCGGCATCTTCGCCTGCGCCTGAGAAGACCACCTCCCCGGCGAAGGACGTTCCTCCGCCGGAACAAGATATCTCTGCCCCCGACGTCCACATGGACTCGGGGGCTCAACAGGAACCCTCGGCTCCTGATGTCCACATGGACACAGGGGCCCACCAAGAAGCACCAGACTCCGGCGCGCCCACCAGCGACGCCGGCACAACTGAAGATGCTGGCGCAAGCAACAAGAGCGCCGGCACAGACATCAAGGGCAAAGGCCCTTTAGTGCCGGAAGTTCGGACTATTCCGGATCCTGCTCCTGCTGGCCAAGATGCACCGGCCGCGCCGGAACAGCCCGCGCCCAAGACTCCTTCTGCTGAAAAGACTCCTGCACCGGCCAAGACCACGGCGCCGGCCAAGACCTCTGCCCCGGCCAAGCCCGGCACACTGAAGATTCAGCCGACCAAGTCCGGCACTCCATCCGCCGCCACTGCTCCTTCTAAGGCAGCGCCCCGGACCAGCTCTGCTCTGGCCCTGCATCTTGGCAGGGCAGCAACCCGGCCTGGCTACCGGCGCAACTTCTTCGACACGCCGGAACTTGAGGGCCGCGTCCCCCTGGAGACGAAGAGTGACCAAAGCCTCGGGTCTCTCAAGGAGCACTGTGTCAGGTGGAACGACGCTGGTGATATGGACACAGCGGATTCCAGGAGCAAGAAGATGGCCGAAGCCACGGCTACTGGCAATCCAGCATATATTCTGGCCGCGAAACCCCTACCGATCGCCTGCGAGCTGCTCAGCCTCCAGCAGAGACTTCACCGATTGGCCGATGCCACCAACGTAAGTCCTTTCTACCTATACATATATCCCCAGTCCCCGAAAATGTCGGCTGTCCAGGATACGGACATCCGGGATTTTCTCATAGTCTTTTAGTTAGCTTCTTTTGAATTATCTACCGACACATGAGCTCAATCCGAGCTTCAAATCCTAGTCACCGAGAGCCGGGATAGGTGAGCACTCACCTGTGCTGGGTCTCTAACAATTTCACATCTCAATTATTTTTCAAATCCTCTTGACCGAGATATAAGCTCGATTCGAGCTTCAAATCCTAGTCACCGAGAGCCGGGATAGGTGCGCAGCACCTGTGCCGGGTCTTCAAAAGAATGATCACTTGATAGAATCTTCAACTTAATTATCATGCCAAATTTCTCTGCTGACATTTCAAATCCCGGCACTTTCGCAGCGCATGAACAACACCCGGGCCGACATATTTCATGACTTGGTATGCGAGCATCGGAAGTTATCCGACGAGCATAGCAAGCTTCAGCTGGAGCTGTCCAAGAAAGGTAATCCTCGCCGATATACCGCTATATGCCGGACACCCTTCCTCCTCTTTGCCGGCACGCCTTAATATGCCGACACTTAACCTTTTTCCGTCATTCCGCAGCTGGTGCCGAAGCCCAAGTCACCGATCTTGTCAAGAGAGTGAAGGAGCTGACAGGTATGCCGGATTCTGTTAATCTTCAACTAATCCTTCTGTACTCCAAATCCTTTAATCTTTTCACTGTTTTCTTTCTTCAAATCCTTGTTTTGACTTCAAATCTTTTCAGACGAGAAAGCTGCACTGGAGGCACGCCACCAGGACTGTGTGTCCTCAGTGGACGTGGCCAAGCAACTGGACGACCGGGATGTCGGTCACAAGGCCGAGGTTGAGCAGCTGAAGGGCCGGATTGCCGAGCTTCTAGAGGAGAAGGAGCAGAGGGAGGGCCAACTGAAGAAAACCCAGGATTTGCTCGTTGCCTCCGAGACTGATGCCTCCACTGCCCATGTCGAACTGTCCAGCCTGAAGGAGCAGGCGACCAAATGGGAGGTTACAGTCGCCCAGCTTAATGCCGACCTTGCCAGTAAGCTTCAAATCCTCTTTCCTTATCCTGCCGGCATATTTTCCTTTTGCTAATCCTTATTTCTATTTCCCAGACATGTTCCCCGCTTCCGTCGAAGACGTTGAGAGGGCTCTGCAGTTGGATCGAGAGAACCGGGGTGTTCTGGTTGACTCGGCCAACTGGGACATGTCAGAGCAGCTGTTGGCTCTGCAATCCCGGAAGAACGCCATGACCCTCTATACTGAAGAACTCTTTTATGGCGCCCAGGAGGCATTCTCTGCCCTCTGGCCGGGACAAAGGACGCCCACTGATCCTGTTGATCTCGGCAACGACCTGCAGCTTGCCAAGGTTCGCCTCTGGGAGTGGCGGGATTCCGGCGTGAGGGTAGGAGCTGATGAAGCTCTCAGCTACTTCCTCTCCTGGTATGAGAAAGCAGACCTGGAGACTTTGCGCACTGTGCGCGAAGGGTCTATCTGGACCACGGATCCGGAACACATCCGTCGTCGGCGGGAATTGGCCCACAGCTATGTGGACTATGCCGACACCGATGTTTTTGTCCGGGACATCCGTGAGCCGGAGAAGACAGCGGAAGACGCCGCCAAGGAAGCTGCTGATGCTGAGGGCTCGGACTCCAGCCAAGATGAAGGGGAAACCGAAGAGACCGACACTGACGCTCCGGAACAGGCGTCTGTCCCGGGCGGAGGTGATGGCTCCATTCCATCCGCTGGATCCGGCACTCCTGAGGCCGACATTTCCACCGCTACAGCTCCTCCAGCCGGCGGCTCTGCTTCTGCCGCTGCTCCTTGACTTTGCAGCACAAAAACTTTTAAGTTTTATCAGATCCCCGGTATGCCGGGTGCAGTTGTAAGATATACGTTAAATTTCCTTTGGTTTGCTACCTGAACAAGTTTTATCTCGGTTTGCTTGTTATCAATGCCGGATCATCTTTGGCTAAGTCACCGAGTTTGTTTTCCTGTTTCCTCAATTCCACAACCTTGGCTACTTGTCTACCTTAATTGGCTTTCGACGTATGAGTCTCAAGGTTGCTTCATCGAACATACAGTACTTTAACTTTGAAACTTAGACTTCAAATCATCCGACATTTCAAGTTTTAACTTTAGCTTTAACAAAAATGTCGGTTCGCTTGCTCTATACTCCTTAGCCGTTTTCCATGTGTAGACAACCTCCGGCATCTACTCTTGCTAGCCATGAAGCCGGGTTTCGGACAGCAGCTGAGTCGAAGAGCGGCTTTTGGTGCCGACACACTACTAGGCCGACATAGGAAGCATTCAAAACAAGCCAGCCGACACATAAACAAGAACTGAAAATAAACAACGATATATCCCGGAGGCAGTGCCCGATCTCGTTGGGATGCCGACATATCATTTATTAGACTTGTGCCGGCACAAAGCGCCGGCACTCAAAGCAAAATATGGAAATACATACATTGTGCTGCTCAGGAGTAAAAGGGGCGGAGTAGAGCTATGTTCCATGGTCTCTTGGTTTCTTCTCCGGACCTGTCCATCTTGTCCTTCTTGGGGGCCTGCGCATCTATAAGATA
The DNA here is from genome assembly GCA_007115705.1 of Dactylis glomerata. Classification (NCBI taxonomy): domain Eukaryota; kingdom Viridiplantae; phylum Streptophyta; class Magnoliopsida; order Poales; family Poaceae; genus Dactylis; species Dactylis glomerata. Next base: position 1,262,528 of record QXEO01000493.1, read on the forward strand.
ATAGGCATCATTGTGCAGGGCTCTGCTCACAATGAATGGCCCCTCCCACGGAGGAGTTAACTTATGACGGCCTTCCGTGCCTTGCCTTAGCCGGAGTACTAGATCTCCCTCTTGAAATCTCCTTGGATTTACCTTCTGCGCATGATAGCGTCTGAGGTTCTGCTGATATACTGCTGTTCTTGACAGAGTTATTTCTCTTGCTTCCTCTAGCAGATCTACATCATTTTCCCTGGCTTCTTTAGCCTCTTCCTCAGTATATAGCACTACTCTTGGTGCATCATGTATTACATCTGTTGGAAGCACAGCTTCTGCTCCATACACCAGGAAAAATGGTGTGTAGCCTGTTGACCTATTTGGAGTTGTCCTTAAACTCCAAAGTACTGCCGGCAATTCATCTAGCCAACATCCCGGAGTCTTCTCCAGCGGCTCTATCAGCCGGGGCTTTATGCCGGATAACACTAGCCCATTTGACCTCTCTACTTGGCCATTGGTACAAGGGTGAGCAACCGACGCAATGTCCAGCCGGATTCCCACTTCCTCACAAAATCTGGCAAATGGCCCTTGGGCAAAGTTTGACCCATTGTCAGTGATGATGCCATGAGGGACACCATACCTCAAGATTATATCTTTTAAGAATTTCACTGCTGTGTGACCATCACACTTGCTTATGGGCTTCACTTCAATCCACTTGGTGAACTTGTCCACCATGACCAGGATATGGGTCATCTTTCCTCTGGCCGGCTTAAAAGCCCCGACCATATCCAGGCCCCAAACAGCAAAGGGCCAGGTTATTGGGATAGTTTTCAAGGCAGACGCCGGCTGATGAATCTGGTGGGCATACCTTTGACACCCATTGCATTTCCGGACCAAATCTTCTGCCTCTTGCAGTGCCGTCGGCCAATAAAACCCATGCCGGAATACCTTTACCACCAATGCTCTGGACGAAGCGTGGTGGCCACACTCCCCCTGATGAATTTCCCGGAGCATCTCCAGACCTTCCGCAGATTCGACACATCTCTGCAGTACTCCGGTTACACTTCTTTTTTACATTTCCTTGTTTATGATGGTATACCCGTTGGATCTCCTTGCAATCCGGCGTGCCTCGGCTTCATCCGCCGGCACTTGACCATCCACCAAGAAATTCATAATAGGACGTGCCCATGAGGGCACTTCCCTGACAGTGAACGCTGCCTGATCTATCTCCATCATTTTGACCGACACATAATCGATCTCCATGGGCTGCGAAGTCCCCGGGACTGTGGGATCAGTCCCCGGGTATGCCGGAGCAGTCCCCGGGTATACCGGCGCAACCTCTTGGTAAATTTTACCCTTGCCCTTAGCTCTGCTCCGGAATACCGCACTCACCGCATATGTCGGACCAGTCCCCGGGACTGAGGTAACAGTCCCCGGGTTATCTGATCTGGCTCCGGCATCTACCTCCATTGGGACCGCATCCTCCGGTTCTGGCGGGACATAAATGGAAGATGACTCCGGCGAGGGCTTGATTGACGGCTTCCTCAGATGCTCCAAAGAAATGCCGGGCGGGATTGAATCTCTGGAAGACCCCAGCTTGGACAATGTATCGGCTGCATCGTTCTGAGCTCGGAGAACATGCCGGAACTCACAACCTTCAAAGTAACCACTTAACTGCTGCACCAGGAAACGGTAGGATCCCATGTTAGCATCATGCGCATCCCATATTCCGGAACACTGCTGAATCACTAAGTCAGAATCACCGAAACACATAATCCGGCGAATTCCTATGTCCTTAGACACTTTCAGGCCATGCACAAGTGCCTCATATTCCGCCACATTATTCGATGCTGCAAAATGAATCTGCAGGACATATCTCAATTGGTCATTCTTTGGTGAACTGAGAACTATGCCGGCACCCAGGCCATGTATTGTCTTGGACCCATCGAAATGCATCCTCCAATAATTTGCATCTGGCAATGGTGGCTCATACTGTATCTCGGCCCAGTCAATAAAGAAATCAGCCAACACCTGGGACTTGATTGTATCCCTCTTATCATACTGAGGTGTATATGGCGACAACTCTATTGCCCACTTGGCAATTCTGCCACTGGCATCTTTGTTACTTATGATCTCCGAGATAGGGGCCTCGGCCACTACCCGGATTGGATGCTCTTGGAAGTAATGCTTGAGCTTCTTGGCCGCCATATAGACTCCATAAGTCATCTTCTAATAGTGTGGGTAGTTTTGCTTTGAGGTGGAGAGGACTTCACTCAGATAATATACCGGCCGCTGCACGGTTTTGCCTCCCTCCTCTCGCTCCACTACTACCACTGCACTGACAACCCTGTTGGTTGCCGCTATATAAAGCAACATCGGCTCCCGGGGCATTGGAGATGCTAGTACCGGCGCTGTTGACAACATCTGTTTTAATTCCTCGAAAGCAGCATCTGCTTGTACTGTCCAGACAAATGTGTCGGACTTCTTCATTAACTGATATAACGGCAAAGCTTTCTCGCCCAGCCGGCTTATGAAACGGCTCAGGGATGCGAGGCACCCTGCGAACTTCTGTACTTCCTTCAAATCTGTCGGCGGCTTCATTCTTTCTATAGCACGAATCTTGCCGGGATTTACCTCAATACCCCGGCTGGAAACAAGGAAGCCGAGCAACTTGCCCGCCGGCACACCGAAGGTACACTTTGCCGGATTTAACTTCATCCAGAACCTCCTCAGATTTGCGAAGGTTTCCCGGAGATCACCTATGAGAGTTTCACTCTCCTTGGTCTTTATGACGACATCGTCGACATATACCTGCACATTTTTATCTATTTGATCATGCAAACACTTCTGCATACATCTCTGGTAAGTTGCGCCGGCATTTCTTAACCCGAAAGGCATAGTGAGATAGCAATAAGTCCCGTAGGGGGTAATAAAGGATGTCTTTATTTGATCCGGCTCATACAAAGGGATCTGGTGGAAACCAGAATAGGCATCTACAAATGATAACAGTTCACATCCAGCTGTGGAATCAATCACTTGATCGATTCTAGGGAGCGGGAATGGATCTTTAGGACATGCCTTATTCAAGTTGGTGTAATCAACACACATCCGCCATACTTTCACTATGGCGGGCTCATCTTTCTTCTTTTCCACCAAAACTGGATTAGACACCCAATCCGGATGCAGTACTTCCTTGATAAAGCCGGAGGCTAGGAGCCTGGCCACTTCCTCCCATATGGCTTTCCTTCTATCGCCGGCATTCCGCCGGAGCGGCTGCTTCACCGGCTTAGCATCCGGTCTTACATGCAATGCGTGCTCAGCCAGCTCCCTCGGCACACCTTGCAAGTCTGAAGTAGACCATGCAAAGATATCCCGATTCTCACGAAGGAAGCTGATGAGCTCGCTTTCCTATTTGGGATCCAGACTTGCCCCGACGAGGGCATGGCGCTCCGGGAAAGCTTCATCCAGAGGCACCTTTTTGACCTCCTTGCCCGCTTGAAAAGTAGCACTGCCACCGGGATTTGCCATGCCCGGCATAGATTTGCCGGCCACGACCGTTTCAGCAATCTCCACTGCTCGCTTGAGCCTCTTCTTTTCCTCTGCAATGATCAGAGTCTCGGCCAGATTAGATCCGGCTGTTGCACATGCCATCGAGCGCTTGTAATCACCAATGATGGTGATTACTCCCTTGGGCCCCGGCATTTTCATCTTCAGATACGCAACATGCGTAGAGGCCATGAACTTTGCCAGTGCCGGCCTACCCAGCAAAGCATGGTAGGGGCTTTCCATATCAACCACCTCGAACATGAGATTTTCCACCCTGCAGTTATCCCGGCTGCCAAACATGACATCCATCCGGATCTTGCCCATTGGCGCACACGAAAGTCCCGGCACAATGCCATGGAACGTGGTCTTGCTTGGCTCCAACATATTTTCCTTGATGCCCAGCTTCTGCATCGTATCTTGGTACATGATGTTGATGCTGCTACCATTGTCAATGAGGACCTTGCTGAATCTCACGTTATTAGCCGGCCCGACGAATGTCGGATCCATCACCAGAGCATACCCGCCGGGGTTCGGCATGATCTTGGGATGATCTGCCCTGTCCCAGCCAATGGCCTGGTCAGACCAGTACATTAGCTTCGGTACTGCCGACATAACGGCATTTACCTCCAGACACCGCCGGTACAAGCTCTGCTTGTCTGTTCTTTCGGTCTCAAAGACCACGTAGCTCTGATCATGCTCCTTGTACTCATTCCGGCCCGCTGCTGGGCCCCCGGCATAGTACTCCGGGTTATGGTTCTGATCCACTTGATTTACACCGGCATTTCCGGCATTGCCCTGACTCCCGGGATTAACCGGCCTGGGCGGGACTGCAATTGTATTGGCACCTGTCAACGGCGATGGAGCTGCCGGGACAGATGGTCTAGCCGGTCCCCAGGGACCTGCACGACCTGCTAATATGTCGTCCAGCCATGAACAGTTTCTCGTCAAATGATTTGCCGGCTTACCCGGCTGGAATGTGTGAAACACACAAGGTTTGTCCATGGCCAAACCTACAGTATACTTCGGCCACTGCTTCTTCTGGCCGGCGGCTCCGCCGGCATTCTTGTTGACCCAGACATTCTTTTTCTGGAAGGGTTGTGCTTGCTGCTGCGGTTGTTGCTGCTGAGGCTGCTGATAGCCCTCATATCTCGGACGCTGGCTACTGCCGGCACCCTCTTGCTCTTCCTCCACAGCTGCTACTTGTGCTGCCCCATACCGGTGATCCGGCCTTTCATCTCTTCTCTTGTTCCGGTTATCAGTGCGATAGTATTGCCCTGGTCTCCCGGCGCTGATGGTGTTCCCCTGGGTCTGCCCCTGTCCTTGTGAATCAAGGGTGGGCTGCATGGGATCTCCCAGAGCATAACTATCGGCAATCTTGATTGTCTCGGCCAACGTGGCCGGCATTACCCTCTGAAGCTTTTGCCACAACATGGTGCCATGCCGGCACCCATGAGCGAACCACATGATGGCTTGCTGCTCCACAACTCCTTCGCAGGAATTGCGCAATGTGCACCACCTGGTCAGGTAGTCACGGTCAGTCTCATTCACTCCTTGCCGGCAGTTAGCCAGCTGCTGAGGACGATTCGGCCTCTTGTATGTGCTGGTGAAGTTTGACACAAACTGCTCCTCGAAATCAACCCAGCCGTTGATACTTCCGGCCGGCAGATTGTTCAGCCATATCCTGGCTGGTCCTTCTAGCATTTGCGGTACATATCGTACCGCCCATCTGAGGTTTCCTCCGGCAATGTTCACTGCGGTGGAGTAATCCTCCAACCAATCTTCCGGCTTTGTACTGCCGTTGTATGCCCTCGCGCCACGCGCGAGCTGGAAGTAGTAAGGTACCGGCTCACCCATAATCCGGGGTCCAAAACACATAGGACCCGGAGCTCCTTGCCTTTCCACCAACTCCGATTGGTGAATCCTGTCCAGCTTGAAGCGCGCATCACTTGCTGCTAAGGACCGAGGTCCTAGCCGGGACGCAATTGGGCCCGCGATCACTTTTTCCTGCTACTGCTCCGGCTGGTGCTGCTCACTCTGCCGGCCTTGCTGATGCTGCTGCTGATATCCCGCCCTGACCAGGGCGGAATTCCCATCATCCTCTCGATGTCCCGGTTGACCTGCACCTTGCTGCTGCGCTGCTCCTCCGGCGCCCTGCTGCTGACGCCGGGCTGCACTGTTACTCCGGCCAGCACCTGCCGACACTGCCCCATGCCCAGCCGGCACATTCTGACCAGCATTCTTGCCGGCGACATATTTGTCAGCTTGGCCGGCACTCTTCTGAACTATTGCCTGCTTTCCGGCAATTGCCGGATCATACACTTGGATCTGCTTATCCCGGCGGCCAGAGGTCACACTTCCGGCACGCCGGGCGCTCGGATGCGGGGACGAAGCCTTGCCTCTTGACCTTGCGCCAGCACCTCCTACCGACGCAATGTACTGGGATGCCCCGGCACCTGGGTTTGCCTTCTTAAAGGCCTCCTGCTGCTTAGTAGCTTCAGACAAAAGATGGTTAAGCCGGGCTTGCTGCTCATGCAGTGCTTCGCCGGACAAATTAGATAAGTCCTTAGCTACCTCTGCTGCTGCTCTAAGGTTCTTCACTGGAGAGCTATAAATTACCTTAGGCACAGTACTAGTTGCAGTGTGACTCTTAGCTCTAGTATCTTTTCCTAGCTCAGTATTAAGATCTCTACCTCTAGTTCTAACCTCATCTATCCGGCTAGGCCGGGTTACCACAGGAGTAAAACCATGGGCTGCCTCATACTCACGGAGTTGCCGGTTAAACCGTTCGCGCTCCTGCTGCATGGCCAGGGCCTCGTCGATGAGGGCCTGACGAGATCCTTCCAGGACCTCCCTTGTCTGCTCCGGATCATCGCCGGATCGCACCGGCTCAAGAAGTCGCTCGATGACGGGAAGAAGCACCTGACCTTTTGCCGGCACAGCGGAAGTGCCGGCCAGGTTCTCGACACGCTCCAACGGAGGACGTGCCGACCTCTTGGCCTTCGGAGGCTCCGGGGGAGTATCTCCTGCTGCTGCTGCGGCCTTTCTGGCACCGTCTGCCGGCGGCGCTGATGTGCCGGCCATCATCACCTCGGCCGACTCTACTGAGCGAGCGCTACGCCCAGCGTGAGCCAACCGATGTGACGGAGGATCCGACGCCACCAGCACCTTTTCCCTGCAAACTCTCTCAGTCCCCACGTACACCTCGTGAGAACCGAAAGACATGATCCGGCCATCCCTAGGGAACGGCCGGCCGCCGAGACATCCGGCGTTGTCACTGACGAAGCTGAGCGAGCCTAGCCTCTGGACGAGGCCAGAGACCACGCGCACTCCCGAAGCTGCTATCACAGACCCCGTCCGAATAAACACCCCGCCCAGCATATCGGAAGGCCCCACGGTGGGCGCCAAATGTCGTCGTGGTGAAACAACATATGCCATAGGATGGCTTAAATGGGGGCCGACTAGATGCTGGAGGATTCGGGAGAGGGGAACGAGCTAAAGAGCCCGGCAGAAAGGAACACAGATCTACCCAGGTTCGGGGCTCTCGTAAGGAGATAACACCCCTACTCCTGCTCTACTTGCTTTATATTTGGATCGATGGAGTATACAACACTGGTGCTTCCGAGCTCTCTGCTAGAGGAGGAAGATGAACTGCTAAGTGTAGGAATACTCAGTGACCAACAAACCTCCAACCCTTTGCTAGGACTCCCTGTGCCACCTTATATAGTGGTGGCCAGGGTTACAACGGTCATAGGAGACCAGGAGACACCAACTACACTCCAAACAGGACTTGCTGTCGAGGGCAGACGCCCATGACTTTCTCCCTGATTGCTCTCGATGGGACTCCCCTTGCTGTACCTTGTACTTCCACGACTGTGACCTTACCACTCTGAGGTAAGCTTGTACTTGTGCACAGTGAGGGTGGGTAACCTCCACTGTGCACCCTGCCATCATACCCTGCTACCATGCTTGGATGTTTTCTTCCTTGATTGTAGCGATGTGACACCTTGGTTGACTTAAGTATCCCGGATATGACCGTTGGCCATATCCTGGACATATATGCCGGACCAACGACCTATGAAGGTCGGGTAATCCGGCCTCCCTGTTCCTGCACAACACATCAAAATAGATAGGCCGGCATATCTGAGTATATGCCGGCACTCCTCAGTCAGTATTCCGGTTAATCCGGCATATCCAAGTATCAGCCAGGATATACATATATGCCGGCCTGGCCGATGCTCCTATATTCCGGCCAGGCCCTTCCTAGGTCAACCGGTATAAAGTCAACCATGAGCCTTGTTCCTTTCTAGTCTCTTGACCCTATTGGGGGTCATCCCCCCGACACTAGTCCCCGAAGCTGCCGAGGTTCCCCAGTCATAACTGTGGAGCCTCGACAGGTTCAACATATCCTTTTTTCATCATACCCCAGTTTTTCGTTATAACCCGACGATCAGATTATATGCCGGGACATCTACCCGTATCCCGGCCACTGTTCCTTCTCCAAAAGATATTCCGGCCGGTCCCGAGGGTATTCCGGACGGAACACATACACCGGGCAGTTATTCCGACATACAGACGAGTCTTCCTCGAGAAGCCACGCCTGACAGTTTGCATCGAAACTTGCAACTGCCCTGCCACCTCGAACGGTCACACACGATGTGACGGTTCATAGTGCATTTATTCCCTGCCATCATCATGGCCTAGTGGCACGGTTAGGTCGATGGAGACAGCGGAGACGGCGGAGACGGCGATGGAGACCGATGGAGATGGCTCCGGGGGCACTTCCCCGTCCCGGCAGGGTGCCAGAACAGAGACTTCTGTCCCCCGAAATTCGTCGACGGTGGCGGCGGAGCTACGGAACTGCTTCTGGAAAATTGCCGAATCCTCTAGGATTTTCCGTCCCGAGGCTTCTTATAGGCGAAGGGGCGTCGTCAGGGGTGGAGCCAGGCTCCCTCACGCGGGCCCCGCGTGGCCAGGGCCCTGGCCGCGCCACCCCTGTGTGTGGGGCCCTGGTGGCCCCCCTCCTACTCCTCTTCGGATCTCTGGAAGCTTCCGGGTAAAATAAGACTTCAGGAACTTGTTTCGTCCAATTCCGAGAATATTTCCTGTGTATCACTCTGAAACACAAAAAATAGCAGAAAACAGGGAACTAGCACTGTGGCAACTCGTTAATAGGTTAGTTCCGGAAAATGCATAAAAGTGCCACTAAGTGTAACGAAACAATAGGCAAATGGTGTAAAAACAAGCATGGAGCATCAAAAATTATAGATACGTTTGAGACGTATCAGGACTCACCACGCAAAGCATCGAGCGAAGATTGCAGACGCTGCTACATGTCTTTTTCCTTCGTTTCGGCCTCTATGCGACGCGTCTTGGCAAGCTCCTGGGCCTTGGTCGACTCGGCCTTTAGCTAGGAGACCTCGTCGGCTAGCTCCGCGGTCTTGGCCTTCAGTCCCGAATTTTCGGCCGCAAGGTCATCCAGCTGCGCCTTCAAGGACGTCTTGTCAGCGGCAGCTTGTGTGGCGATCCCTGGTCATTCGGGAAAGAGCAGTGTTACGGATAAAAGAGTCAAGGTTACAATCAGAACGGGAAGGTAAGGAAGAAGAGGCTGTACTTACGTCGTATGTCCTCGAGCTGCTCGGACAGTTTTCGGTTTTCTTCTTCCAAGGCAAAGAAGCTCCTACAAACTTTTGATAGATCCCTAACAACGGGCTAAAGAAGCACAACAAGAGATCATCCCTCGAGTCATCGTTCGGAGGGCAAGCCTAAGTGTAAACACTTAGGCTCACCCTCGGGGGCTACTGATGGTCAATCACACGAAACGCTAGTTTGGAATCTTTCGGACTTACATGGTTGTTAGGACCGGAAGGTTCGCCAGACGAAGAAACGAGGACGAACTCGTGCTCCGTCATTTTCTTCTTCGAAGAGGTCGAAGGCTTCGTAAGGACCGCTTCGGGGGAGACGACATCGGTGGCCTTCTCCTGCGAGTCTGCTGTTTCTTTGAGGGCGTCATCATGGGGTTGGACTCGATATTGGTCCTGGTCTCCCGGACACGTCGATGTCCCCTCGGAAGAAGATCTGAAGCAAATATCGATGTCAAAGCAAAGCGACGGATTCGAAGCAAGTTCACAGGATGCATGAGTTCTGCAAGGAAAACTTACGACGCGTCGATCCCGAATTTTGGAATGATCTTCTTCTCTGTTCGAGGAGGAGGACGGCAGCTCAAAGGTGAGGCAGGGATCGCGCTGCTGCCGTCATCGCCCGAAGTGAAACGGGTGTCATCGAGGTCTTCCGAGTCATCGACAACATCTGTAATTCGCTATCTCTTCGAGGCTCTCGACGGAGATGGAGCAGCGGAGGTCGATCCCTCCGGCACTTCAGTAAAATCGTGCCCCGGATACTCACCCATCTCGGGCTGGGGCGGATAGCATCGAGCTACCTCAATTACCTACACAGGGATATAAATCGCATTCAATATTGGCCAATGCAACTATGGAATAAAAGTGGTACGCGATTAAGATCAACATCGTACCTCGGTGCGGAGAAAGGCTTTGCTGAAGGCCACCGCGCCGAAGATTTTCGGCACTGGAGACTTCTTCTTAATGTTTGTGACGGTGCGCACACACTCGTCGATTTCAGCCTCGCGCAGCTCATCTTGGGAGATGCGGGTCGAATCCCGACGATCACTGTAGTCCCACATACAGTGGGCTCTGTTGGAATTATGCCCTAGAGGCAATAATAAAGATATTATTATTATAATTCTTGTTCATGATAATGTTTATATTCCATGCTAGAATTGTATTAAGCGGAAACTTTAATACTTGTGTGGTTTATGAACAATACCGTGTCCCTAGTACGCCTCTATGGACTAGCTCATTGATTAATGATGGTTAAGGTTTCCTAACCATAGACATGAGTTGTCAATTAATAATGAGATCATGTCATTAGGAGAATGATGTGATGGACAGACCCAAATAAAGCAGAGCAATTAGATCGTGTCATTGTGTTCATCTTTGCGAAGCTTTTTCTTATGTCAAGTATTGTATTCCTTAGACCATGAGATAATACAACTCCCTAGTATCGGAAGAAAGCTTTGAGGTCATCAAACATCATCCTATGTGAGGGTGATCATAAAGGTGTCTCTCAGGTGATCGGAAAGTACTTGTTGGGTTATATGTATCGAGATGGAATTTGTCCCTCCCGAGTCGGAGAGATATACTTTGGGTCCACTCGGTAATAGATATCAACATCGCTTGCAAGCACGTGGTTAAGAAGTTAATCACAAAGTGATATCGGATTACGGAATGAATAAAGTACTTGCCGTGAACGAGATTGAACTAGGTATGCCGATACCGACGATCGAATCTCGGGCGAGTAAAATATCGTGAGACGAAGGGAATACAAATACGGGATTGCTTGAATCCTAACATCGTGGTTCATCCGATATGATCATCGCTGAGTACGTGGGAGTCAATATGGATTTCCAGATCCCGCTATTGATTATTGATGGAGATCATGTCTGCGCATTCTCGAACCCGTAGGGTCACACACTTAACGCAAATCAATGCTAGGGTAGTTCTGAGATATATGTGAAACTGTTTCAGAAAGTTACGGAATTGTTCCGGGTGGAAATTAGTATTTATTAATTATATGAATTAATAGATATTGACTGATATTTATTTAACAGAAATAAATAAAGAAAAAAAGGAAAAAAAAGGAAAGGGACGCTAGCGGCCAGGGAGTCCCTGGCTCGCTCGATCACAGCGATCGAAGCGGCCAGCTCCTGGCTCGCTAGCGTGCTAGGTGTGCCCGGGTGGGCTTTGGCCGGTTGGGCCTTGCATGGGCTGCTAGGCCACAACGCCATATGCGCACGTGCATGGATCGATCGGATCGATCTCTCACGGCGACGTGCACGAGGCAAACTCGCATGCGATACGGATCGTTTTCTTTCGTGACGTGACGTGCACTTCGTGGCAAACGGCTGGTTTTGACCTAGCCTGTTCTTCAAGTCACACCGCCCATAAAAGGACTTGTGCGCCGGCGGCTTGAGACCTAGTTCTCTGCAAAGCCGCTGCCCACTTTCTGAAGCCTCCTTTTTCCGTTCTTTCTCCACCACGCAAACAGGCGAAGCCCTGTCGGCGTATACTCTCCACCATAGACACCACGCCGTCGTGTTGTCGATCCCATCTACCACTCCACCATCTCTCGCTAGACCGGGAAGGCGGAGTCGTTGGTGCGCTGTACGTGTGCATCTCTCGGAGGCGCCGCCACTTGCGGCGTTGGATCGGATCGGATCGCGAGGAGGAGACGGCTTGTACGACTACATCATCCACGTTCTGTTGAACGTTTCCGCTGTGCGATTTCTTCAAGGGTATGAAGATCTCATCTACCTCCCTCATTGATTACATCTCCTAGATTAGATCTTGGCTTTCTTGTTCGCATCCGTAGGAAATTTTTTGATTTACTATGCTGCGAAACCCTTCAGTGGTATCAGAGCTAGATCTATGCGTAGTTGTGTTTCACGAGTAGAACGCAACATGCTTGTTGCGGGCGTTGATGTTTTCTGTTGCAAACCTCTTTGTTTTGTATTTCTTATGGCGCGGCATAGTGAGATCGAAGCGGTCCAGGCCAACTTTACGCGACCTCGTTCGCGAGACCGGCTCCGCACTTGACGTGTGGCTTGTTCCACACATGCGGCTGGTGGATGCCGGTTTCTCTCACTATAGTAGTCATGAGATTTACAACGGCTGTTAGCAACCATAATATCACCGTTGTGGCTTTCCGTAGATAAGAATCGTTCTTAACTTGTGACTCCCATAAGCCACGTAAAACATGCAACAACAAAGTAGAGGCGTCTATCTTGTTTTTGCAGGGAGTGTTTTGTGATATGGTATGGCCCGACATGATGTGTATGAATTGAGATGTATGCGATGATCATGTTTTGTAATCTTTCACGACTTGCATGTCGATGAGTTCACAACCGGCAGGAGCCATATGGTTGTCTTTATAATTGTGTATGACCTGCGTGTCAACTTCTTATACGCCATGTAATAGCTTTACTTTATCGCTAAGTAGTTAGCAATAGTTGTAGTTGCTATTCGTGGTGGAGGCAATCATGGTGGAGTGATGGAGATCATGCCGGAGCGCACAAGATGGAGATCATGGCGCGGAGATTGGCTATACCATGTCACATAAAATTATATGCATGGGATGTTTATCCTTTTATGTATCTTATTATGCTTAGATCGCGACGGTAGCATTATAAGATGATTCCTCACTTAAAGATCAAGATAAAATTGTGTTCTCCCCTCGTATGCGCCGTTGCGAAAGTTCGTCGTTTTCAAGCATCTCGTGATGATCGGGTGCTATAAACTCTACGTTCACATACAACGGGTGCAAGCCAGTTTTGCACACGCGGAAATACTTGGGTTTGACTTGACGAGCCTAGCATGTACAGACATGGCCTCGGAACACACGAACCGAAAGGTTAAACATGAGTCATATGAATGATATGATCGACACTTTGTTGTCCACCATTGAAACCACATCTCTTCTCGTGAAGATCGGATTAGGTGTGGTGAATTTGGATCGTGTTCACTAAACAACTTGAGGGATGTTGAATTTAGTGGGATTTCATCTAGTAATTTGATTAAGTTGAACTAGTTATCATGAACATAGTCTAAATTGTACTTGCAATGTTGTAGATCAAATGGCTAAGTCCAACTTCAACTTCAACGTGTTTGCTGAGAAAGAAAAGCTTAAGAACAATGGGTCTAACTTCACCAACTGGTTCCGCAATCTGAGAATCATTCTCGCTGGCGGACAAAAAGCCTATGTACTTGAGAAAGCGCTAGGTGACGCCCCTGCTGCTGATGCGCCGGCTGATGAAAAAGCTGTTTATCAGTCACGCAAAGATGATTATGGAGTGATTAAGAGTACCATGTTGTTTGCTATGGAACCGGAACTTCAAAATCGTTTTGAGGAGTTCAGCGGGCCTTATGAGATACTTGAGGAACTGAAAACCATGTTTCAGACTCAAGCCCGTTCTGAGAGATATGCGATCTCTGAGAAGTTCTTTAACTGCAAGATGGAGGAAGGGAGTTCTGTTAGTGAGCACGCCATTAAGATGTCGGGCTACACTCAACGCCTTGAGCAACTGGACTGCAAGATTCCAGAGGAGCTCAAGATTGACAGAGTTCTACAATCACTCCCTCCTAGCTACAAAGGCTTTGTAGTTACTCACAATCAAATTGGTTCCACTGATACGATCACTGAGCTCTTCGCTAAGCTGAAAGCTGCGGAGGTGGATATCAAAAAGGATAATCATGTGTTGATGGTCAACAAGACCACTAGCTTCAAGAAAGCTAAGGGTGCAAAGGGATCCTTCAAGAAAGGCAGCGGCAAGCGCGTTGCCCCTGCTGAGAAGCTCAAGTCTGGACCTAAGCCAGACACTGAGTGCTTCTATTGCAAGGACAAGGGTCACTGGAAGCACAACTGTCCTAAGTACTTAGCGGACAAGAAGGCTGGCACCATTAAAGGTATATTTGATATACATGTTATTGATGTTTACCTTACTAGCGCTCGTTGTAGTGCCTGGGTATGTCGTCGTGGTGAAACAACATATGCCATAGGATGGCTTAAATGGGGGCCGAACTAGATGCTGGAGGATTCGGGAGAGGGGAACGAGCTAAAAAGCACGACAGAAAGAGACACTGATCTACCCAGGTTCGGGGCTCTCGTAAGGAGATAACACCCCTACTCCTGCTCTACTGATTGTATATATGGGTCGATGTAGTACACCACAATGGTGCTTCCAAGCTCTCTGCTAGAGAAGGAAGATGAACTGCTAAGTGTAGGAGTACAGTGTGACCAATCTACCTTCAACCTTTCAACCTTCTTCCAGCGACCAACCCTTTACCAGGGCTCCCTATGCCACCTTATATAGTGGTGGCCAGGGTTACAACGGTCATAGAAGACCAGGAGACACCAACTACACTCCAAACAGGACTTACTGTCGAGGGCAGACGCCCACGACTTTCTCCCTGATTGCTCTCGATGGGACTCCCCTTGCTGTACCTTGTACCTCTTGAACTGTGGCCTTACCTCTGTGCGGTAAGCTCGTACTTGTGCACAGTGAGGGTAGGTAACCTCCACTGTGCACCCTGCCATCTTACTCTGCTACCATGCTTGGATGTTTTCTTCCTTGATTGTAGGGATGTGACACCTTGGTTGACTTAAGTATCCCGGATATGACCGTTGGCCATACCCAGGACTTATATGCCGGACCAACGACCTACGAGGGTCGGGTAATCCGGCCTCCCCTGCTCCTGCACAACACACAAAATGGTTAGGCCGGCATATCTAAGTATATGCCGGCACACTTTTATAAGTATTCCGGCTATGCCGGCATATCCAAGTATCAGCCGGGATACACATTATATGCCGGCCTGGCCGATGCACTTATATTCCGGCCAGGCCCTTCCTCGATAACCCGGCATAAAGTCAATCATAGACCTTGTGTCTTTCTACTCTCTTGACCCTACCGGGGGTCATCCCCCCGACACTAGTCCCCGAAGCTGCCGAGGTTCCCCAGTCATAACTGTGGAGCCTTGACAGGTTCAACATACCTTTCTTCATTATGCCCCGGCGATCAGATTTATATGTCGGCACATCTGCACATATCCCGGCCTCTGTTCCTGTTCCAAAACTTATTCCGGCCGGTCCCTAGGGTATTCCGGACGGACCATATACATCGGGCAGTTAATCCGACATATAGACGAGTCTTCCTCGAGAAGCCATGTCTGACAGCTTTGCATCGAAACTTGTAACTGCCCTGCCACCTTGAACGGTCACCCACGATGCGACGGTTCACAGTGTAGCAGTTACTTCTTGCCATCATTGCGTCATGGCACGGTTACAGGAACCGCCGCCCCACTCTGTGCCGCCACGTGGCGCCTCGCCGCAGAAACGGTCGGGGGAGTGGAGCACTATCCTCCCCACGACCCCCACGACCGGCCTCCTCGGTATAAATACGGGGTGGGGGTAACTTATTCTTTTTACCCCCGCCACAGTGCCTTCTTCCTCAGATCCTCTGCCCCTCGCGCTTCGCCGCCGGACCAAGAAACCGAGAAGGGAAGCTGCCGCCGTCGTCCACCTGCCCGCCGGCACCTCCGCTCGCCGACGTCCGGCGTCATCGTCGACGACGCCACCGCCGCCTCTTCTCCCCGCAGTCTTGCAGGGAGATTGGATCTTCCTCTGCACAATTGCCGCCGCCGCTCCATCGCCGTAGGCCAAGCTCCGGTGAGTTCCTCTTCCTCTGTTCTTCCTTTCCCTGCTCTTCTGCAACTAGGCTGCGGTAGCCTCACTGGTTTGTATCCATGGTAGTTCCTTTGCTGGATATTTCGTTGCTTCGATTAGCATTGCTAGCAGTGTTTCGTAACAGCTCACAGGTGTTCTTCCGCAGAAATTATATCCCTGATTATTTCCGATTTTAACTGCCTCGGTAGATCTTCTATTCCTGCTAACATCTGTGAGAGTGGTATGCCGGAGAGACTAACCTCCCTCTTTTCTCCGGCCTTGATAGGAATAACATCACGGGACTCCGGCTCTCACGCCTTATCCCGGCCACTAAGATGGCATCTTCAAGCATGACAGCTACCTCGGCCTCTGAGGAAGATACCTCGGCCCGAGCCCAAGGACGCTCCGGCTGGGAGGGGTCGGAGGTTACTCCGGCCGACATATCCTGGGTCACCTCCACCAGGAGAGTCCCGGAGGGCGTAGCATGCCGGCTACCAGCGGGAGAAACTATGCCGGCACCTGAACCCGGCGAACGCGTCGTCTTCATCGCCCACTTCGAGCGGGGCTTCGGTCTGCCGGTATCGGACTTCTTCCGGGACTTCCTCAACACCTATGATCTTCAACCTCATCATATCCCGGCCAATGCCGTGATGATCCTCTCCGCCTTCGCTGCTTTTTGCGAGGGCTATGCCGGCATAGAGGCCCTTACTCAAGGCTGGGCGAAGTACTTCCAACTGCGGAAGCAAGTCGTCCAAGAGCCGCCCCGGAGCAAGGACGACCCGCCGGAGACGGCCCAGGAAAAGAAGGACCGCCCCATGACCCTCTGCGGCGCGGCCACCATCATGTCCCGAAAGGGCTCGGACTTCCCCAAGGTGGAACTCCTGGAATCTTGCAAGAAGTGGCAGAAAAGCTTCTTCTACGTCAAGAACACCACCGACGAGGATCTGCTCAACCTGCCGCCATTTGTGGACGAGCCACCCTTGGCTATGACGAACTGGACCTATAACCCGAAGAACTCGGTGATGCCGGTGAATGCGCTTCACCGGGTTAAGGGCGAGCTCCTGGATGCCGGTCTTACTCCTCAAGACCTGGTGGCCTGCTATATAAGCCGGCGCGTCTCCCCTCTGCAGCGCCGGTCGCACAAGATCTGTCAGATGAGCGGGCCAATGGACCCCACCCGGCACTCCACACACGAGCTGACTCCGGCCGACATTCTGCGCCGGATTAAGGATGTCTGCAAGTCCTCTCAGGCCACTTTTGCCTGGGGGCTAGAACCATACAGCCGGGATAGGCCCACCCCAACGGTAAACCATCTTATCCGATACATAAAGTCCATGTCCGGCACATAGATACTTAAGCCGACACATGTCTATTTGCCGACACATATCATATTGATCCGACATACCTCTTCCACCGGCATATTTCCTTGTCTGAATACTTGACTTTGCTGTTTATACAGAAATTCAGCTTCCAAACCATGGAGAACTCCCGGATCAAGATCGCGGCGGACCGCACCGTTGCGGATGTTGAAGATCCGGATCATTGGGATAAGCTTCCCAGGAGCACCCGTGCTGCAGCTGCCATGGGTAAGGGCTCTTCATCCCGGCATTATACTCAAGACCGGAGTGAGATTGATTCTGACGAGGAGATCCTGCTGTACTATGACCCGATGCCACTTGCGTACGCCTTTCCAGAAACACCTATTGCTCACGAGTTTGCAATGCCGTCCTCAGCTATCCCGGACGATATGGTTATCGACGCCGCCCCTCTGAGCCAGGGACCTCCTTCCACCGGCGGACGTGCCGGCCGGAAGCGAGGTGTGAAGCCCCCGTCCGACATACCTCAGAGGTCGAAAAGGCAGAAGGTCGGCGTGCCGAAACAGAAGAAACAGAGGCCTGTTGCCTCGGGGTAAATTTCCTTTTCTTTGCATTTCCTCCGACATATCTCTTGTTTGTATTACTGACTTGGTGTTTTCTCTCTTTCAGTGCTCCTCTTGAGCCGGAACAAGCTTCTGGCTTGAGCGGCGACCCGAAGGTTACCAAGCCCGCTACCCCTGCTACCTCCGACATTCCCTCTGCCAGTCACACGAGCTCCCCGGTGCCGGCATCCTCGCCTGCGCCCGACAAGACCTCCTCCCCGGCGAAGGACGTTCCTCCGCCGGAACAAGACACCTCTGCCCCCGACGTCCACATGGACTCGGGGGCTCAACAGGAACCTCCGGCTCCTGATGTCCACATGGACACAGGAGCCCACCAAGAAGTACCAGACTCCGGCGCGCCCACCGGCGACGCCGGCACAACTAAAAACGCCAGAGCAGACATCAAGGGTAAAGGCCCTTTAGTGCCGGAAGTCCGGACTATTCCGGATCCTGCCTCTGCTGGCCAAGATGCACCGGCCGCGCCGGAACAGCCCGCACCCGAGACTCCTTCAGCTGACAAGACCCCAGCACCGGCCAAGACCACTGCACCGGCCAAGTCCACTGCCCCGGCTAAGACCACTGCACCGGCCCAGACCGGCACGTTGAAGATTCAGCCGGCCAAGTCCGGCACACCATCTGCCGCAACTGCTCCTCCTAAGGCAGCGTCCCGGACCAGCTCTGCTCTGGCCCTGCATCTTGGCAGGGCAGCAGCCCGGCCGGGGTACCGGACCAGCTTCTTCGACACCCTAGAACTCGAGGGCCTCGTCCCTCTTGCGACGAAAAGTGATCAGAGCCTCGGCTCTCTTAAGGAGCAGTGCATCAAATGGAACGACGCCAGCAACATGGACACTGCGGACTCAAGGAGCAAGAAGCTGGCCGAAGCCAAGACCAGTGGCGACCCAAGCGACTTCCTGGCAGCGAAGCCCATACCGATCGCCAGCGAGCTCCTCAGCATCCAGCAAAGACTTCACAAGTTGGCCTCTGCCACCAACGTAAGTCCTCTCTATTCACACACATATCCCCAGTCCCCGAAAATGTCGGCTGTCCGGGATATGGACATCCGGGATTTTCTCATAGTCCTTTAGCTAGCTTCTTTTGAATTAACTGCCGACATATGAGCTCGATCCGAGCTTCAAATCCTAGTCACCGAGAGCCGGGATAGGTGCGCAGCACCTGTGCCGGGTCTTTAAAAGAATGATCACTTGATAAAATCTTCACTTTAATTATCATGTCAAATTTCTCTGCTGACATTTCAAATCCCGGCATTTTTGCAGCGCATGAACAACACCCGGGCCGACATGTTCCATGAGTTGGTGTGCGAGCACCGGAAGCTATCTGACGCACACAGCAAGCTTCAGCAGGAGCTGTCCCAGAAAGGTAATCTTTGCCGACATACTGCTGTATGCCGGATATCTTTCCTCTCTTTACTTTGCAATGCTTACTCTTGCCGACACGTAACCTTGTGCCGACATTCTTCAGCTGGTGCCGAAGCGCAAGTCACCGAGCTTCTCAAGAGGGTGAAAGAGCTTACTGGTATGCCGGATCCTGCTGTTACCCGGATAGCTACTTTATACTTCAAATCCTTTACTCTTTGTCACTGTTTTCTTTCTTCAAATCCTTTTAACTTGAAATCTTTGCAGATGAGAAGGCTGCACTGGAGGCACGCCACCAGGATTGTGTGTCCTCGGTGGATGTGGCCAAGCAACTGGACGACCAGGATGCCGGTCACAAGGCCGAGGTTGAGCAGTTGAAGGGCCGGATCACCGAGCTGCTGGACGAAAAGGAACAGAGGGAGGGCCTACTGAAGAAAACCCAGACCCTGCTTGTTACCTCCGAGACTGATGCCTCCAACGCCCACGCTGAACTGGATAGCCTGAAGGAGCAGGCCATCAAATGGGAGGTTACAGTTGCACAGCTGAATGCCGACCTTGCCCGTAAGCTTCAAATCCTTTCCCCTTTTATCCTTCCCGACATAGTGTAATCTTTTTCGGCATAGCATCTATGCCGACATATTTTCCTTTTGCTAACATTGTTTCTATTCTGCAGGCATGTTTCCCGCTTCCGTCGCTGACGTTGAGAGGGCTTTGCAGTTGGACCGAGAAAACCGGGGTGTTCCGGTTGACTCGCCGAACTGGGACATGTCGGAGCAGCTGCTGGCCCTGCAGTCCCGGAAGGAGGCCATGACCCTTTACACTGAAGAGCTCTTCTACGGCGCCCGGGAGGCATTCTCTGCCCTCTGGCCGGGACAAAGGACTCCCACTGACCCGGTTGACCTCGGCAACGACCTGCAGCTTGCCAAGGTTCGCCTCCGGGAGTGGCGAGATTCCGGCGCGAGGGTTGGAGCTGACGAAGCCCTCAGCTACTTCTTGTCTTGGTATGAAAAGGCAGACTTGGAGACTTTGCGCACCGTGCGCGAAGGATCCATCTGGACCACGGATCCGGATCATATCCGTCGCCGCAAGGAGTTGGCCCATAGTTATGTGGACTATGCCGACACCGACAAATTCGTCCGGGACATCCGCGAGCCGGAGAAGAATGACGATGCCGGGACATCTGCTGCTGCTGAGGGTTCCGACTCCAGCCAAGATGAAGATGAAGCTGAGGAAGCCGACACTGAAGCTCCGGAACAGGCATCTGCCCCGGGCGGAGGCGACGGCTCCATTCCATCTGCTGGGTCCGGCACACCTGAGGCCGACATCTCGACTGCTACTGCTCCACCTGCTGGCGGCCCCGCGTCTGCCCCTTGAATCTTTGCACCAAAAACACTTTAAGCTTTATCAGATCCCCGGTATGCCGGGTGCAGTTGTAATATACACGTTTAATTTCCTTTGGTTTGCTTCCTGAACAAGTTTTATCTTGGTTTGCTTGTTACTAATGCCGGATCATCTTTTGGCTAAGTCACCGAGTTGTTTTCCTGTTTCCTCAATTTCACAACCTTGGCTACTTGTCTACCTCAATTGGCTTTCGACGTATGAGTCTCAAGGTTGCTTCCTCGAACATACAGTACTTTAACTTTGAGACTTAGACTTCAAATCATCCGACACTTTAAATTTTAACTTTAGCTTTAACGAAAATGTCGGTTCGCTTGCTTTGTATTTCCTTAGCCGTTTTCCATGTGTAGACAATCTCCGGCATCTACTCTTGCTAGCCATGAAGCCGGGTTTCGGACAGCAGCTGAGTCGAAGAGTGGCCTTTGGTGCCGACACATTACTAGGCCGACATAGGAAACATTCAAATAAAGCCAGCCGGCATATAACAAAAAACTGTAAATAAACAACAAATATACCTCAGAGCTAGTTACCCGGCTTCTTCGGGATGCCGGTATTTCATTCATTAGTCTTGTGCCGGCACAACACGCCGGCATACAAAGGAAAATATGGAAATACATACATTGTGTTGCTCAGGAGTAAAAGGGGCGCAGTAGAGCTATGTTCCATGGCCTCTTGGTTTCTTCTCCGGACCTGTCCGCCTTATTCTTCTTGGGGTCCTGCGCATCTATAAGATAATAGGCATCATTGTGCAGAGCTCTGCTCACAATGAATGGCCCCTCCCATGGAGGAGTTAACTTATGCCGGCCTTCTGTTCCTTGCTTTAGCCGGAGTACTAGATCTCCCTCTTGAAATCTCCTTGGATTTACCTTCTGCGCATGATAGCGTCTGAGGTTCTGCTGATATACTGCTGTTCTTGACAGAGTTATTTCCCTTGCTTCCTCTAGCAGATCAACATCATTTTCTCTGGCTTCTTTAGCCTCTTCCTCAGTATATAGCACTATTCTTGGTGCATCATGTATTACATCTGTTGGAAGCACAGCTTCTGCTCCATACACCAGGAAAAATGGTGTGTAGCCTGTTGATCTATTCGGAGTTGTTCTTAAACTCCACAGCACTGCTGGCAGCTCATCTAGCCAACATCCCGGAGTTTTCTCCAGGGGCTCTATCAGCCGGGGTTTTATGCCGGATAATACTAGCCCATTCGATCTCTCTACTTGGCCATTGGCACAAGGGTGGGCAACCGACGCAACGTCCAGCCGGATTCCCACCTCCTCACAAAATCTGGCAAATGGCCCTTGGGCAAAGTTTGACCCATTGTCAGTGATGATGCTATGAGGAACACCATATCTCAAGATTATATCCTTTAAGAATTTCACTGCTGTGTGACCATCACACTTGCTTATGGGCTTCACTTCAATCCACTTGGTGAACTTGTCCACCATGACCAGGATATGGGTCATTTTCCCTCTGGCCGGCTTAAAAGCCCCGACCATATCCAGGCCCCAAACAGCAAAGGGCCAGGTTATTGGGATAGTTTTCAGGGCAGATGCCGGCTGATGAATCTGGTGGGCATATCTTTGACACCCATTACATTTCCGGACCAAGTTTTCTGCCTCTTGCAGTGCCGTTGGCCAATAAAAGCCATGCCGGAATACCTTTGCCACCAATGCCCTGGACGAAGCATGGTGACCACACTCCCCCTGGTGAATTTCCCGGAGCATCTCCAGACCCTCCGCAGATTCGACACATCTCTGCAATACTCCGGTGGTACTTCTCTTGTATATTTCTTTGTTGATGATGGTATACGCTTTGGATCTCCTTATAACCCGGCGGGCCTCGGTTTCATCCGCCGGCACTTGACCATCCACCATGAAGTTCATGATAGGACGTGCCCATGAGGGCACTTCCCTGACAGTGAACACTGCCTGATCTATTTCCATCATTTCGACCGACACATAATCGATCTCCATGGGCTGCGAAGTCCCCGGGACTGAAGAATCAGTCCCCGGGTATGCCGGAGCAGTCCCCGGGTATACCGGCACAACCTCTTGGCACATTTTACCCTTGCCTTTAGTTTTGCTCCGGAATACTGTACTAACAGCATATGCCGGCCCAGTCCCCGGGACTGAGGAAACAGTCCCCGGGTTATCCGTCTTGGCTCCGGCATCTATCTCCATTGGAACTGCTTCGTCTGGACCTGGCGGGACATAAATGGAGGATGACTCCGGCGAGGGTTTGATCGATGGCTTCCTCAGATGCTCCAGCGAAATGCCGGGCGGGATTGAATCTCGGGAAGACCCCAGCTTGGATAATGCATCGGCTGCATCGTTCTGAGCCCGGAGAACGTGCCGGAACTCACAACCTTCAAAGTAACCACTTAACTGCTGCACTAGGAAACGGTATGATGCCATGTTAGCATCATGCGCGTCCCATATGCCGGAACACTGCTGAATCACTAAGTCAGAATCCCCGAAGCACATAATCCGGCGAATTCCTATGTCCTTAGACACCTTCAGGCCATGCACAAGTGCCTCATATTCCGCCACATTATTTGATGCTGCAAAGTGAATCTGCAGGACGTATCTCAGCTGGTCATTCTTTGGTGAACTGAGAACTATGCCGGCACCCAAGCCATGGATTGTCTTGGA
This sequence comes from Dactylis glomerata, assembly GCA_007115705.1. Lineage (NCBI taxonomy): Eukaryota > Viridiplantae > Streptophyta > Magnoliopsida > Poales > Poaceae > Dactylis > Dactylis glomerata. The sequence goes on from QXEO01000493.1 coordinate 1,285,678, forward strand.
CCCATCGAAATGCATCCTCCAATAATTGGCATCTGGCAATGGTGGCTCATACTGTATCTCGGCCCAGTCAATAAAGAAATCAGCCAAGACCTGGGACTTGATTGTATCCCTCTTATCGTACTGCGGTGTATATGGTGAAAGCTCTATTGCCCACTTTGCTATCCGGCCGCTGGCATCTTTGTTGCCTATAATTTCCGAGATAGGGGCCTCGGCCACTACCCGGATTGGATGCTCTTGGAAGTAATGCTTGAGCTTCTTGGCCGCCATATAGACACCATAGGTCATCTTCTGATAGTGGGGGTAATTTTGCTTTGAGGTGGAGAGGACTTCACTCAGATAATATACCGGCCGCTGCACGGTTTTGCCTCCTTCCTCTCGCTCTACTACCACCACAGCACTGACAACTCGGTTGGTTGCCGCTATATAGAGCAACATTGGCTCCCGGGGCATCGGAGACGCTAATACCGGCGCTGTTGACAACAACTGTTTCAATTCCTTGAAAGCTGCATCTGCTTGCGTTGTCCAGACAAATGTGTCGGACTTTTTCATCAACTGATATAACGGCAGAGCTTTCTCTCCCAGCCGGCTTATGAAGCGGCTCAGGGATGCGAGGCACCCAGTGAACTTCTGTACTTCCCTCAAATCTGTCGGCGGCTTCATCCTTTCTATGGCACGAATCTTGCCGGGATTCACCTCAATACCCCGGCTGGAAACAAGGAAACCGAGCAACTTGCCCGCCGGCACACCAAAGGTGCACTTAGCCGGATTCAACTTCATCCGGAATCTCCTCAGGTTCCCAAAGGTTTCCCGGAGATCATCTATGAGAGTCTTGCTCTCCTTGGTTTTTATGACGATATCATCGACATATACCTGCACATTTTTATCTATCTGATCGTGCAAACACTTTTGCATACACCTTTGGTAAGTTGCGCCGGCATTTCTTAAACCGAACGGCATAGTGAGATAGCAATAAGCCCCGTACGGGGTAATAAAGGATGTCTTTATTTGATCTGGCTCAAACAAGGGGATCTGGTGGAAACCAGAATAGGCATCTACAAATGATAACAGTTCACATCCGGCTGTGGAATCAATCACTTGATCGATCCGAGGCAGCGGGAATGGATCTTTAGGACATGCCTTGTTCAAGTTGGTGTAATCAACACACATCCGCCATACTTTCACTATGGCGGGCTCGTCTTTCTTCTTTTCCACCAAAACCGGATTAGACACCCAATCCGGATGAAGTACTTCCTTGATAAAGCCAGAGGCTAAGAGCCTGGCCACTTCCTCCCATATGGCTTTCCTTCTATCGCCGGCATTCCGCCGGAGCGGCTGCTTCACTGGCTTAGCATCGGGTCTCACGTGCAATGCGTGCTCAGCCAGCTCCCTCGGCACACCTTGCAGGTCCGAAGTAGACCATGCAAAGATATCCCGATTCTCACGGAGGAAGCTGATGAGCTCGCTTTCCTATTTGGGATCCAAACTTGCCCCAACCAGGGCATGGCGCTCCGGGAAAGCTTCATCCAGAGGCACCTTTTTGACTTCCTTACTCACTTGAAAAGAAACGCTGCCACCGGGATTTGTCATGCCCGGCATATATTTGCCGGCCACGACCGTTTCAGCAATCTCCACTGCTCGCTTGAGCCTCTTCCTCTCCTCTGCAATGATCAGAGTCTCGGCCAGATTGGATCCGGCGGTGGCACATGCCATCGAACGCTTGTAATCACCAATGATGGTGATCACTCCTTTGGGTCCCGGCATCTTCATCTTCAGATACGCCACATGCGTAGAGGCCATGAATTTTGCCAGTGCCGGTCTACCCAGCAAAGCATGGTAGGGGCTCTCCAGATCAACCACCTCGAACATGAGGTTTTCCACCCTGCAGTTATCCCGGCTGCCAAACATGACATCCATCCTGATCTTGCCCATCGGCGCACACGAAAGTCCCGGCACAATGCCGTGGAACGTGGTCTTGCTCGGTTCCAGCATATTTTCCTTGATTCCCAGCTTCTCCATCGTATCTCGATACATGATGTTGATGCTGCTTCCATTATCAATGAGGACCTTGCTGAATCTTACGTTATTAGCCGGCCCGACGAATGTCGGATCCATCACCAGAGCATATCCGCCGGGATTTGGCATGATCCGGGGATGATCTGCCCTGTCCCAACCAACAGCCTGGTCAGACCAGTACATCAGCTTTGGCACAGCCGACATAACGGCATTCACCTCCAGACTCCGCCGGTACAAGCTCTGCTTGTCTGTTCTCTCGGTCTCAAAGACCATATAGCTCTGATCATACTCCTTGTACTCATTCCGGCCCGCTCCTGGGCCTCCGGCGTTATATTCCGGATTATAGCTCTGGTCAACTTGATTTACGCCGGCATTTCCGGCGTTGCTCTGATTCCCAGGATTACCCGGCCTAGGTGGGACTGCAATCGTATTGGCACCTGTCAACGGCGATGGAGCTGCCGGGACAGAGGGTCTAGCCGGTCCCCAGGGACCTGCACGACCTGCTAATATGTCGTCCAGCCACGAACAGTTCCTTGTCAAATGGTTTGCCGGCTTTCCCGGCTGGAATGTGTGAAACACACAAGGCTTGTCCATGGCAAGACCCACAGTATACTTCGGCCACTGCTTCTTCTGGCCGGCGGCTCCGCCGGCATTCTTGTTGGTCCAGACATTCTTCTTCTGGAACGGCTGTGCTTGCTGCTGCGGCTGCTGCTGAGGCTGCTGATAGTTCTCATATCTCGGACGCTGGCTACTGCCGGCGCCCCCTTGCTCTTCCTCCACAGCTGCAACTTGTGCTGCTCCAGTACCGATAATCCGGCCGCTCATCTCTCCTCTTATTCCGGTTATCCGGGCGATAGTATTGCCCTGGTCTCCCGGCATTGCTGGTGTTCCCCTGGGTTTGCCCCTGTCCTTGTGAATCGAGACTGGGCTGCTTGGGATCTCCCAGAGCATAACTATCAGCGATCTTGATTGTTTCGGCCAGCGTGGCCGGCATTTGCCTCTGAAGCTTTTGCCACAGCATGGTGCCATGCTGGCACCCATGAGCGAACCACATGATGGCCTGCTGCTCATTGATTCCTTCGCAGGAATTGCGCAACGTGCACCACCTGGTCAGATAGTCACGGTCAGTCTCATTCACTCCTTGCCGGCAGTTAGCCAGCTGCTGCGGACGGTTGGGCCTCTTGTATGTACTGGTAAAGTTCGACACAAACTGCTCTTCGAAATCAATCCAGCCGTTGATACTCCCGGCCGGCAAATTATTCAGCCATATCCTGGCTGGACCTTCCAACATCTGCGGCACATATCGTACCGCCCATCTGAGGTTTCCTCCGCGATGTTCACCGCTGTGGAGTAATCCTCCAACCAATCTTCCGGCTTCGTACTGCCATTATATGTCCTCGCGCCACGCGCGAGCTGGAAGAAGTAAGGCACCGGCTCCCCCATAATCCGGGGTCCGAAACACATAGGGCCCGGAGCTCCTTGTCTCTCCACCAACTCTGATTGGTGGAGCTTGTCCAGCTTGAAACGTGCATCATTGGCTTCCAAGGACCGAGGTCCAAGCCGGGATGCTATTGGGCCTGCGATCATCTGCTGCTGCTGCTCCGGCTGATGCTGCTCACTATGCCGGCATTGCTGGTGCTGCTGCTGATATCCCGCCCTGGCAAGGGCGGAATTGCCGTCATCCTCTCGATGTCCCGGATGGCCTGCACCCTGCTGCTGCGCTGCACCTCCGGCGCCCTGTTGCTGATGCCGGGCTGCACTGTTACTCCGGCCACCAACGGCCGCTGCTGCTTCATGCCCGGCCGGCACACTCTGGCCGGGCTTCTTGCTGCCGACATACTTGTCAGCTTGGCCGACATTCTTCTGCACCATCGCCTGCTTTCCGGCGGCAGCCGGATCGTACACCTGGATCTGCTTGTCCCGGCGGCCAGAGGTCACACTTCCGGCACGCCGGGCGCTAGGATGCGGGGACGAGGCTTGGCCCCTCGACCTCGCACCGGCACCTCCCGCCGACACAATGTACTGGGATGCCCCGGCACCTGGGTTTGCCTTCTTAAAGGCCTCCTGCTGCTTTGTAGCTTCAGACAAAAGTTGGTTAAGCCGGGCTTGCTGCTCACGCAGTGCTTCGCCGGATAAACAAGATAAATCCTTAGCTACCTCGGCCGCTGCTCTAAGGTTCTTTACTGGCGAACTATAGACTACCTTAGGCACAGTACTAGTTGCAGTATGACTCTTATCTCTAGCATCTTTTCCTATCTCAGCATTAAGATTTCTGCCTCTAGTTCTAACCTCTTCTATCCGGCTAGGCCGGATTACTACAGGAGTAAAACCATGGGCTGCCTCATACTCACGGAGTTGCCGGTTAAACCGTTCGCGCTCCTGGTTCATGGCCAGGGCCTCGTCGACGAGGGCTTGACGAGATCCCTCCAGGACCTCCCTTGTCTGCTCCGGATCAACGCCGGATCGCACCGGCTCGAGAAGCCGGTCGATGATGGGAAGAAGAACCTCGCCCCTAGCCGGCACACCGGAAGTGCCGGCCAGGTTCTCCGCACGCTCCAACGGAGGACGCGCCGACCTCTTGACCTTCGGCGGCTCCGGAGGAGAAGCTCCGGCCGCTGCTGCTTTGCCGGCATCTTCCGCCGGCGGCACGGATGTGCCGGCCATCATCACCTCAGCCGACTCTACTGAGCGAGCGCTACGCCCAGCGTGAGCCAGCCGATGTGACGGAGGATCCGACGCCACCAGCACCTCCTTCCTGCAAATTCTCTCAGTCCCCACGTACACCTCGTGGGAACCGAAAGACATAATCCGGCCATCCCTGGGGAACGGCCGGCCACCGAGACAACCGGCGTTGTCACTGACGAAACTGAGCGAGCCTAGCCTCTGGACGAGGCCAGAGACCACGCGCACTCCCGAAGCTGCTATCACAGACCCCGTCCGAATGAACACTCCGCCCAGCATATCGATCTGATGCCCCACGGTGGGCGCCAAATGTCGTCGTGGTGAAACAACATATGCCATAGGATGGCTTAAATGGGGGCCGAACTAGATGCTGGAGGATTCGGGAGAGGGGAACGAGCTAAAAAGCACGACAGAAAGAGACACTGATCTACCCAGGTTTGGGGCTCTCGTAAGGAGATAACACCCCTACTCCTACTCTACTGATTGTATATATGGGTCGATGTAGTACACCACAATGGTGCTTCCAAGCTCTCTGCTAGAGAAGGAAGATGAACTGCTAAGTGTAGGAGTATAGAGTGACCAACCTACCTTCAACCTTCCAACCTTCTTCCAGCGACCAACCCTTTACCAGGGCTCCCTATGCCACCTTATATAGTGGTGGCCAGGGTTACAACGGTCATAGAAGACCAGGAGACACCAACTACACTCCAAACAGGACTTGCTGTCGAGGGCAGACGCCCACGACTTTCTCCCTGATTGCTCTCGATGGGACTCCCCTTGCTGTACCTTGTACCTCTTGAACTGTGACCTTACCATTCTGAGGTAAGCTTGTACTTGTGCACAGTGAGGGTAGGTAACCTCCACTGTGCACCCTGCCATCTTACTCTGCTACCATGCTTGGATGTTTTCTTCCTTGATTGTAGGGATGCGACACCTTGGTTGACTTAAGTATCCCGGATATGACCGTTGGCCATACCCAGGACTTATATGCCGGACCAACGACCTACGAGGGTCGGGTAATCCGGCCTCCCCTGCTCCTGCACAACACACAAAATAATTAGGCCGGCATATCTGAGTATATGCCGGCACACCTATACTAGTATTCCGACTATACCGGCATATCCAGACACCAGCCGGGATATACATTATATGCCGGCCTGGCCGATGCTCTTATATTCCGGCCAGGCCCTTCCTTGATAACCCGGCATAAAGTCAATCATAAGCCTTGTGTCTTTCTACTCTCTTGACCCTACCGGGGGTCATCCCCCCGACAGAGAGGAGAGACAGTGACGACTGAAGGTGATGCTTGCTAGTTTGCGACAGCAGCGGACAATTTATATATGGCGCCTCATCCAAGCTTTGCTTGCTAGCTGCAACGTGGAACCTGCACACACACAAACAAATACTTTGCTCCCAACTTACGATGAGGTTGTCAATCTCACCGGTTTGCTTGAAACAAAGGTTATGAGTGTATCGAGTGGAAAACAGTAGAGAATGCAATAAAGTAAACAGTGCGAGAAAGTAAACAGGTGATAGCAATATGATGGAAATAGGACCGGGGTCCACAGTTCACTAGTGGTGTCTCTCCATAGATAAAACATGCTGGGTAAACAAATTACAGTTGGGCAATTGATAGAATAAAGATAAACGTGATATGTCAAGAAGATCACTATGAGATTTACTCTGGGCATTACAACAAAATACATAGACCGCCATCCAACTGCATCTATGACTAATAATCCACTCCCGGGGATATCAATCCGAACACCCCAGTAGTATTAAGTTGCGAACAACAGATAATTGCATTAAGCAAAGTGTGTAATGTAAACAAAGCATATGCCCTTGAGCATATGAATGTTGTTTTCTCCCTAGTAGCAACAGCACATCTACCACCTTAGGGGTTTCTGTCACTCCCCCAGGTGAAATAGAGGCATGAACCCACTATCGAGCATAAATACCCCCTCTTGGAGTCACTAGCAACTACTCGGCCAAGATAGCTACTAACAACGGAGAGCATGCAAGATCATAAACAACATAGAGATAACAAAAGATAATATTCAGTACATCAACTTAATCATAAACACCAATATTCATCGGATCCCAACAAACCAACATCATAGAATTACATAACGGTGATCTCAATCATGTAGGGCAGCTCATGAGATCTAAACATGAAGCACATGGTGGAGAAGACAACCATCTAGCTACTGCTATGGACCCATAGTCCAAGGTAGACTACTCACTCATCGCTCCGGAGGCAAGCATGGTGATGAAGAAGACCTCCGGTGGCGATTCCCCTCTCCGGCAGGGTGCCGGGAAGAGCTTCTGGACCCTCCCGATCTTCAGGTCAACGGCGGCGGCGGATCGCGATGTGTTCTGGAAATCTGATCGGGTTCTTAGGTTTTTTTCCGTCGGGGGGTCTTTATACGCGAAGGGACGATGTCAGAGGAGGGGCCAGGCGCCCACACGCGGGCCCCGCGCGGCCAGGGGCCTGGCCGCGCCGCCCCTGTGTGTGGGGCCCTGGTGGCCCCCCTCCTACTTCTCTTCGGATCTCTGGAAGCTTCCGGGTAAAATAAGACTTCAGAAACTTGTGTTGTCCAATTCCGAGAATATTTCATGTGTATCACTTCTGAAACACAAAAACAGTAGAAAACAGGAAACTGGCATTGTGGCACTTGTTAATAGGTTAGTTCCGGAAAATGCATAAAAGTGCCACTAAGTGTAACGAAACAATAGGCAAATGATGTAGAAACAAGCATGGAGCATCAAAAATTATAGATACGTTTGAGACGTATCAAGCATCCCCAAGCTTAACTCCTGCTCGTCCTCGAGTAGGTAAGTGATAACAAAAGAATAATTTTTGAGGTGACATGCACCTACACAATCTTGATCATATATGTAAGCATTGGTGAGCTGGGATCATAAGAACTTAAAACATGGGCATGAAGATATAATCATGACAATAAGAAACTTAGCAACCATGTTGTAAACATGCAAATGAACACAAACAAAAGATCATGAAAATGAAACAATGAAAGTCAAACGTGTGTTCAAATCATAAGGACAAAACATACAAATGGTTTTCAGCTTGTCCTTCAAAGAGAGCAAAACATAAATGCATAGGACACCTTCAAGTTTAAGAGGGCGACTAGATACAAATAATTTAAGAACAAGTGAAACCAATCATCATGAGTCAATCAATGAACTTTGGGACAATGCATATCACACTAAGTGTAACAACTCAGAAATTGTAATCCACTTCTGCTTAATTAAAGTGCCAAATTTTGGACCCAGATAAAACTTTTTATCTATTATTTCATGCATACATGTATTTTCCATTATGTCTTTATGATTTCATGTGTGTTATTCCTTGTTGTGCAATAGTTAGTTAATTCTAACTTAACCAACAGAGATATTAGAGAAGGATTACACAAGCCAAAGAAACCAGAAATAAAAATCATAAAGAAAAAGAGAAGAAAATTGTGATCTAGGAAATCTGTTTGACTACCCTACTTTGAGCCCTTGGATTAAGAAATCTGCAACTCACCTCAGTGTTTGGCCAGTGAGTTGAGCTTAACCAAGTCACATACAAACTCAACCAAGTTGTTGCTACTCAAAACTCAAATCAGAACCTCACTCAAACTTCAACCAAAGTTTGAATCTGAAACAGTGACTATACCAAAATTTGAAATAAGATTTCTGCAAAACATATCCTTTCTTCAGAACAAAAATATCACTGGAAACCTTGGCCAATATGTTGATCACCCAAAGTGGAAGTTTTCAAAATTTCGAATTTGAAATTCTTGCGGGCAATTCGTCGAACGCCTGGCAGATGAAATCGAGACAAATCACAGCTACTGTGAAGATCACTATTCTTGCTCGCCCAAACCCTGTTGCCATGCTCCTGGACGATGCCTCGGTCGAGCCCAGCGCCCCCAGCCCCGACCCGAGCCGTGAGAAAGGGAGAAGAAGAGGAGGCAGCACCCAGGACCCTCCCTCTCTTCTTCCCAGCATTCTGCACGTCGCCGACCACCCTGCCCTCGCCAGCACCGACCCACAGCACGCCGCAGCCGAGACCAAAGCCCCCCAGCACGCGAGCAAGGCCGCTGTGCCCAGTGTCGCTCGACGCACGTGCCCAGGGCCCCCGCTCCGGCGAGCTTCTGGACACCCTCTCCCTCGACGCTCCGGCCTATAAAAGGCCCCTCCGATCAAACGAGGAGATGCACACCCCTCCCAGCTACCGCCCAGACACCATCTCTCCCTCCCTCTCGTTCTAGTTCGTCGACGCCTGCAACGCCGGCGAGGTACTGGACGCGGAGAGCGCCGCCGCGTTCGACCACCCTGGAGCAAGCCGCCGCTGGGAATCGGAGGAGGAATCACGCCGGAGTCGATTCCGCCCCTCGCCGTCAAGTTCTTCTTCCTCTACACACGCCGCCGTCGCCGTCGTCGTCTTCACTGCACGCAGGTGAGCTCCGCTCCTCTCCGTCGAGACGATGGCTGTGAGCCGTTAGATCCAGATCGTTCGGTAGCGTACCGGTTCGGAGGCGTTAAGTGACCTGACCAATGGGACCCCCCTGTCAGGTCCCGTTTTTATTTCTTCCCACCGTGCGAAACATTTTCTGGGCCGGCCCGTTCGGGTTCTGTTCAGAATAGGCCCAGTTTGTTTTGAATCGGTTCGTTTCCTTTTTATTTATTTTCCCGCCGTTTGAATTAATTCAAATAACTTTCAGATATGATTTTCAAACTTAAATTCCAAGAGTTTTACAAATCCATTTGTAGCAAATAAATATGCGTTGGAAAGCTTGTAAAATGCTCTAGCCTGTAGGATTGATTAGAATTCCATTTGAATTAGGAATTTAATTAGATATGAATAGTGTGACCATAGCTTTATTAAACATAGAAGAATTCTAGAAAATTGTTTAAGCCTCCTAAAATCATGAAATTTAAAGTGTGAACTCACCAATGACCTCCCTTACTGTTAGTCAACTCTAATCAACTCAAACCTTGTTAGTGTTATCAATTAGATCCTACCCCAACTCTAGTTAGTAACATAAAATGATAGATCCCTATTACACACTTAGAACTAATTGTTGCCCTCAATACCAAGTCACTTAGTTAATCCCTCCCCACTTGAACTAGCCTTAGTACCCCTAAACCAATACCAATGCTTAGAAAGTGAACAACATATGACACTTAGTAGAAACTCTAACTTGCACACTTAATGAAAACTTAGAAGAAAAACTTGCAATCCAACTCCATAAAATGCAACATGAATGCTATTGTTAGCAAACAAATATGTGTGCTTGGTGTGTTGTTAGCATGGTGTAGTGATTGTGTGTTTCATGTTGATTTCGTTATTAGACGCTAGTGTTGCTGAGGAGGATATTGAGGGGGGATATTATCAAGAAGAAGAAGAATACCCCGGACACTTTGCCAACCAAGGCAAGCCATCTTTTGAATCATACTCCAAATACCTAGTTTTACTATTGCATTCTATCTGTTTTAAGTAAATTGCATGATTGAATTGCTAGAGTAGAATAATAGATGTGTAGTGACATCTTGCTTAGCAAGAGCATCAAGCTGAGTTTATCCAACCTTACTTAGTGGTATCATCACTCATACTAGTTGCTTAGTCGCTAATAAAACTGAGGTCATCTATAAGGGGAACCCTAGTTGAAAATGTGTGACTTGAATTTGAACACTTGAATTAGAGGTTTCTCCTACATGATGGTTTTATGAAGGAAAAATAATCTTGACTAAGAACTATGGAATGTATTTGTGAAATGACAACGAGTGATGTACTATGTGAGCCAGCCATACAGTACGACCACATTATCCTGGTATGGGACAGGGCTTAGTGGAGTAATTTGTTTCGCCCTAGTGTAGACCCTACAAATGTAAATGGAAGTCCGACCAGGGACTCCTTTTCCAGGGCACCCTTGGCTGTGGCCGAGTTTCGCCTTGTCCTCCTCTTCATTGGTGGTTGGGGTACAAGCCGAAGAGCCCTCATTGAAAATGTACTGCCGGGGTAGGACCCTATTCCGGTTAGTGGCATTCCGGAGGATCAAGCGGCTGGGAACTTTGCACACTCTGGACAGCTTCTTGGAACTCCGGTGTTGAGGGGTACATCTCTAGGCGGTATTGTTTATGCTAAGGCGGGCAGGTGAAACATTATGGTCGGCTACTTGTCGTGGCATATGTCGGTATGCGGGGAAGTCGCCCACACGATGAGTAGTCGGATGGTGTGGGTAAAGTGTACAACCTCTGCAGAGTGTAAAACTATTCGAATAGCCGCGTCCGCGGTCATGGACAGTTGGCAAGCTGTGCCTGGCTTTTGTCAAGCATGAAAATAACTTATGATGAACTTGGTGAATGACATGAACTGAATTGACTTGACTTGACCATGATGTTGACACAATTGAAGTTCCTCTTTAGTTTGAACTTAGAGAACTAAACCTCTTTTCTACCAATGAACATTCTTGGGAAATAAAACTAGCTTTTGCAAATAAACTTAGTGCTTAGTCCACCATATAAACCTTGCATATCTATTTCATCACTTCATTTATAAGATGGTTTGCGAGTGCATCCAATGTACTCATGGTTGTGTCCCTGGCTATCAACTTGGCCAGACTATGGGGAAGAGTACCAGGAAGAAGGGTATGAAGAAGAGTGCCAGAACTAAGCTCATCTCCATGAGTCGCCATTGCCTGTAGGGTGAAGGCATGGACCCGAAGACGTGATTTCCGCTGCTATATTGTGTTGTAATATGAACTTGGTCACTATGACCATTGTATTTGAACCATCGTATTGTAATGTCTATGGAACTGGTTACCAACTACGTTATGTATATCGCAACAATGGTCCTGGGATTGCGGTGGAATACATAACGGGCACTTCGAATTTGTTATCAAATTTGAGGTCGTCACACTAAGAATGACAACTATGCTCTCTTAATGGTGCATAAAGAAAGAAGGTGGTGACTCAACATAAAAGTAAAAGAAAGGCCCTTCGCAGAGGGAAGCAGTGATTGCAAGTTTTATAACCTTCAAAAATTATGGTACTTACCGGCTTTGAGCTCTCATTGCCCCCATCATAAGCATCTTGAATGGTTAAAGTTAATGCGAGAACAATTATGATGCATATGCTTGACAAATCATAAGTTGAAAACCTCGTGCCCCGTGAATACGAGTACCCAAACCTCATGCTACTTTACTTAGAGTCCCAAGCAAGGCTCTTGTCATTGTAAGTATATGCATATAATTGAGAACCGCCAATGGGGTACCTCCGTGCCCGATGACATGGAACAAGCCCACACCAAAATGACAGGACAAGCAGACAATGAACACCTCGACATCTCTTTTATTTGCCTTTTGTTTAGCTTTTTATTGTGAGATGCGTCATCGAATGTTCACCATGGGTATGCTGCAAATTTCCACCATGAATTATGCATGGCTTAGATTGGCGGCCCGGCGTTTCCCTAACACATATACAAACTCCTTGATCCCTACAAGATTCCCAATTCATTTCACACCGTGGGCATCCATAAACAAAAGATCACGATATCAACTCAAATAAGAAGTGCAATGTTGAAAGCTTGCCCATGACAGCATGGCTGGGCTAGACTCCAACTTACAACTTGCAAGCATAACAACTCAACATAAGAGACCACAATGTCAAATTTTTAAGAACAGGAAAAGGTAAAGTGTGCCTTCCGGTTCGTGAGAGCTTTACTGACCGAATTTCGCATAACACTGGTAAGAGTTTAATTTGAAGAGAAAATAAAAGCAAGTCAAATTTACTTGGAATAGCAAATTGCTAGTAGGTATGTATGGTGGACACTTTGGAAAACTTTGGCTTTTAGGAGTTGGATGCACGAGTAGAGCTCATACTCAGTACAAGGTGAGGGCTAGCAAAAGACTGGGAGCGACCAACTAAGAGAGCAATAATGGCCATAATCATGCAAAGCGACAAAGCGACATTAAAAGAAGCATAAGATGGCATCAAAAGTCAAAAACTAAATGATCATGAAGGCTATTGGTGACTTTGTATGAGTCTAACATGTGTGAGCATGCGCCAAGTCAACCCAAATAAAGCATCAAGGAGAAAACCAAAATAATGCTTCCATACAATAAAAACAACGCATGATTTTTTCAAAGGCTCATTAAGCAATCTCAGTTATTTGAGACAAGTCATGCTACAGCAAAACCACTAAGCATACTATCAAAAAGACATCAAGCATGACATGAAAAAGCCTAAGCCGCAGTCTACACAAGCTCCTTCTTGTACCACTATTTTGCATAAAGCTTTTTCTCTTTTCCAACACCATTTGAAAATTTTATAAACACCTCTTTTGATGAAAACCAATAAAGATCAGAGGCAAAAATACACCTTGATGAAAAGATATGACAAGATCTGAACGCAAATCAAGGCAAAAACAAAAACCAAAAGCAGCAGCAGAAAAAGTAGAACGCTCGATGAACGATAAGAGTGAAAACTAGAGCGTTCTTTGCAAATGAAAACGAGTATATCTCCTCCAAAGAAAATTTGTTGGGGTCCAACCTTTTATTGCAGCAAACAAACAAACTAAACAAACTAAGAAAACTAAAACAACTGACGCTCCAAGAAAAACACATAGTGCATGAAGCAATAAAAATATAGTGTTTTGAAAGGTGACCTGATTTTTGCCGATGAAGAAGGGGTGCCTCGGGGGCATCCCCAAGCTTTGACGCTTGTACTTCTTGGATATTTCTTGGGGTGATGCATGGGCATCCCCAAGCTTGAGCTTTTGTCCATTCTTCAACTCATCTCATCATTCTCCAATCCCTACACTTGAAAACTTCCTTCATACAAAACTAAACACAATTCTATTAGCAACATTAGTGTAAGCATAAAATATATTCAACCCCTTTTAGCTTCAAGTTTCAACTCAAAACCACCACATATAAAGTAAATACTACTGTAGCAACTTCCCAAAAGGTTCCATGATCAAAAGAACTCAAAAGAAAGCGATAAAGTGGCAAACACAAATATTGGCAGAAATCTGTCAAAACTGAACAGCTGACAAAGGTCGAATTTTTAAAAGGTTTTCTATTGCTCAAATCAAAAAGTGTTCAACTAACAAAAGTTTGGATATAACCTGGGGCATATGCACAAGAAATCGCAGGTCCAAAAGATAAACAGAGAATTTATACGAATTTTTACGGTGCAGCACCGAAAACAGTTTCAGGACAGCAACATCCCCAAATCTTTACCTCGCTCAAATTAGAGGCTTCTCTTGGCACAAAAACGAAATAAACAAGATAAGGAGCGGTCATTACAGTAGTAATGACTTCCAAGACTCAAATAAAAGAAAAAGTACTGAAAAGAAAACATTGGGTTATCTCCCAAGAGTGCTTTTCTTTAACGCCTTTGAGCTAGGCGCAGAAAATTGCGAATCAAGTAATATCAATAGATGAAGTGGTTACCTCAGTAGGCTCCTTGAAGGTTCCCGAAGACGATTCAACCTGCAAGTCACCCTTTGTGGAACTAAGAGTCTTATCAATCTTAAGAACATGTTGAGATTTAAGCGCAGAAACCTTGGGAACATACATAAATTTTTGCTCTTTTCCAACAAACACTTTCTCCTTCTTAAATTTAAGAGAAGAGAAGATTAAGCTAAGAGTTTCCATAGACTCCTCTAGTTTACCAATCCTTAAGTTTTGATTTTCATGAGTAGTGCTAGCCTCTAAAATGGTAATTCTCTTACCGATGTTTTCTATTAATTCACTAACGCGGCTAGCATTTTCTATGATACTTGGCAAACTTTTTTCTAAGGAGCTGAGCTTTTCTACCACCTCTTCCAAGGTGGTCTCAGTTTTAGCAACATGAATAGGTGGTATTCCCACTAAACTTTCAATTATAGTGCATGCTTCTCCCGCGGGAGTACCCAGAAAATTACCTCCTGTAAGAGTATCAAGAACATACCTATTCCAGCTAGATATACCAACATAAAAATTTCTAAGGAGGATCGTGGTAGAGTGCTTTTTGGTACACCTATGATGAGCATTGTTAATACGATACCAAGCATCTTTTAAACTTTCTCCTCCTTGTTGCTTAAAACTACGAACTTCTACTTCAGGATTAATCATTTTAACAAAACTAAAAGCAGATAAGTAAAAACAACTACCAAGGATTCTAATTTTTTTGGGTTTTTGATAAAAAGCAATGCAGGTAAAATAAATAAAGTAAAGCAAAACAATAACAAAGTAAAGGATGTGTGTGCGAAGAACTCCCCTCGCAGAAGTCTTCTCTTCCTCCCCGGCAACGGCGCCAGAAAAAGAGCTGCTGGTGCCAAGTTGACGTGGGAGGTTTTCTTCAATCTTTGGAAGTATTCTTCTTTAGTCCCCGGCAACGGCGCCAGAAAAAGAGCTTGATGCGTGGTGAATGATCAGCCCGTTGGGAACCCCAAGAGGAAGGTATGATGAGTATAGTAGCTCGTTTTCCCTCAGTTAGAAACCAAGGTTTATCGATCAGGAGAGGAGAGACAGTGACGACTGAAGGTGATGCTTGCTAGTTTGCGACAGCAGCGGACAATTTATATATGGCGCATCGTCCAAGCTTTGCTTGCTAGCTGCAACGTGGAACCTGCACACACACAAACAAATACTTTGCTCCCAACTTACGATGAGGTTGTCAATCTCACCGGTTTGCTTGAAACAAAGGTTATGAGTGTATCGAGTGGAAAACAGTAGAGAATGCAATAAAGTAAATAGTGCGAGAAAGTAAACAGGTGATAGCAATATGATGGAAATAGGACCGGGGTCCACAGTTCACTAGTGGTGTCTCTCCATAGATAAAACATGCTGGGTAAACAAATTACAGTTGGGCAATTGATAGAATAAAGATAAACGTGATATGTCAAGAAGATCACTATGAGATTTACTCTGGGCATTACAACAAAATACATAGACCGCCATCCAACTGCATCTATGACTAATAATCCACTCCCGGGGATATCAATCCGAACACCCCAGTAGTATTAAGTTGCGAACAACAGATAATTGCATTAAGCAAAGTGTGTAATGTAAACAAAGCATATGCCCTTGAGCATATGAATGTTGTTTTCTCCCTAGTAGCAACAGCACATCTACCACCTTAGGGGTTTCTGTCACTCCCCCAGGTGAAATAGAGGCATGAACCCACTATCGAGCATAAATACCCCCTCTTGGAGTCACTAGCAACTACTCGGCCAAGATAGCTACTAACAACGGAGAGCATGCAAGATCATAAACAACATAGAGATAACAAAAGATAATATTCAGTATAGCAACTTAATCATAAACACCAATATTCATCGGATCCCAACAAACCAACATCATAGAATTACATAACGGTGATCTCAATCATGTAGGGCAGCTCATGAGATCTAAACATGAAGCACATGGTGGAGAAGACAACCATCTAGCTACTGCTATGGACCCATAGTCCAAGGTAGACTACTCACTCATCGCTCCGGAGGCAAGCATGGCGATGAAGAAGACCTCCGGTGGCGATTCCCCTCTCCGGCAGGGTGCCGGGAAGAGCTTCTGGACCCTCCCGATCTTCGGGTCGACGGCGGCGGCGGATCGCGATGTGTTCTGGAAATCTGATCGGGTTCTTAGGTTTTTTCCGTCGGGGGGTCTTTATAGGCGAAGGGACGATGTCAGAGGAGGGGTCAGGCGCCCACACGCGGGCCCCGCGCGGCCAGGGGCCTGGTCGCGCCGCCCCTGTGTTTGGGGCCCTGGTGGCCCCCCTCCTACTTCTCTTCGGATCTCTGGAAGCTTCCGGGTAAAATAAGACTTCAGGAACTTGTTTCGTCCAATTCCGAGAATATTTCCTGTGTATCACTTCTGAAACACAAAAACAGCAGAAAATAGGAAACTGGCACTGTGGCACTTGTTAATAGGTTAGTTCCGAAAAATGCATAAAAGTGTCACTAAGTGTAACGAAACAATAGGCAAATGATGTAGAAACAAGCATGGAGCATCAAAAATTATAGATACGTTTGAGACGTATCACGGCATACCTTCAAAAACCTTCTGTGCGCGGTGGAGGTGCGAGGTAGCAGCACGCACCGTCGTCCGCGGCAGCATCGGGAAGGTCTATGCCGGCGGGACGCACAGGAGTTGCGTTGTATGGAGGTAGAGGGAGGGCGAAGGAGGGGCGGAGAATAAGATCCCGACGACCGGATCTGGCGCAGATGCAGTGCTCTCCCGTCGGTGGTGGGGCGGGGATACGGTTTTTGAGGGCTCACATTCTAGATGGTGCTATGAACAAGCTCTCCCGGTGGTAGCGGCGGGAAGGTCTACGCGTGTTCTCTATCTCCGGAGCTGTGCTGTAATGGCGGAACTGAGCGACGGTGGCGGTTGGTGGGGTGGCTTCAGCACGCGCGGAGGTTTCAGGACAGTGGTGGGTGCGCGCGCTCGAAAGGAAGTTTGTCGCGCGCGGTACATAATTTACCGCGCGTTAGTTTTGCGCGCATAGAAAACCACCGAAATGCACCTACCGCGCGATTAAATTGGCGGTTTATTCGCACTGATGCTCTTATGTCCAAATAGGTGTGCCTAGGACTCAAAACTTAGTGCTCAGTAGAATGACGTCGTCACATTTCATTTGCAATATGAGTTGCAACTCACTACTAGCACGAATCACGAAACAAATTAATGGTTTATATGTATCATTTCTAGTTACAAACTCATTTGCAACTAAGTGTATAAATCACGATGTAAATCTGATCGTTTAAGATTCTACTAAACCCTAAGTTAGTTATCTGAGAACTTGCAAAACCGAAGAAATTTAGACCAAAAGGCTGAATTGGGAAGAAAAACATTTCTATGTCCAAACAGGAAAGCCGGTATTAACCGTATCAAATACTTTTCTCCGGATAAATTTGGAGCCGAGTTTTCGCCTCGTCCCTCTCCTTTTCTATCCCTGGCGGCTAGTTGTGGAGGGCGGATACTTCGCGGCGGGCGGCGGGCGGCGACGACACGACCCAGGGCAGCGGCGGCGACAGGTATCCGCGCCCGCGCGTGAGTTGGTAGGCTCTCTCTCTCTCTCTCTCTCTCTCTCCCGTTTCTCTATCTTCTCCTCTCCTGGCTGGTTGCAGAGACGAGCAGCCCGCAGATGAACGGGCGGCGAGCAGCGGCGGCTCCTCCATCCTCTCTGTCCCTGAGCGTCCCCTCTCTTCTTCCTGCAGCGTTGGCTCCGCCCTCCTCTCTCTCCCCTCGCCGGCCGATCCCCTCTTTCTCCACGCGCGTTGGGTCCCTTTGCGTTAGCCGCTCCCTTTTCTCCGTCTTTCTTCAAGGCAAGCTTCTTTCTGAAGATGATTTGTTAGCCTGCATCATAGCAATTCGTTGTCACTGGCCAAATGAAACTTGGCTTTCTAGTGTCTGGTATGGAATGGTAACTCAATGCAGCTTTACTAGTTTGTGACAGCTTTAATTTTCAGACTTCGTGACTGTTTCATATGTTCAGATATTTGTTTATCTATGTTATCAGCAGCAGACCGCAGCTAACCTATTATAGAGCCAAGCGTCTGGAGAAGAATTTTCCCTCAATTAGCTAACTCGTCTATAGCCTACATGTTGAGACCTTAATCAACATAGGATCACAAGTTAGCATTCTCAAAAGATGCACGCCAGCTCACAGTTACCAGAATTTTTAATGTCGCTTCAACCTGAAAACCAGAATTAGTAAGAATAATTGGGAACATCTCTGACCTCTTCAGTTGAGCTGAAGGACACATAAGGAAATCTAGGACAACAGAATTTTCAGACAGACTTGCATGAATTTTTGTTGCTCAAATTGCATTCTGTGGTCCTAAATCCTGGCTCCGATTGCGGATTTTTGCAGGAATTGAACTACTGAAGTAAGCCGGGTGGTATGGGTGCTGAGGCAGGCAATGGGAAGGAGGGGGCCAAGAAGAAAGTTCTGGATGGCACCGGTCTGCCCCTCCCAGGCGGCTCCAGCGGCAGCGTGCGCAGCGCCGGCAGTGACTCGCAGCTAAGGCAAATGCTCGACTCCCTCAAATCCTCCAAGTCCCCAGTAAGTGTAGCTGCTCCCTGCGCCTCACCTTCGTGTTCGAATTCATGGCTAAAGTGTCGATAGATGCTGCGTCCGTAGAATTTTGTCGTCTGCAAGCTTATTTTGATTGAACTCTTTGGCTTTATTCCGTTGCAGGCTGTGATCAACTATGGTGCTTCATGGTACGTAACCCTTTTGCCTGTGTACCTTTATTTGTTCTTGATGGTGAGAAGCTTACACTGTAAGTGCTAGCAACTACAAGAATGGTACATCGGACTCTTGACTGCTTGATGACCTACTTGCACACTGTTGTGCTTGGCTCTTTTGGGGTTGGGTTGATTTGTATGTAGCATATGTCCATGTTATGTGATGCTGCAGCCATTCCAGGATGTATATGCAAAGTATAGAGACACAGACATTTACTGCGATATGAGAAACTTTTTCCATCGCTATTTATATACTATATTGGTTTGAACTTTGTATAAGTTATCTACTCAGCTAACTATCTAAAGTTGTTTCATAATGTGATTAACTCAACTCATCACTGCTGATTACCCAGGTGCCGTGTTTGCAATCAGATTCTACCGCATTTCTGCAAGTTCAGCAATGAATTCAAGAATCTAACTTTCATCTATGCCCATGTTGATGAATGCCCAGAAACAACTCAGAACATACGATACACTCCTTCCTTCCATTTCTACCGGGATGGAGAAAAGGTGGATGAGATGATTGGTGCAGGAGAAGAGAGGCTGCATGATCGGTTGTGGTTGCATTCGTGATAGAGATTCATCAGGCTTGGAATTGCAACCTTCAGGGACGCTGTTTCATGAACTGTTTATTGATTCACAACATTTTTTTATCTTCCAGACGATATGAATCTATCATGTTTTGCCAAGTCTTGTTTGATATGGAAACTGGAAAAAAAAGGCAGTGTTGAGCTGGTCAGCATTCTTGCTAAATCTATCATGTTTTGCCAAGTCTTGTTTGATATGGAAACTGGAAAAAAAAAGGGCAGTGTTGATGGTCAGCATTCTTGCTAACTTCTCTCCCCGGCAGAAGCCTTCCTGTATTTCTACTTCTCTCTACCTCTCAGGAACCATATTACTTTTCGCTGCAGATGTATCTACCACTAAAATATGTCTAGATACATCTATATTAGAGAAGAGTAATATGGGTCGGAGGGGGTATCAAATTCTCGTTTGTTTGGTGAGCTCACGTAATATCTGTGTTTGTTGAGCATGGCTGATGCAAAGCACTAAATCAAATTGGTTTCCCTGTTAATGCCTGATGTTTACTTCAAAACTCAAAAGACGTCATATTATATAGGGAAGTAACCAAAAGATGCAAGTATTTTTACGTCGCGTTGAATCATAGTCATAGACTGTTACACATGAACAACTAATGCATGGAAGTGGGTTGTTCTGGCATGTCTCAAACGCGTTGCTTGCTATTTGCATGTAATTGAAATGGGCAGTGCTTAATAGGCACCTATTTTTGTCCGTCTATAAAGTACGCGCTCAGTTCCATATTGTTGTCCTTGTTTTGGTTCAAATTTGAACTAGTCGCGACAAGAATTGAGCACTCGATTTGATTAGTGAATATGCGATCGGGCATTTTTACAATTAGGTGTACAGCCTGCCAACTGATGAACCAGAGAGAAAAGGTTTCCTTTCAAACTGAGTCTAGATACTGAATGGAACCGGCGTTGCGGCCAATACTCATGGGCATTTCATTTGATAATATCAAAAGATACAAAAGAAACTTACAGAAGAAAAATTTAAACATGACGGACATTTTTCCCATATAAGTATCTATTCATGTACATCAGCTAAACAGATGTTTTAGCGCATAGTTTCAGAAGAACATCTCAATCCTCAAGCTTCTTGAAGGATAACCCGCAACAGTTCAAATAATTAGCTTTGTACGATCTTATGCAGATGTTATGCAAATCTGAATGATCTCACTTGAAATCTGTATAAACGCCATCAAACAATCACTAGATATGTGGTAAGAAACTAGTCTGGGGCTATTTGGCACATCTGAGCAGAGGCTCCGTGCAAATGACCAATCTCCGAGCAGATGTATGATTGAACAAAAAAGACAACAAGTCCATATCAATTATTTACAGTCAGGCTCCTAAAAGAATCAGTACTCAGTCAGGGGTCACGATTTAGCAAATGCGGGGATTTAGAAACTCCCACTCTCAACTTTGAGGGGCCAGATTTAGTCCTACTGCTGTTCCGGTCTGCCTTGATGGAAGCAATCACAGCATCAGCCCCAGGACCAAGACCTTTCCTGCCAATTAATTTCACACCTAGTTTTTCACAGAGGTAATGCAGCCTCATTTCATCACCTCCTCTTACCTCTCTTAGCTCCATAGCCTGCTGCCGTGACAGTAATGTGTAAACATAGAGCTGCTGCTGTTGGTTGAAATGTGCCTGGAGCTGCTGAAACAATGATTTGTTTGAGTGCTGCTGCTCCTTTTTCCCTTCAGTTGAGCTTTTCTTTCGAGGGCCGCCTAGTTCCACCTTCAGAATAGCTGGAGATTTAGGATCAGAAGCTTTTCCTCCAAAAATGACAGAGAAGCTGCCGAATTCTAAGTCTGGTTGCCTAAACAAGTCTACTAGCAAAGTAGCACAAGCAAGAGCATTCGTAGATGGGCTCTTCTGTACTTTGGTCTTTGTTACTCGAGCGTTGGCATGGATACTGATGTTAGCAGCCTCTCGTACACCAGTAATAAAAGCTCCATGCATAGTTGCAGGGTAACGCCTCGTGGTGGCTTCTCCAGCAAAAAACAACCGCCCATCTCCAACACTTTCGGCTAATATGTCATAGTCATCTCCAGATGCTCCAACAGCAACATGCGAATATGAACCTAGACTGAAAGAGTCTGTGCCCCATCTAGTACAAACACTCTGTAGAGGATCTGGTACCTCAACCCCCTGTGGTTCATAGATACCTGCAACACAAAATGTTCATCTTTTAAACAGAAACCTTTTTGAGCAGTTCAATTCATTGGCACAACATGATACACAGCTACCCCCTCCATTACAAAATGATCGATGTTCTAGTTTTATCCTAGGTGAAACTACTTTAAGTTTGACCAGGTTTTTTGAAAAATATATCAAAATCTAGAAAATCTAGTTTTATTACAGTATATAATAGAGTTTCGTACTATATAAATTTGGCATCATGGACATTTGACATATTTTCCTATAACTTTGGTCAAACTTAGAGATGTTTGACTTAGGACAAAACTAGAACAATGATTATTGCGGAACGATGGAAGTACATATTTCAGTGGCTCAGTGTAACTG
Organism: Dactylis glomerata; assembly: GCA_007115705.1. Taxonomy (NCBI): domain Eukaryota; kingdom Viridiplantae; phylum Streptophyta; class Magnoliopsida; order Poales; family Poaceae; genus Dactylis; species Dactylis glomerata. The sequence goes on from QXEO01000493.1 coordinate 1,307,730, forward strand.
CAGAGGTAAATGGAACAAACAATCTGTTTTAATAAACAGTTGATAGAGGCATTGAATAACCTTATATAATCCGTTGTTATGTAGAAATGCAATTTTTGATGACAGAATTTATCAAATTTAAGTCTCACCTCTCAGTATCTGAAGAACTGAGCTGACTGCATCAGTTGGAGGTGTGGTTTCAAAGTTGTGGGCAGCTTCACCAGCGACCAATGCCATCAACAATGGACCACCAGCCACTGTCGCATAGCTATAGAACAGAAAGAACTCCCCTCGGCGACTTGGGTTTTCAGTCAGATGCCCAAAGGTATCAAGGTCAGTGCTCCAGAAAACATGAGGAAACAACATTGCAACCTTGTTCAACAACCCAAAACCTAGTCTGTGGATACTATCAAGCTTCCTCTGTGGCAGCTCAGGTACAAACTTGATACCCCCATTTTTCAGAACACCAAGCGGCACAGTGCACAGCACCATGTCCCCTTCATACACCTGCCCACCATTGACAACCACCTGCACGCCATCCCCTCCATAACGTACAGTGTGCACTGTCCTCTCGTAAACAATAGGCACATTCTCTGCCAGCGCCTGTACAAGCTTCCCGTTGCCACCAGGCAAGAAGCAATGATCCCCACCCATGTCATACGGATCATCCTGGTCCCAGAATGCAAGACTAAGCCTTGAAGATAATCCTGCATTAGCATACTCAAGATTTGCTATATGCCAATTGAACAAGTTCATCTCCTCCTGTGTGGAGATACCCCCATCAGACTGCCGTAATGTCTCAAGTGCCGCCCCAAGAGAGATATCCGTCGCCACATCACCCATGGATGCCCGCAGGTGGCTGGCATTATCAAGAAGCTTGTTATATGTACCCTCCACTTTCTTATCAACCTCCGGATCCACTGGTGACCCGTCTGATCGGTACAGGGGGCACTTGTCTCTGATTTTGTGCATCGGCAAGCCAAGCTGTTTCGCCACAATTCCGAGCGGGTTCCCAGATGTCCCAGTAAGCACGCTGCCACCAAGATCTGCAGCAGCTGAGCGCCCACCCCCTTCCATCTTCTTCGTGTACACGCGGCCACCACACCGCTTGCGTCCCTCCAAGACGATTACCTTAAACCCGGACGCCAGCAAATGCCGTGCCGCGGCGAGCCCAGCGAGGCCAGCGCCGACGACGATGACAGTGTTGGGCCTGGTGGGCTCCTTGGGGATGCGCTCCTTGATGGCGGGAGCCACGCCGAAGTTGACGTAGCCGTGGGAGACGAGGAAGTTGTAGGCGGAGGTGAGGAGGTGGTCGCAGTGGGGCGGGATGAGCGACGCGAAGGGCTCCTTGGCGAGCCACGAGTTGAAGGTCTCGCGCCACCTGGTGAGGAGGTGGTTGCGGATGAGGATGTAGTTGACCTGCTCGATGCCGCCGACGTCCGAGACCACCCCTGCCTCGATCTCCTCGTCGGTGAGAGAGTCCGCCGGAAATCCGGCAGTGAGCGCGGTGACGGCCTCCGCTGTCGGCTCCCGGTTGATGACGATGATGTCGTCGGCGGCGGAGAGCGGGACTGGCGCGTGGGGAGCGGGAGAGGCGGCAGCGGCCGGGTCGGCAGGAGAGCCGGCGGAGGGGACCTTGCGGCGGAACCCGGTGCGCTTGCGCTTGCTTGGGAAGGCGGGGATGTGGAAGGTAAGGGTGTGGGCTGGGGCGGGGACGGGTGGCGGAATGGGCTCAGGGTTTGGGGGAAGGGGAAGGGGCGCGCTGGGCAGCTGCTGGTCGGCCATGGTCGCCGGCGGCGGCGGCGGCGAGCCTGGTCGATAAATCTGGGGTTTGCACGGGGCGTCAGGGGGTGCACGGTTGTGCATCTGTGCAGGTGAAAGACGGGAAAGGGGCGAACCACATGTTTACGCCTTCAAGCTCAGGAAACGTAACAACTGCCCTGGCTTCTGGTGTGATCTTATCTGTATCTGCTTACAGAGAAGTGATACAGTCATACAGAATCTGATGATAAATCATAGTACTACATTAATTACTTCACCGGAACTTGAAAACGAAGTTTCCGATAATATGATCACATCATTCAGCAGGAGGAGCAACTACTGTACAAGGTTTTTTACAACATCTTCATTGATTTTAAAAGAAAGCCTGGCCTGAGTCCCTGGGAAGGTACAGGAGGAATGCAGAACCAACCGTGCTTGATTGCAGAAACTGGGTACGTCTGTTCAAAATGCTTTCAGGAACAAATCAAACTGATGAAGAAGATATGTGCATACTGCCTGCTGTAGAACGCCATGAGCTCCTTGAATCAAGTGGAAAGATATACACGCACCACATGCTGGTCTCAAGACGAGACCAGGTGATGAAACAAAATGCTGTCGTCGGAGGTACCACTTTGCAAACTGTACTCGGTCTTACATCGTAGCAGTGCTCTTGTTGCCAGCAGTATGGTCTGTCCTCAACATTATAACTTCACTGCTATTACTATTGGATGGCTTGCCGTGGTCCAAGTCATATACGACCGGGAAGGGGTCCATGAAAACGCCGAAGAATGCAATCAGTGGATCTGCGCGTGCACTGTCGACACATAGCTTCAGGTACCGGGCTTCGACGGCTGGGAACTGCAGCAGCCTCTTGTATCCAATTGTCGTGCCTTCAAGAACTCTTTGCCACAGTTCACACACCAGGATGTCCACATGAAACTCGATTACGCGCTGTCCCATCTGTATAGGTTCCTGGAGCTGGAGAACATTGAAGGAAACAGATCGCTTGAGGTCAAAGAGCATTTCCCAGGTTGCCTGCCCTTCCTGTGGTGCCCAGTAGGAGTATATGCCGTCTTGAAGCGCATTGGAGGGTGCAAACTGAAGATTTTCCAGGCCACCGCGCACACTGCTTGCTGTAACAGTCGCATTGGCAGCAAAATTCTGAGAGAAAATTATCCGCCGAATCTCGGTAAAATCCTGAAGGACTTGCATATCTTCATCAGAGATGAGCCCTGATGTATTGGGAGGAACGTTCAATATGAGGAGACAGTTTCTACCAACTGATTTGTAGTATATGTCAAGCAGAGTTGTAGCACTTTTTGGTTTCTCTGAAGCATGCCAGAACCACCCTGGCCTGATTGAAACATCACATTCTGCAGGAACCCAGTCTTCCCCAAAAGGATCCCCATTGCTTGAGTATCTGGCGATAAAGTTAGCATGCCAGTCAGTAAAGTAATTTCTAAACCCAACATAATTGTCAACGATGAGCGAACTCCTCTTTCATTAATCATCCCTCAAAACTAGAACACTGCAGGTTGTACAATTATCACATGATATGTCAACGCCAATATGCAGTCTAAAATACATGTTCTTACTATAGATTATTCGTGATAATCACTTTCACATCTGTCGCTGCTACACATAAGTAGATGAATCAAGTTGCAGAAGTCAAACTTCAGATTTTCCCAAGGGCTTTTGACTTTTGAGTTTCGATATGAATAACGAACTTCAGTCTGTAGACCTTATAACTCGTTTCATTCAGAGTAACTGCAGCACTTAAATCCACATCGCTGAATTTACTGTCTGGATTGTGCTTGCTTTACAAAAGGAGACTCTGCAGTAGGGGTACTTTTTGGTCCACACATCAATCTCCTAATTCTGCTAAGCAATACCACCCTAATTAATTAATTTCAATTGCATGATGTTTACCTTCAAAGAGAATATATCTGCAGTATTTAGTAAATCAAATCATATTGTCAGCTGTTTGCTGAGAGGTCATCATTAGGTACTTTGGAAGGACAGAAGTTGCTCAAGATATGTTATCATTGCAATCTTTGAAGGTACTAGCACGACTATAGTACTGTACTGTGAACGAAAGATTGAGTTCTGGTACCATCCACGGTCTAGTGCACCAGTGTGTTCTAAGTAATTACTAACAATTAAATTTCAGTAAGTGGCTAGCCAGTTCCAAATCAATACTGAATTAAGATAAAATTCTTACCGTCTCCTGATAAATGGGGAAGAACGTACACGTTACTTCTTGGAAGCACGGCATTACACTAGTTCGTCAAAAACCAGAAATGTAGTCACATGCAAAGCTATTGAGATTCCAAGACTAGCTATAACTTAAGGCCTCATCCATGCTAGGATCTCACCAGAGAGAAATGTCATAACCTGTGACTGGAAGGCGATAACATGTCAGATGCCTAGCACCTAGCAGCTATCTGAGTATCTGACTGAAGATGGTCAGGACGTCAGGTGTCAAAAATATTCACTTATCAGACCGCCATCACCACGTCGATGGTTGAGATTCCCCAAGGCTATCTACCTCAAGTTACCATTTTCTTAGACTCTTAGTCGTTTACTTTGTCCTGTTTTATACAGTAAGTAGCATTGGTCATGTGAGCTGTAAGTGGGGTTATAAGCCCTGTGTTCTGGAGTGCTTTATCGATCGATCGAATTGTTATTACAAAACCATAGGACAATACTCATATGCACTATATAAATGAAGGATCATCCTTCAGAACTTAATTCTAATTATCTGTGAGTAATTCCTCTCGGTGATTTTGGTCGTTCCCATCGAGGATCTGACATAACATCTAAGGCAGCATATGTGTTTTGAGTTTTGACTAAATATTATTTTTAAATTAGTACAATATAATGGTAAGAATAAACAGCAATCTTCATACCTTGAACAAGACAAAATCACTTACTCAGTTACGTCGCCCCCAATTGTTACGTCACTCTTGTTAAAAGGAGACCAACAAGTACGACCGCCAAACCCTGCTTCGTTTCCAACCCATCTAGTATCTGGTCCATCATCTGAGAAGATAACAACCCTTTTCTGGAGCTGATGGATAAGTGCAAACCACGCATCGAACATGTAATGCATGTCCCTGTCGTCCCCCTTTGCACCATCAAGCCAAACTTCCTCCACATCTCCATACCTGAACATGTAAAGGCAAAATCTATAAGCAGAACAGAATATACAGTTATAAACTATGTTCACCACAAAATATATAGACAGAATCCACAAACTCTGCAATAAAGGTAAAAAAATAGGGGAAATGTGCCAACATTGTTTGTCTGTATTTCAGTATTTCCCTGAATCCAAAGCAATGCATTAAGCAAAGAACTAAGGCATAAGAAGCAAATAAAGTTAAGGGAAAGCAGCAGATATTTTATCATCATAGAGATAAAGTGCAGTGACTTTCACCGAGGAAACACCGCAAGAGGTTAACATTTTCTGTTTATCCGACACCACAATAAGCACAGGAGGTCACCTTCAGAAAAAAGAGTAGGGAAAGCAGGAAATATATTTATCATCATAGAGATAAAGTGCATTGACTTTCACCGAGGAAACAAAGAGGTATAGTTTTTTTAATCCGGCACCACAATAAGCACAGACTACTCCCGATCCAGGAACCGATGCTACAACTTTGTGCAAAGGAACAATCAGAAAGACTAACTTTTTGTGTTTCACTCCAAATTAACATCCAAGTTTTCGACGGTATGCTTAATGCAGGTAGTTCACCTTCAAAAACTCATAACCCAAAATGTAACAACAATAACACTGTAATTCGAGGCACACGAATCAACAAACCTGGTGAGCAACTCCGTCATTTGGCCCATGTAGTGCTCATTGTACGCTACGGTATCGCCGTACACCGGCTCGTGCCGGTCCCATGGCGAGAGATATAGACCCAGATTGATCCCCTCCGCGCGCACGGCGGCCGAGAGCTCGCCGACGACGTCCCCCGCCCCATCCCGCCAAGGCGAGGCGGCCACCGAGTAATTCGTCAGCGCCGACGGCCAGAGGCAGAACCCGTCGTGGTGCTTGGCCGTGAGGACCACGCGCCCAAACCCTCCCTCCGCGGCGACGCGCGCCCACTGGCCGGCGTCGAGCGCGGAGGGCGCGAACACGGCGGGATCGGCGTGGCCGGTGCCCCACTCGGAGTCCGTGAAGGTGTTGGGCCCGAAGTGGATGAAGAGGGCCATCTCGGAGAGCTGCCACTGGAACTGCGCGTAGGAGGGCACGGGCAGAACCGGGAGAGGAGGCGGCGTCGCTGCGACGGCGACGGCGACGGCGCCGGCGCCATGGGCGCGCAGGAGTAGGTGGAGGTGAACTACTGTCACAACGAGGAGAGTTGACATCTTCGAGAAAGACAGTGCTCAGTGTAATCAGGATCGACTGGAAAGCCTTTGAAGCGAACCAATATGAATTTTGACATTTTTCCGAGTCATTGACTAGGCCACGAAAAAGACAGTGTTCAGTGTAATCAGGATCGACTGCATCTTTAGGAACCTAGATGCTCATAAAAAATAGCACCCCATCCGATTAAAGATACTCGAAGGGAGTAATAAAAAAGGAAGCTATATGCTTAGAAAACCATGTAGTACCCCCTCTTCTTGTATACAAGGCAACTATTTCAATTTTCATATATCTAGAAAACAAAATTGACTAATAAACAACATGATTAATATATGAAAAACTTCTCGTGTTCCAGATTAATTACTCCCTCCGTCCCGGTGTATAGGTCATGCGCGTATCCCTAGATCTTCATTTTGACCAAAGTAATATAAAATATATAATACAAAATATATATCACTGGAAACTACAGATTATGTATTTTCTAATGGTATAATTTTTGTGCTATAAAATTTATATTATATTTATCAAAATAGCGATCTAGGGGTACGTGCAGGACCTATACACCGGGACGGAGGGAGTACATGTTACGTGTGGTGTCTATCTCTATGGCTATATGCAGCTTTCATATTAATGAGCACCATTTTACGAGACAAAAATCTAATCAATTATTTTTTAAAAAAAAAGTTAATGGTCTTGTATAGATATAAATTATATTTTTGATAGTATATTCTTGTATTAAAGAATGGAGGAAGTTAAAGACGTTTTTGTTAGGGGAGTGTTGGGCGGGCGTCTATAGTGGATATTTTCTCTGGTCCCCGTATCCTTTTTGTTGTCATGTGTTCATCCTAGATTTTAATTTTGTTTCATTGTAGAAAAAGGGTTTGACGAAAAATAAAAGAAAAGGACCGTTCAACAAAAATATCTGTGAGTCCTCGTTGGAGACCTCATAGCAAAATATATTATGCTATTTTAGCATTGTTGAAGCATTTTTTTGCGGTGGGTTGAAAACTTGTAGAAGCATTGCAGCTGTTGAAAACATCGATATAGAAAAAAATAATATGTCTGTAGCAAATCCTCACCCGCAGCAAAAATCCCCAAACGTGGTAGTAACGCTGTTGACCGATAATAGCACCGTCATTGACCTACGATAGAACCCTTGTTAACCTACGGTATATTTTTTGAACGGGAAATGCCCCGGAGGGCCTGGAAGCATCACATTAAGTGTAAGCGGTGGCAGTACAAAATATTACAAAGGACCTCATAAGAAAAAGAATAATACATAGGTCTCTGATATTTGTAGAAAAGACCTCTCTGAAAAATCTAACAAAGCAATCAGGTCCTCTTCTATTACCACCGTCGAGCCAGAGATCCGGGCAGCTGCCGTCAGGAATGAACGTGTGGACGAAACCACTTGCCTTCAATCCGACGTTGAATGCGGTAGCCAATCTCGGAAAGGGCCTCACAATGGAGGTTGCTTTGCCGGAGCTTTTGGCCGGCTTGAGGATAGGTCCTCGAAGGACCTTGGATGTAGAACGGCTTCGACCTGCCGTCAAGGTTGTGCTCGAAAAAGGGGGCTTCCAACCCCAGCAATGCCAGACAGAAGATGCAGAAGGCGCCACTCCATCGCCGCCGACGGAGAAAAGAGGCCTGCCGTCGAAACCCCCGCACCAGCCACGGGCGGGAGGAGACAGGCGTAGATGGAGGGCTCGGCGGAGCAGCAACCCGACTGCCAGGAAGAGACGTGTCCGAGCAGCGCACGGGACAGCGCCACCTCCAGAGCTGCGCCAGAATGGGCTCCCTCCTCTTCTCCCCTCGCTTCCACGGTCGGCCAGAGAGGAAGAGAGAGCCGCAACCAAGCAGATCGGCAGCGACGACCCAAAGCAACTCGAGCAGTAGAGATCTTGCCCCAACTCCTCTCCCCGCTGCCACGGGCAGCTAGAGGATACTCGGCGAAGACCACGCACCATCGGAGCGCCTGGGCCAAAGAGAACCGCTCAAAAAAAGGGAAAACGCCCATGCCGCTGCTTCCCTCTCCCTGCTCCTCGCCACCACGGCCAGCCAGCAAGGAAGAGAGCAGCAAGACAAGGATGACCCAAAGCAGAGGAGGTGTCGAGATCAGCCATCTCCAAAACCAACCACCGAGGCCGGCCAAAGGATGACGAAGAGCTTGAAGCAAAGTCCTCCACTGCAGATCGAGGCCACCAGTAGTAGGAGCAGCCGGATCCCATCCTACCTCGTCACCACAACGAGCTCGAAGAGGGATCTCGGGACCCCGAGCATGGGGCCAAGACCCATCAGGAAAACCGGGCTTAGTGGAAGAGCTCCGGCCGGATCTGGCCCTGGCCGCCGTCCTCCATGGACGCTGGAGAGGGGGGAGACCCCGCCGCCGACCGACACCGCGTGTCGACGCCGGCTTGAAGCTACGACATAGCATAGCGCCACTACTCCTAAAGGGACCTAAACTACAGACTATACAAGAGGACTGGCTGCCCCTCTCCTAGTCACTCCGGTCGGCGAGGCCGCCGGAGGGGGGGAGAGGGGCGCCGGCGGGCCGACTGGGACTCTCAAGGTAGGGGAGGGGAGCGAGAGCAAGGGGTGTTGACCTATGGTAGAGCTGCAGGTCTTCATATGCAGCATCAACACGGAGGCTTGTAGTAGCCGAGGCGGACGGTTTGCACCATAGATGTATGTCTATTGTAGCGGTGCGACCGATGTGGGGCTAACTTATGTAGCAGGGTGCCGCACGTTTCCCACCCACACCTTCGACCACGGAGATCGAGTCCAAGGGAAGCCGCCGTCTGCATTGTTGTCACCACTGGGCCCTATCTCACAGAGGCTGCCCTCTGAACCTTTTAAATAAAGAGGGTGTATGTGGCAAGAGCTCCTAAAAATATATCTTCACTCTAAAACACTCTCTTAAGTAAAGGCAATACCAACAGACTCGGCGAGTTTTGGAAAATTGGCTATGGAGGATTTATTTTTCTAATGGTCTTTAGAACACAAAGTTATGAAAATAAAGTTCGTTAGCAGATTCACCACTCGCTAATCAATATCCAACACTATAACATTGTACAGTTAAAATATTTTATGTGGTAAATGATATGGCAAACAATCTTCTAAATATATAGTCTAGAAGAGATTTAACTGAACTAAATGGTCAAGATGACTACATTTATTAAATCAGCTAATGTATTTTAGCTATCTTTTTTTGAAATGGTGCAGCCCAGCCTCTATATCAATTGATGCATATTTTTTTATTTTTTATTCAGCATTGTCAATATCGGTATAGATTATTACAACTCACGAATCACGTAAAGTCTCACGAATCATCTGGTACAGACCCAGATTGATCCCCTCCGCGCGCACGGCGACCGAGAGCTCGCCGACGACGTCCCCCGCCCCATCCCGCCAAGGCGAGGCGGCCACCGAGTAATTCGTCAGCGCCGACGGCCAAAGGCAGAACCCGTCGTGGTGCTTGGCCGTGAGGACCACGCGCCCAAACCCTCCCTCCGCCGCGATGTGCGCCCACTGGCCGGCGTCGAGCGCGGACAGCGCGAACACGGCGGGATCGGCGTGGCCACTGCCCCACTCGGAGTCCGTGAAGGTGTTGGGCCCGAAGTGGATGAAGAGGGCCATCTCGGAGAACTGCCACTGGAGCTGCGCGTAGGAGGGGACGGGCAGAACCGGGAGAGGAGGCAGCATCGCTGCGCCCGGCGACGGCGGCGGCGCCATGGGCGCGTAGGAGTAGGTGGAGGTGAACTACTGTCAGAACGAGGAGAGTTGACATTTTCGAGAAAGACAGTGCTCAGTGTAATCAGGATCGACTGCGGAAAGCCTTTGAAGCGAACCAACGTGAATTTTGCCATTTTTCCGAGGCATTGACTAGACCACGAGAAAGACGGTGTTCAGTGTAATCAGAATAGACTGCATCTCTAGGAAGCTAGATGCTCATAAAAGATGATAAAAAAAGGGAACCTAGATGCTCAGAAACGTACATATCATACTTAAAAACGGAAATGCACATCTCAACCCGAGCTCATATGCTCCTGGTTCAATAATTTTTTTACAAAAAATAGTAAACAAAATAAAAACCTGAATTTTTTGACGATGTGTTCTAACTGTAAGCAACATTTTGGTGAGAAATGAAATGTTTGATGGTCTACCCAAAATAATAAATTTTGGTGTTGTTTTGAACATTTAGATTTGTTGTTCACGACATTGAGATTTATCTATTTTGCACGGACCACTAAATGTACCTTTTCTCGGAAATTTTTGGCATGCTATCAGAACACATGTTTATGTTCAGTGTAAAAAAATTCAGTTTTTTTATTTTATTTGCTATTTTTTTTATCTTTTTACTAGAACAAGAGCATATAAGCTCAGGAGCAGAAAAACCATGTGAAAAATCGTTTTTATATAAAAGTGCTGGGCGAGTGGATATTTCGGCGGATCCACGTACCCTTTTGTTATCACGTGTTCATCCAAAGCTTTTAATTAGCAGAAAGATTTCTGCTTTTGTTTCATTTTAGAAAAAAAGGTTCAATCAAAAATAAGATAAAAGGACCGTTTGAACAAAAGATCCACAAGTCCTCGTTGGAGACCTCATAGCAAAAACATTATGCTATTGTAGCATTATTGAAGTACTTTTTTTGGTGCGGGTTGAAAATCTGTAAAAGCATTGCAGCATTTAAAAACAACTATGTAGAAAAAGTATAAGTATGTAGCAATTCCCTGCTCGCCCGCAGCAAAATCCCCAAACACGGTTGTAACGTTGTTGACCGATGATAGCACCGTTATCAACCTATGGTAGGACCATCGTTGACCTACGGTAGAACTATAGCTCTCCATATGCAGCATTGGCGACAGATCTTGTAGTAGGGAGGCGGACGATTTGCAGCATAGATGTTTGTCTATTGTAGCGGTTGTTGCCAACGTATTTAGCAGTGGAGGGCTAACTTATGTAGCTAGGCGCTGCGCGTTTTCACACTCGCAACACCTCCTACCATGGAGACTGACAAGGGTATAGATAATAGAGCTCGATAGTTGAGTACCCCTGAGGCCCGTTAAGCTAGGCCCAGTTGTAACACTAGTCGAAATACGAGTTCGTGTCGTATGTCGATATTGTAATCTGTGTGGGATCCCTCCCGATCCTTGAGACTTAGCCACCTATATATATGGGCCAGGAGAGGACGGTGAGGGACAGATTGAAAGCAAGCCAAGTGTACACCCACGTTTACTTTCGATACACACCTTGTTTGACTGATTTCACCTTCGAGTTCATCTGACGCCCTATCTCCCCGATCCTAAGTCCTTCATCTAGGACATTTGTCGAGTTAACCCTCGTCAATTGGCGCCGACCGTGGGGACTCTGAGCGTTGGAATCATGAATTCGACGGCTTTTTCGCTTTTAGCCAATAGCAATCCAGAAGTCGGAAAATCAAGAGATGGAGTTGACGATCGGAAGTTTGAGCTTTTACATCGGACCTTCGGGTTCAACTCGCCTTTCGGCTCTGGCGAAATCGGGTCCGTCGGCAAGCAAAGCCGATAGAATCACAATATTTGGATCATCCGTGGGCTCTTCCAGCGAGGTTAACTCGCCGGTCAGTCTCACAGCAACAGAAGATATGCCAAAGGGACTCGAGGAATTCGACGAAACTCGGGCAAAGCCACACGATAGTCCAAGGGATTTCGCCACCGGAAGCAGTGGCGTCTCTAGAAGCGTACACCAGCTATGCATCATTATCACTGAAGCAGCAGAAGAGAATAATCACGAAGGCAACAAAGAGGTCGACATGCAAGTCGACAATCCAAGGAGTAACAGCAAGAAGGAAAAGGAGAAAATTCACGTCTCAACCGGAGAGTGGAGAATCATCATGTCAGCCATCAATCACGACACGGAAGTACCCGCAGATTCAAGAAGAGAAGTTCTGATGGGATATCAATACGCACTGCACCAGCGCAGAAAAAAGTTAAGGGAGGAAAGAGACATGTTTATGAGAAGCCGAGATGATAACAGTACATCAAGTGGAGGATACTGGGATGAGTATAGCGATGCATCAGAGTGCAGCATGGAAAGGCACAGAGACCCGAAGCACAACAGGAGGACAACCACACAGACAAAAGAAGAAAGCTATGCGAAAAATTTAAGCGCGCAGCCATCAGACGAAGAAGAAGACTTTGTGCAAGAAACACCAGAAGCAGCATTGGTAGCAGCACAGACGTACCTACTAACCACACAACCAGAGCCTGGAGATCCGCGGGAGCACATGCATCAAGCCGCAATACGAAGCCTCGGGTTGATAGAAGACAAGTTAATGGGAAAACTTCAAGAGGAAAAGGCGACACATCGTAAGGAAAGGCGAAAGGAAGAGTTCAAGCGCAAATCCTCGCGAAACGAATCCAGTGAGTCATCAGGTGACGAGAGGCGACAAAAACGGAAGGAGGACGCAAGGAACATAATAGCACAAGCGCGAGTAAACAACTCACGCTATGCATGGAAAGAAGAAAATTACGAAGACGACGATAAAGAGATGGGCGCGCTATGCTTTACCCGCAGGGTTCGCAAAATGCGGGTACCCAAAGGATTCAAGTTACCACACGATCAACAAAAATATGATGGGTCGCAAGAACCCACTCTATGGTTATCAGACTACCTGCAAGCAGTGCAAATACTAGGAGGAACAAGAGCAACGGCCATGCAAAGTTTACAATTACACCTCACCGGCGCAGCACGGTCCTGGTTGAACACTTTACCCAACGATTCCATCGGGAGTTGGGGAGAACTAGAGAGCCAATTCGCAAGAAATTTTTGCTCAACATATAAGCGCCTAGTGTCTTTGGAAGAAATCAAGTCGTGCGTTCAGAAGAAAGACGAAACCCTACGCTCTTATATACAACGCTGGAGTGTAATCAAAAAATCAGCAGAAGACGTCTCCGACGAGAGAGCAATAGATGCTTTTTCGGCTGGCCTTCGTCGTTCGAATCTCGTGGAAGAGATAGGGAGAACAAAGCCAAGGACAGTGTCTAAATTAATGGAAGCAGCCAACAGTTTCACCGATGGAGAAGACGCGTATAACAACAAAAGGGGACGTTCACCAGAAGTCGACAGAGCGAGCAGGCAAAGGCGAAGATACCGCAACGGAGATAGCCACGCAAGGCGAAATCAGATAGCAGCAGGATACAAAAGAAGGGACAAGGAAGGCTATGAAAATAGGGAGTTCCAGGCAAGAGGAAATCATGGAGTAGAAAAACCAAAGTACTCTGGCCCGTCGGCGGAGGGCATGCTCTACAGACCTTGTCGAATCCACTACGCATACCTAGATGGGAAAAGAGTTTCTAACCACCAGATGAAGGATTGCAGAACCTTCTTGAGGCTACAGAGTGCCATGGACTCGAACCAAGGAATACAGCAAGTAAAGAAAAGTATGAGTCAGGGATACCAAGTACAGCGACTAGCGAAACATCTGGAGTCGAAAGTATATATATCCGCAATGATCCAACCGGTGCCAAAATCCAAGAAAGAGCGCAAGAGCATATCCAGACAAGTAAACTTAGCCATATCATCACCACCAGCCACTACAGAGTACCTGCAGTGGTCCGATCAACCAGTCAGGTTCAGCAGAGCAGACCACCCGAAGAAAGTGCCCAGGCCGGGGCACTCACCGATGGTACTAAAGGCGCAAATAGGGGGATACAACATCGGGAGAGTATTCATGGACGCAGGAAGCGGCATAAACCTAATATACACAAGAACTCTGAGGGCAATGTGCATCTCATTAGAAAGTCTAAAGCCAACAGATTGTTCTTTCCATGGAATAGTACCAGGAGGCGCAAATTACCCTCTTGGAAAAATAGAACTCGACGTTTGCTTCGGCAATAGCAGCAACTATCGCAGAGAGAAGTTGGAGTTTGAAGTTATGGACTGGCCTTCACAGTATCATGCAATCCTGGGGCATCCAGCATTTGCAAAGTTCATGGCAGTACCTCACTATGCATATCTCACGCTCAAAATCCCAGGACCCAAAGGAACAATCACGGTACAAGGCAGCTTTAAAGTATCCAACACCCGTGATAAAGAATTCAACAGGCTAACACAAACCTTCGGCATGACAACAGAGTATGCAAGGCTGAAAGGCGAAACCGACCATAATGTGCTACTCAACATCGGACGATCCCTGCCAGATCAGGCATTCGATGCAACTCAAGACTCAAAGAAAATACAGGTTCATCCCACGGACCCGAACAAAACCACCTCCATAGCGGTAAACTTGGATCCCGCATAGGAAAGCACGCTCGTCGAGTTCCTCCATGAGCGCTGGGAAATCTTCGCCTGGTGTCCTTCAAACATGCCAGGGGTTCCCAGGGAACTCGTCGAGCAAGCACTAAATGTGGATCCTAAAGCAAAGCCAGTCAAGCAACCACTGCGACGATTTGACGAACCCAAAAGGAAAGCAATAGCATCCGAGCTACACAAGCTAGAAAATGTCAGATTCATCCGAGAAATCAAGTCATCAACCTGGGTATCTAACCCAGTCATTGTACCCAAGAAAAATACAGACGTACAAAGAGTGTGCATCGACTACACATCTCTCAACAAGCACTGTCCAAAGGATCCCTTCCCTCTACCTCGCATTGATCAAATAATAGATTCAACAGCGGGGTGCGGAAGGCTTTCCTTTCTGGATGCATATTCTGGTTAACCAGATCAAACTAAAGAAAGAAGACGAGGAAAAGACAGCTTTCATCACACTATATGGCGTGTTCTGTTATCAAGTCATGCCCTTCGGCTTAAAAAACGCAGGAGCAACCTACCAGCGGATGATGCAAAACTGCCTCAGAAGCCAAATAGGACGCAACATCCAAGTCTACATCGACGACGTAGTCATCACCACAAGAAAAGAAGAATCCCTAATCAGTGACTTGGCAGAAACTTTCGACAATCTAAACAGGTACAAGCTTAAACTCAACCCGACAAAATGTTCTTTCGGCGTATCAGCAGGACAACTTCTGGGGTTCCTGGTATCGGCAAGAGGAATAGAGGCGAACCCAGAAAAAATCCAAGCAATCCTAACAATGGGGAAACCAACGAAACTGCACGACGTACAGAAGCTCGCAGGACGCGTCGCGGCACTAAGTCAATTTGTTGCTCGATTGGGAGAAAAATTACTCCCTTTCTATGCACTCATGAAAAAGTCAGATGACAAATTCGAATGGACAGAAGAGGCAGACGTAGCTTTCACGCAGCTGAAAAAAGTGCTCTCCACACCACCAGTGTTGGTCGCACCAAATGAAAAGGAGCCACTACTACTTTACATCGCCGCAACGCATCAAGTGGTGAGTATGGTATTGGTAGTCGAAAGAAGCGAGGAGGGAAAAGCCCACGGTGTGCAGAGGCAGTCTACTTTGTCAGCGAAGTACTATCTCCAACAAAACAGAGGTACCCGCACTACCAAAAGCTTGCATATAGTGTATTCACAACAGCACGAAAACTACGGCAATATTTCGCGGTGCACCCAATTATAGTGGTCAACGAAGCACCACTATCCAATATATTGAATAACCCTTCAGCAACAGGACGTGTCTCCTTATAGGGAATTGAGTTATCACCCTTGGACATCACGTATGAAAAGCAAAAAGCGATCAGATCGCAAGTTTTACCAGACTTTACAGCAGAGTGGCTGGAGTTACAAAACACAGGACCGCCAGATCTATCGAGTGTATGGACAATGTACTTTGACGGTTCAAAAAGAGTCCAAGGCGCAGGAGCAGGAGTGGTCTTGATATCACCACAAGGCGACAAGTTGAAGTATGTGTTAAGGATGAGTTTTTCCCAAGCTTCTAATAATAAAGCCGGATACGAGGCGCTGCTCCATGGAATGAAAATGGCCAAAGCGTGCGGAGCAACTCGACTAAAAATATTTGGAGAATTGAATCTCGTCGTGCAGCAAGTGATGAACAAGTGCGACGCCATCAGCGACAATATGACAGCATACAGAAACTTATATTATTATCTAGAGGGAACATTCGATGGATACGAAGTTTCGCACGTCAGCAGAGCCAGTAACGAGGAAGCCAACAATCTAGCAAACATCGGGTCCAAGTGTCTACCCGTACCGCAAGGAGTCTTCTGGGAAGAAATCATAGAAAGATCAATAAAGATCAACAAAACTTTGACTACAGAGGAACAAGGTCAGCACCAAGAAACAGGCTCGGGGCTGGAAAAGCAAGCACATCAGAACTAGAAGAAGTCATGATGATCGAAGAAACCTAGATGCAGCCATATTTGGCATACATGATAAACAAAGCACTACCCGAAGACACAGTAGAAGCAAAAAGGATAATACGACGATCCAAGGCTTTCGTCGTGTTACAAGCGAAATTGTATAAGAAAAGTATAACAGGCGTCTTGCAACGATGTGTCACTCCTCAAGAAGGGCAAGAAATCTTAAGAGACATCCACGCAGGAGTATGCGGACATCACGCTAGCAGCAGAGCCATCGCGGCCAAGGCCTTTCGTGCAGGGTTTTATTGGCTAACAGCCATTGAAGACGCAAAAGATATAGTGAGGAAGTGCGAGGCTTGTCAACGTTTCGCATCTCGACCACACGCACCAGCAGCAGAATTGCAACCAATACCACTATCCTGGCCCTTCGTGCACTGGGGTCTCGACATCGTAGGAAAATTGCACAAATCTTGGCCAGGAGGACATGTTTACATGTTGGTGGCAGTTGACAAATTTACCAAGTGGGTAGAAGCAGCCCCCGTGACAACCCAAGATTCTACAGCCGCAATCAACTTCATCAAGTCCATAGTCTTTCGCTTCGGAGTACCACACAGCATCATCACGGATAATGGGACAAACTTCACATCAAAGCAGTTCAAGAATTACTGTGAAGGTTTGGGAATTAAATTGAAATTTGCATCTGTGGCGCATCCAAAGACAAATGGGCAAGTCGAGAAAGCCAATGGCTTAATATGCAACGGGATAAAGAAAAGACTGTTAGCACCCCTTGAGAAAGCCAAGCACGCTTGGGTAGATGAGCTACCCTCCGTACTCTGGAGTCTCCGAACTACACCTAACGCAGCTACTCAAGAAACGCCCTTCTTTCTGGTCCATGGCGTAGAATCCGTGCTTCCAGTCGAGATCACCCATGAAGCCCTAAGAATCGCGGCGTATGATGAGACAACTTCCACAGAAGCGCTTCAGAATGACGTCGATGCACTCGACGAAGCAAGAGATGTCACACTCGCCAGAGCTACTCAATATCAGCAAAATCTACGAAACTACCACAGTAGTCGTGTTCGTCCACGATCTTTCGTGGTGGGAGATCTAGTCTTACGACTCAAGCAAGACGGTCATGGAAAATTGGAGTCCCCATGGGTGGGACCTTACATCGTGACAGAAGTAATACCAGGAGGAGCTTATCGACTATAAGACAAGAAAACGGGGAAAGATGAAAGCAACCCGTGGAATGCAGAGCAGCTACGGTGGTTCTACGCATAGGTGGCATAAGGCGACAAAAAAACTTTTGAGTTATGACCCTCTGGACCCAGAACATGAGGCCACAGGTCGGATTCCTCGGGTCAACTCGACAATATGTATAAGTATTTTACTTTCCACTCGGGGGCTCAGACCCTCGAGTCGTACGAAATAAATTTAATACGTTATTGAGATCTTTGATTATCTGAGATATACTATTAGGTTGTTCGCAACCCGAAATTTGGCAAAATACGTACGGTTCAAAGGAACCCGATAATACATTAGGTGCATACCTCAGAACGATCCATTTCTATGGTCTATTAATAAAGCAGGCATAAAATATAATCCAACACAATTATTTATTACAAATGGCACGAGAAAGGACAACTAGGAAAAGAGATTACATAAAAGGGAAAATCTAGTGAAAGTGCACTTCAGCTTCATATTCCTTATGGCACTGGGTGCCGTCGTAGATTCTCACGTCGAACTTCGACGTACCGATGTGGAAGTCGAAGGTCATGAAGAAGCCTTGGTGGAGGTCATGTTCTTCTGCAAACTGCGACCAGCCGCCCTTGAAGTACATCTCACCGGCCCCGTCGCACCAGACCTCCACTTCATAGGGAGTTCCTCCCCTAGAGTGTTCACGAAGAATTCTCGCAGTTCTCGTCCATCCATGAACTTGGTGAACTTCAGCGGCACCTGTTGAATCTCACGGCACTGAGCACCGGCAATGCAGAAGAACGAGTACACTCTGGGCGGAGGAGCAGGAGCATTATGAGGAGGAGCGCTCGGACCTGGCGCAGCAGAGGAAACCTTGGGCTTATTCTTGCTACCCACCGGGCGGCCGGGACGCTGTTTCGTTGGAGCAGGTGACGAGGCTGCCGCGGCGGCGATAGTAGCATTGTTCTTACTGCTGCGGGGGCGACCGCGACCCCTTTTCTTCGCTGGGGCGCCGATATTCAGGCATGATCCACTTGCATCGGCCATGGAGACAAACGGTGGAAAGGAAAAACCCTAGATGAGATAAGGAAGAAGAAGATGATGCGGCGGAGGAAGAAGCTAATGAATGAATTAGGGTTTTTACCCTCGCCAAACGTGCTTTATTTATAACTAAACACTAATGGGCCTCTGGAGAGGAAAGGTCCAAAGTATATCTATGGGCTTTTGTATTCTGCTCAGAGCAGACGATAAAGGAGCATCAGCGCATCAAGAGAAAGAGATACGTACAAAAAAAAGAGAGAGAGGGAAAAAATGGGAAAAATATCGCAAGAGACAGTATATGGAACAAGTATGTATATAATTTTGAGCCTATACCCGAAAAAATTTGGCTATAGCCTCGGGGGCTACTCCCATCGGGAGTGCTGTCGTGCACCCGATAAAAAGAAGTCGACAGAAGAAGAGTGAGAAGTTGCGATGAAGAACCAGCAGGTGGACAAGTGACTTAGGCATAATCGGCTACATTTTTGTCAACAACGAACTTCGACTACATTGTCGACAAAATAAAGATTGATTACTCACATCGGGAGCTATTTATGAGAGTTAAAAAGAATAACTCGATTATTTCATATATTGAAACAGTCAAACAAGGTTGCGACATATGATTCTCGAGTTGCGTCATCGCGACAAAACTTGAATGCCGTGGTTGAAATATATCATGAAGGTAAGACCCCATGATCCGTCATGTGTGGCCTGGTATACACACATGGATGCGCTCTGCTGGAACTTATCCGTGTCTATGACGCGAAGAAAATCCTGGTGGACGCACTGGATACCCTGAGAACCACTGGGATTCATTCTTTGTAATCCCTAAATGCGGCAAAAGAATGGGTTTGACCGGTTTCCCGAATTCAAATCCAAGGGGATTGAATTTGAAGTAGGTGACAAGTATCAATTCCGGCAGTTAACTGGCCTCTTGATCCGTCAGAGTTGTCAAGCTTGTTCATCAAAACCCCTTGCGAGACATTATAATAAAAAGATAAGTTGAAAGACTAAGTCGAAGATTTGAAGATATGAAGAAGTCAAGTACTGATCAAGTCGAAGATTTGAAGATCTGAGATTCAACCCAAATCTTCAATTCTGGTAGAATCTCGGGGGCTACTGACAAGGGTATAGATAATAGAGCCCGATAGTTGAGTACCCCTGAGGCCCGTTAAGCTAGGCCCAGTTGTAACACTAGTCGAAATACGAGTTCGTGTCGTATGTCGATATTGTAATCTGTGTCGGATCCCTCCCGACCCTTGAGACCTGGCCACCTATATATATGGGCCAAGAGAGGACGGTGAGGGACAGATTGAAAGCAAGCCAAGTTTACACCCACGTTTACTTTCGATACACACCTTGTTTGACTGATTTCACCTTCGAGTTCATCCGACGCCCTATCTCCCCGATCCTAAGTCCTTCATCTAGGATATTTGTCGAGTTAACCCTCGTCAGAAACTGTCGTCGGTCCTTAGCTCATAGCGGTTGCCCTTTGAATACTTTAAATGAAGAGAGTGTGGGTACCAAGATCTCCTAAGGCTAGTCATAGTGGAGAGTATCATAAGCTAATATCATATATACGATACTACTCCTTGATACTATATCTATAATGTATTGTATCATGTACAAGTATCATAGATTTATTGTATTTAATGTTTTATAGAATCTCAATGCAAAATTGTGTATAAGATCTATTTGAAATTATTATTTTTAGTTTTACATGTTATGATACCGTATCTATCTATGATACCACTATCATCTCTCTCATCATTAATTAGAGTGACACATCATTTTTTTTGCATGCATGTAGTGTATGATACTAGCTACTCCCTCCATACCGGATTATTGGGAAATTATGTATTTTAAGAAAAAAATTAACCATTAATTTTAGTCAAAAAATATGAAATATTTGATATAAAAATTATACCATTGGAAAGTTCTTTTGAATATGAATCCAATGGTATAATTTTTATATAATATATTTTATATTTTCTTGACTAAAATTAGAAGTCAAAGTTTGTCTCAAAGTGCGTAATTGCCCTATAATCCGCTATGGAGGGAGTATGATACTCCCATTATAGGTAGCCTAAAAAATATCTTCAATCTAAAACACTCTCTTAAGTAATGCCAATACCAACCGACTCGGCGATTTTGAAAATTAGTGCAGATGTTTTGGACACCATATATTATTTTGATGCTAAGACAAATTTCCAATGGTCTCAGTACGAGCTTTGGAACGTATTAAGGCTCTGTTGGATCATGCCCCTATTATCATGACTACCTGATACATCTCCAACGTATCCATAATTTTTGATGCTTCATGCTTGTTTTTACACCATTTGCTTAGTGTTTCATTACACTTCGTGACACTTTTATGTATTTTCCGGAACTAACCTACTAACAAGTCGCCACAGTGCCAGTTTCCTGTTTTCTGCTATTTTTGTGTTTCAGAAAAGCTACACGGGAAATATTCTCGGAATTGGACGAAACCAAAGCCAGTCGCCCAGAATTTCACCGAAGCTTCCAGAGAACCAAAGAGGAGTCGGAGTGGGGCCATGAGGGGCCCACACACCAGGGCAGCGCAGCCCAGCCCCTGGCCGCGTCCCCTATGTGTGAGACCACCTTGGTCCACTTCTGACGATGCCCTTCGCCTATAAAGACCACCCGACGGGAAAAACCTAAAGACCCGATCAATTTTCTAGAACACATCGCGATCCGTCGTCGCCGTCGACCTGAAAATCGGGAGGGTCCAGAAGCTCTTCCCGGCACCCTGCCGGAGAGGGGAATCGCCACCGGAGGTCTTCTTCATCGCCATGCTTACCTCCGGAGCGATGAGTGAGTAGTCTACCTTGGACTATGGGTCCATAGCAGTAGCTAGATGGTTGTCTTCTCCACCATGTGCTTCATGTTTAGATCTCATGAGCTGCCCTACATGATTGAGATCACCGTTATGTAATTCTACATGTTTGGTTTGTTGGGATCCGATGAATATTGGTGTTATGCTTGAGTTGATGTACTGAAATTTATCTTATGTTATCTCTATGTTGTTTATGATCTTGCATGCTCTCCGTTGTTAGTAGCTATCTTGGCCGAGTAGTTGCTAGTGACTCCAAGAGGGGGTATTTATGCTCGATAGTGGGTTCATGCCTCTATTTAATCTGGGGGAGTAACAGAAACCTCTAAGGTTGTAGATGTGCTGTTGCTACTAGGGGGAAAACAACATTCATATGCTCGAGGGCATATGCTTTGTTTACATTACACACTTTGCTTAATGCAATTATCTGTTGTTCGCAACTTAATACTTGTGGAGTTCTCGGATTGATTCGCCACAAGTGGATTATTAGTCATAGATGTAGTTAGATGGCGGTCTATGTATCTTGTTGTAATGCCCAGAGTAAATCTCATAGTGATCCTCTCATCATATGCATGCTGTCTTTATTCTATCAATTGCCCAACTGTAATTTGTTTACCCAGCATGTATTATTTTATCTTATGGAGAGACACCGCTAGTGAACTGTGGACCCCGGTCCTATTTCTATTATATTGCTATCACCTGTTTACTTTACTCGCACTGTTTACTTTACTCGCATACTATCACTATTTTCCACTCGATACGCTCATTCCTTTGTTTCAAGCAAACCGGTGAGATTGACAACCTTATCGTAAGTTGGGAGCAAAGTATTTGGTTGTGTTGTGTGCAGGTTCCGTGTTGCAGCTAGCAAAGCAAAGCTTGGACGAGGCGCCCTATAAATTGTCCTGAGCTGTCGCAAGCTAGCAAGCATCACCTTCAGTCGTATTGGCTCCTTCCTCTCCTGATCGACATACCTTGGTTTCTTAACTAAGGGAAAAACCTTACTGCTATATTTATCATACCTTCCTCTTGGGGTTCCCAACTGGACGGTGAAAAGATAAGACCACCGCAAGCATCAAGAACTTTTTCTGGCGCCGTTGCCGGGAGAAAGAAGAAGACTTCTGCAAGGGGAGTTTTCGCACGCACATCCTTTACTTTTTTTTAAGTTTTTCTTTACTTTATTTATTTTACTTGCATTGTTTTATCAAAAACCCAAAAAAATTAGAATCCTTTGTAGTTGTTTTTTACTTGTGTGCTTTTAGTTTGCTAGAATGGCTACTCCTGAAAACACCAAGTTGTGTGACTTTACTAGCACGAACAATAGTGATTTTATCTACACTCCTATTGTGCCACCTGCTCCTGCTGCAAATTTTTATGAGATTAAGCCTGATCCTTTTGCTACTGCTAATGCTATCCAAGTTAGAATTGATGAAAATATTAGGATGCTAGCAGAATTGCATGCCAGGTGGGAAAGAGAAGACGAGATGGCTAGAGAAATGAAGGTATGTACCATTACTACCTCTAATGATGTTGCTCCTAATACTAGCAATCCTCTTACTTTGATTGGTGTAGAGAAAACTCCCACTCCTTGTGTTAAAAAGCCTAAAACTGCTAAAACTTTTTCTCAAAAGAGTGCTGAAATTTTTCGGAGTGTAGGAGATGATAGCTCTATTTCCTTTAATGATTTTGATGTTGATGGCTGCAATATTTCTGAAGTAATTTAGTTTTTGCAAAAGCTTGCTTTGACTTCCAATGCTAGTTCTTTAAATATTGCTTTTACTAAGCATATTACCAATGCTCTCATGAAAATTAGGGATGAAAAGTTGAAGCAAAAAGCTTCTGTTCCCAAGAAGTTAGAAGATGGTTGGGAACCCATCATTGATATGCATGTTAATGGTTTTGATTTCCATGCTTTATGTGATCTAGGTGCTAGTATTTCTATCATGCCTAGAAAAATTTATGACATGCTTGATTTACCACCGCTTGAAAAGTGTTATTATGATGTTCCTATTGCTGATGTTGCTAAGAAGAAACCTTTGGGAATGATTAATGATGTTCTTATTGTGGTTAACAGTAACCTTGTTCTCATTGATTTTCTTGTCATGGATGTTGAATGCAATGCTTCATGTCCTATTATTTTGGGAAGACCCTTTCTTCGAACTGTAGGTGCCATCATTGATATGAGGGAAGGCACCATCAAATATCAATTCCCACTCAAGAAAGGTATGGAACACTTTCCTAGAAAGAGAAAGAAATTAGTGTTTGACTCTATTCTTATAGAAAATTATGAGCTTGATGCTTCATCACTTGAAGTTACATGATTCGCAATTTTCTGCGCCTAGCTCAAAGGCGTTAAAGAAAAACACTCTTGGGAGATAACCCAATGTTTTTACATTCATTTATTTTTCTTTTATTTAAGTCTTGGAAGTTATTACTACTGTAATGACCTCTCCTTATCATTTTTATTTCGTTTTTGTGCCAAGAGAAGCCTCTAATTTGAGTGAGGTAAGATTTGGGGATGTTGCTGTCCTAAAACAGTTTTCGGTGCTACACCGTAAAAATTCGTGAAAATTCTCTGTATATCTTTTGGACCTGCGATTTCTTGTGCATATGGCCCAGGTTATATCCAAACTTTCATTAGTTGAACACTTTTTGATTTGAGCAACAGAAAACCCCTCAAAAATTCGACCTTTGTCAGCTGGTCTGTTTTGATAGATTTCTGCCAATATTTGTGTTTGCCGCTTTATCGCTTTCTTTTTGAGTTCTTTTGATCACAGAACTTTTGGGGAAGTTGCTACAGTAGTATATGCTTTATATGTGGTGGTTTTGAGTTAAAACCTGAAGCAAAAAGAGGTTGATTCTATGTTATGCTTAAACTAATGTTGCTAATAGATTTGTGTTTAGTTTTGTATGAAGGAAGTTTTCAAGTGTAGGGATCGGAGAGTCATGAGATGAGTTGAAGAATGGACCAAAGCTCAAGATTGGGTATGCCCATGCATCACCCCAAGAAATATCAGCGTCATAGCTTGGGGATGCCCCCGAGGCACCCCTTCTTCATCGGCAAAAATCAGGTCACCTTTCAAGACACTATATTTTTATTGCTTCATGCATTATGCATTTTTCTTGGAGCGTCAGTCATTTTTAGTTTTCAGTTTAGTTTAGTTTTGTTTGCTGCAATAAATGGTTGGACCCCAACAAATTTCTTTTGGAGAAGTTGCCTTGCTTTTCATTTGCCAAGAACACTCTGTTTTCACTCTATTCATTTCAACGAGTGTTCTCTTTTTCTAGAACTGCGTTTAGCTTTCGGTTTTCGTCTTGATATGCGTTCAGATCTTGTCATATATTTTCATCAAGGTGTATTTTTGCCTCTGACCTTTATTGGTTTTCATCAAAAGAGGTGTTTATAAAAAGTTTGAATGGTGTTGGAAAAGAGAAAAAGCTTTTATGCAAAAAAAGTGGTACAAGAAGGAGCTTGTGTAGACTGCGGCCTAGGCTTTTGCATGTCGTGCTTGATGTCTTTTTGATATTATGCTTAGTGGTTTTCTGTAGCATGACTTGTCTCAAATAACTGAGATTGCTTAATGAGCCTTTGAAAAAATCATGCATTGTTTTTATCGTTTGGAAGCATTATTTTGGTTTTCTCCTTGATGCTTTATTTGGGTTGACTTGGCGCATGCTCACACATGTTTGACTCTTACAAAGTCGTCAATAGCCTCTATGATCATTTAGTTTTTGACTTTTGATGCCATCTTATGCTTCTTTTAATGTCGCTTTGTCGCTTTGCATGATTATGGCCGTTATTGCTCTCTTAGTTGGTCGCTTCCAGTCTTTTGCTAGCCCTCGCCTTGTACTGAGTATGAGCTCTACTCGTGCATCCAACTCCTAAAAACCAAGTTTGCCATTGTGTCCACCATACATACCTATTAGCAATTTGCTATTCCAAAGTACATTTGACTTGTTTTTATCTACTCTTCAAATTAAACTCTTACCAGTGTTATGCAAAAATTGATCAGTAAAGCTCTCACGAACCGGATGGCACACTTTATTTTTCTCGTTCTTAAAAATTTGACATTGTGGTCTCTTATGTTGAGTTGTTATGCTTGCAAGTTGTAAGTTGGGAATTAGCCCAGCCATGCCGTCATAGGGCAAGCTTTCAACATTGCACTTCTTATTTGAGTTGATATCGTGATCTTTTGTTTATGGATACTCGCGGTGTGAAATGAATTGGGAATCTTGCGGGATCATGGAGTTTGTATATGTGTTAGAGAAACGCCTGGGCCGCCAATCTAAGCCATGCATAATTCATGGTGGAAATTTGTAGCATGCCCATAGTGGACATTCGATGACGCATCTCTAAATAAAAAGCTATACAAATGGTAAATAAAAGAGATGTCGAGGTGTTCATTGTCTGCTTGTCCTGTCATTTTGATGTGGGCTTGTTCCATGTCATCGGGCACGGAGATACCCCATTGGTGGTTCTCGATGATACGTGTATACTTACAATGACAAGAGCCTTGCTTGGGACTCTAAGTAAAGTAGCATGAGGTTTGGGTACTCGTATTCACGGGACACGAGGTTTTCATATGATTTGTCAAGCATATGCAGCATAAGTGTTCTCGCATTAACTTTAACCATTCAAGATGCTTATGATGGGGGCAATGAGAGCTCAAAGCCGGTAAGTACCATAATTTTTGAAGGTTTATAAAACTTGCAATCACTGCTTCCCTCCGCGAAGGGTCTTTCTTTTACTTTTATGTTGAGTCACCACCTTCTATCTTTATGCACCATTAGGAGAGCATAGTTGTCATTCTTAGTATAATGTGCATTGTCCCAAAGTTTTCATTGATTGATTCATATTGTTGGTTTCACTTGTTCTCAAATTATTTGTATCTAGTCGCCCTCTTAAACTTGAAGGTGTCCTATGCATTTATGTTTTGCTCTCCATGAAGGACAAGCTGAAAACCATTTGTATATTTTTCTTTATGATTTGAACACATGTTTGACTTTCATTGTTTCATTGTCATGATCTTTTGTTTGTGTTCATTTTCATGTTATAACATGGTTGCTAAGTTTCTTCTATCAAGATTATGTCTTTCATGCCCATGTTTTAAGTTCTTTTGATCCCAGCGCATAACGCTTACATACATGATCAAGATTGTGTAGGTGCATGTCACCTCAAAAATTATTTCTTTTGTTATCACTTACCTACTCGAGGACGAGCAGGAGTTAAGCTTGGGGATGCTGATACGTCTCCAACGTATCCATAATTTTTGATGCTCCATGCTTGTTTTTACACCATTTGCTTAGTGTTTTGTTACACTTTGTGAAACTTTTATGCATTTTCCGGAACTAACCTACTAACAAGTCGCCACAGTGCCAGTTCCCTGTTTTTTGCTGTTTTTGTGTTTCAGAAAAGCTACACAGGAAATATTCTCGGAATTGGACGAAACCAAAGCCAGTCGCCCAGAATTTCACCGAAGCTTCCAGAGAACCGAAAAGGAGTCGGAGTGGGGCCACGAGGGGCCCACACACCAGGGTGGCGCGGCCGCGCCCCTGGCCGCGCCCCCTATGAGTGAGACCACCTCGGCCCACTTCTGACGATGCCCCTTCGCCTATAAAGACCCCCTGACGGGAAAAACCTAAAGACCCGATCAATTTTCCAGAACACATCGCGATCCGCCGCCGCCGTTGACCCGAAGATCGGGAGGGTCTAGAAGCTCTTGTCGGCACCCTGCCGGAGAGGGGAATCGCCACCAGAGGTCTTCTTCATCGCCATGCTTGCCTCCGGAGCGATGAGTGAGTAGTCTACCTTGGACTATGGGTCCATAGCTGTAGCTAGATGGTTGTCTTCTCCACCATGTGCTTCATGTTTAGATCTCATGAGCTGCCCTACATGATTGAGATCACCGTTATGTAATTCTACATGTTTGGTTTGTTGGGATCCGTTATGTAATTGTCCTGAGCCGTCGCAAGCTAGCAAGCATCACCTTCAGTCGTATTGGCTCCTTCCTCTCCTGATCGACATACCTTGGTTTCTTAACTGAGGGAAAAACCTTGCTGCTATATTCATCATACCTTCCTCTTGGGGTTCCCAACTGGACGGTGAAAAGATAACACCACCGCAAGCATCACTACCGGTTCGGTAAGACCACCTTGTGCTCGCCGGTTCAAGTTTGAACTTGGATGGCTTCACAGGGACGGGTTTTATGATATGGTCAAGTCTGTTTGAGAGCGCCCAGTTGTTGGTCGGTCCTCAATCGAAAGTTGGAACAATAAAATCCGAGCTGTTCGGAAACACCTTGGGGGTTGGGAGAGACATACGAAAAAGTACGACTTTCAAATATCATAGATAACCTCAAGGAGATCGCTGAAGTCCAGCTGTTATTACGGCAGGAGATTGAACTTAAAAATCAATCTAATGCAGAAATAGCTAAGCTACTTTGTGAGGAGGAATCAAATGGTATCAGCGGTCCAAGAGTTAATTTATTTTGGAAGGAGATGCGAATACAAGATACTTTCATAGTGTGGCTAATGGCAGACACCAAAAGAAACTTATTCATTCTCTTATCCAATATGAAGGGACTATTGAGGGACACAAAAATCTAAAGTCATACATTACAAATTATTATAAGGGTCTGTTTGGTTCTCCTAGCGAAGGTAACTTTAGTATGGATGAGTCCAGAACAGATGATACATCCCAGGTTTCCGTTGAGGAAAACAACTTCCTAACTGCACTCTACTCAGAGGATGAAGTTAAGAAGGCTTTTTTCCAAATGGAACACAACAAAGCCCCGGGTCCAGATGGTTTCCCAGCTGAATTTTATCAAAACTTTTGGGAATTTGTCAAGTCTGACCTTCTTGAGTTATTCACATTCTTTCATGTTGGACAACTCGAGTTGTTTCGTCTCAATTTTGGTGAGATAATTTTATTATCTAAGATTAAGGAAGTGGAAAGGATCCAACAATATAGACCTATATGCCTCCTTAATGTTAGTTTTTAAAACTTCACCAAAGTGGCTACGATCAGGCTCAACACGGTGGTTGATCATGTGTTCGTCTCTCTCAGACAACGTTCATGCAAGGAAGGAATATACTCGATGGAGTGGCCATCTTGCATGAAACAGTCCACGAACTACATAGTAAAAAGTTGAATGGGGTTATCTAAGAATAGACTTTGAAAAGGCTTATGACAAAGTCAAATGGTCTCTTTCCTTCAGCAAACACTCAGAATGAAAGGTTTTTCTGATGAGCGGCGTGCTCTCATACATAGCTTTGTGTATGGAGGTAGCGTGGCAATTAAGGTCAATGACGACATAAGCCATTACTTCCAGACAAAAAAAGGGCTAAGATAAGGTGACCCATTATCACCCATGTTATTTAACATTGTGGCTGATATGCTAGCCATTATGATTGAGCGTGCAAAGATCGATGGTCAATTTGAAGGTGTGATTCCTCATCTTGTTGATAGAGGCCTATCAATCCTTCAATATGCCGATGATACTATTCTTTTTATGGAACATGACTTGGAAAAGGCTAAAAATCTAAAGTTGATACTTTCAGCTTTTGAGCAACTTTCCGGTCTAAAAATAAACTTCCATAAGAGTGAATTGTATTATTTTGGTGAGGCTCAAGATCAGGCCCAGTTGTATGCGGAGTTATTTGGATGCAACCATGGTGAGTTTCTAATTAGGTATTTGGGGATTCTGATTCTCTTTCGAAGATAACTAATGCTAAATGAAAAATTGTTGTGGAAAGATTACAGTTGCGCTTAAGTAGTTGGAAAGATAAACTGTTGTCCATAGGAGGAAGATTGGTTCTCACAAATTCAGTCCTGTCAAACATGGTACTGTATATGTTATCTTTCTTCCTTATCACAAAAGGAGTCTTGAATAGGTTGGATTTCTTCCGTTCAAGATTCTTTTGGCAGGGCGATAGTGAGAAGAAAAAATATAGGCTGGCTAAGTGGAGTGTCGTTTGCCGCCCAAAAGACCAAGGAGGACTAGGTATTCAGGACCTTAAGGTTAAGAATACGGCCCTTCTTGGGAAATGGCTCTTCAGATTATTAACCGAAGATGGGGTTTGGCAGACACTTCTTAGACGAAAAAATGTTGGCTTGAAAGCTTTATCATAGGTTTTATGAAAACCTGGTGATTCACACTTTTGGGCTGGACTCATGGCAACGAAGAAACACTTTTTCGATCATGGAAATTTTTCGATCAAGGATGGATCTGAGGTACGCTTCTGGGAAGATAAGTGGCTCGGTACCACTACACTCAGTATCTGGCATTGTACGATATTGTACATCATAAGGGTGATACAATTGCCCATGTCCTAGAGTCTAATCCTCCAAATGTGACGTTTAGAAGAAATTTATACGGCCCTAGACTTACTTCTTGGGAGAACTTGCTTCAACGCTTGGCTTCTGTCCAATTAACATATGGGAAAGATAAATTTCAATAGAATGTAGATGAGAATGGAAAATTCTCTGTGGCTTCCATGTACGATGCGCTCATTTCATCAGACTTATCACTACTAGATAATAAGAAAATTTGGAAGATGAAGATCCCATTAATTTTTTTTTGCATGGTATCTTCGCCGTGGGATTATTCTTACCAAAGATAATCTTATTAAGCGGAATTGGCATGAGAGTAAAACATGTATTTTCTGTTCTCATGATGAGACAATTAAATATTTTTTCCAATGCAACTTTGCATATTCTATATGGTCAGTCATCCAAGCAACTTCATGCTTGTATCCACCAACTAGTATTGCCAATGTCTTTGGAAATTGGGTACATGGTATCGATAACAAGTTTAAAAATCTTCTTAGGGTGGGAGCGATGGTATTAATTTGGTCGCTTTGGTTATGTAGAAATGACAAAGTCTTTGATGATAAATCGTCTTCTCTCTTGCAGGTTATCTACAGATGTACGGTCACTCTCCGACTATGGTCATAGCTACACCGCTTGGAGGACCACGACCTCTTCTTGGAGGTGTGCATGCGCCTGGAGGATACGGCGAGGGACCTTTTCTCGCGTCATGAATGACAACATAATCTGCGGATTGTCCCTCCACCAGCTTATGCGTTTTACAATTTCTCATTATGATATGTAATTCGCCTACGTATTTCTTTTCTTAGAACTGTCTAAACCATGTTTGAGTCGGCTGTGTGCATCTTTGCTATGCAGAGGCCGGGTGTAATACTTAACTTTTAAGTAATATAATAAAGCCTATTTCTGATTTTTTTTTTTGATGTTTTGGTTTTCATACGGCTTTATTTAGATTATACTCCCTACTATCGAATCGGTGAATTAATACAATTTTATACTAAGTTTACTTAAATTATTTGATAACTTCTTTCGATCTGAGCGAGGGAGTAGTTTTTTGTTTTGTTTTTGAGAGTAGAGGGAGTAGTTTTTTTTTTGAAATCAGTAGAGGGAGTAGTTGATATCCTTCAAAATATAGCCGCCAGGAACCCCCTTCTCTCAGGCCATGTCTGTTCTCAGCCGTCCGATCAGATGTTTCAGTTAATCTTGGCCGTCCGTTTTAGCCCTGTTTGGTCTGAAAATTCTACCTGCCATGTGAACTCATCCAGCCATAGTCCCTGATTTGCGGGGCCTGCTTTGTACGGGGCCCGCCCGTTGGTGAAGCCTGCATCTTGGCTTGCTGTGTGCGTTGAAAGAAGAGGAGAGACGCGGTGGTTGTGCTTGTGGTTTGCTGAGTGGCCGAGGGCAAAAACGTCTTTTCATGTCTCATTTCATCCTCCCTCACCGGCTCGTACCAGCGTGGCGAACGGCGAGGCGCCGGCGGCTACGCCCGCTACAGCGCCGACGATGTCGAGGGTAGGAAGCCTCCTATAGGCGTCTCTGGCCACGCACCCCGGAACCCTATACTCTCCCGTTCTCATCCTCTTCCCCTCGTCTCTCTTGTCGCGACGGACAGCTCCAGATTTTGAGGCGGCGCGAGATGGGGACCGAGGCGGAGGCCAGCGACGGGCGGGTTCCTCCACCAGTCCTCATCCCTTTCCCCTCATCCCATTTCCCAAACCTACCTCCCGCGACCTGTACTCCAACCCTAGCCGTCGCTGGTTTTCTTCAGATCTTGGTGGATCCCGGCCTGCCCTCAGCCGCCAGATACGCCAACTTCGTCGTAGGAGCATCACCGAGCTCTAGGTGGAGGGCGACGACATGCAGTCGACCGTAGGTACGACCTGCTGCCTCTACCACCTCTGTGTGTGCTCTGTGCCTTTCCCGTCTCATCTCCTCTCTGTCTGATATGCAGGTGTATTTTGACCAGGCCCTGCAGCGCTGCCGCATGCGTGAGACCTTTGTGTGTGATCTTCTCTCTCTCGCCCGTCCCGCATCCATGGCTGGTCTCTCCCCTTTGTTGCCGGCCCGTGTGGAGGAGCACGGGAGGCCGCCGGCCGCAACCATTAATCGGTGGAGCAACCAAGCAGGCAGCGGTTGACCTCCAGCCTCTCCCTCGCCATCTCTCTCCCGTCTCAACTACTCTCTCTGCAGCCGACGGCGGACTGCGCGGTTTGATGGAGTTGCATCCTCGGAAGGCTTCCTCATGCTCTGGGATCTATCTCCATCCTGTATCAAGGTAGATCCCAGTCTCCAAACAGAAAATCTGGTTGCTCAATGCAGTTGATCTACTCTCTCTCTCTCTCTCTCTCTCTCTCTCTCTTCTCTCTCTCTCCCTCTCTCTCTCTCTCTCTCAGTTTAATTGCAGTAAGCACTTTGGTTTTTATATATATGCATTTTTAGCACATGATACTGAATGTTTCATTGTCAGGTTTGGATAAAAGTGAGCCAAGTGGTTACCCTTAGCTCATGAAGGCTCAACAATATATGATTGTTCTTGTGAGTGTATATCGATAAGACCTGTATTTTTAGCTGGAGGGTTGATCAATATGATATTTTTTCTGCTGTGTGTATGTCTAATGTGGCAAATTTCAGGTTTCTATTTGGGCAGTTCTTTCTTATCTTTCTGTACGCTTGTGCAGATTTATGTGATGGAGTATGATAATGTAACATGGCTTATGCCCTAGAATGGCTGACGGAATTGCACCAAGAAAATGCAATACAAGCAGGTGTTTGAGGTTATGGGAGCTTGTAATGTAACTTGCCACTCAGATGCTAATACCATGCTTGTGTGATGTAGTCAAGTATGCTCCATTCTTGATCACACGCTATTCTTTATTCCTTTGCCTATCTTGGTTTGAGAGTACAATTTTTATGTCGGTTTGTAGGAAAGTTTGCAGATCCAGTATTTAATCTGGGAGTTGCAACTTAAAATGCATCAGATGCTTTGGTATGGTAACTCTTAATCTTCAGAATTTATATATGCTGCATCAGTGGCGTAGCCAGGCCCCAGGCACCAGGGGCCTTGGCCCGGGGCGTGGAGGCAAAATTCATTCGTTCACTGTAGCTTTTTAACACTGTTCAACACTATTTAGTACTGTAGCAAGGCAATTGGCCTGGGGCGTGCAATCTGGCTGGCTACGCTACTGTGCTGCATGAATGGTCCATTCTCAGATATTGGGTTTCAGCTTTGCATATGGAGCTATAATATTATGTTGATTTGCACGAATGGGATATCAGGAAGTAGTTATCCACATATAGACCGATATGACAATTTGCCCATATAGACTGAGATGGCACTTTCGCTGCTTGCTGCCACCAGAACTTCTATTGTTCTATTTGGAAAATTAGATGAGTGTGAAGCAACAAATATACTCCTATTATGTTCATTCATTTCATGGCAAGTTTGCTACAATGTAGGCAAGAAATATATGTATTGCATACTTGTTTCCATTAACGTTAGTTAATTTTTACTCTGGATTTCCTACTCTTGAAGTGATACAAGTTACGCCTTTATACCTATTGTTCAATTTTGTGAGGCACTTATCTGAGTCTAGACAATCATGGGTTTTCGATATATTATTGCATCAGCAGACCTATTAAAATGTATTATCTTTTTGGGAAAATTAACTTGTATTAGTTCACCACTTAATGTTTTACTTCCTTTTTTACAATCTAGGTTACTACATAATTACAAAGAGAATAAGTGATGACTTGGTAGGTCTTCCGTGAGTTTTGGGTGTTTTTGCTACAATTCAGCTTGCTTGGGTAGTGGCAGGCTGCTCACTTAATAATGCAAAGCAAACCTAATGTTTCTAGGATCCATTGACTTGGAGTTAATTCCAAAAAACCACCACATTTGTGCCGGAAATACGCAAAACCACCGGTATTCGGCGAAATTGCAAAAAACCACCAGTTTTGCGAGAATTTGTTGCAATGTGCACTGATTCGCGTTTTTAGCCGGCTTAACAGGATTTCTGACATCGGGCCCCATTGTCAGGCTGACGTGGCACACTAAATCGGTCAAAGGAAGAAACATAACTTAAGATAGGGCTTTATTGTAAATTTTCCAATTTCAATTTTTACTTTTTTTCTCCATCTCCCCCAAATCAATCCACCGACGGTCGTCCTGCCCTACTCCGGCCGCCGCCCTCTCCTGCTCCGGCCGCCGCCGGTCTCCCCTGCCCTGGCCACCGCCGGCCTCCCCTGACCTGGCCGCCGCCGGACCTCACCTGCAAAACACGCCGCCCGCCGCCGGTCTACTCTGCACACCACGCCGCTGCCGCCGACCTCTCCTGCACGGCGCTTCGCCGCCGGCGGCTTCCCCTGCAAGGCGCGCCATCGCCGGCCTCCCCTGCACCGCGCGTGGCCGCCGCCGGCCTACTTGCAGCGCGCGCCACCGCCGCCACCGGCCTCCCCCGCTCTGCGCGCCGCCGCGGCCTCCCCCGCTCTGCGCGCCGGCCCTGCTCTGCGGCCTCCCCTCCCCTCCCCTGCCCTGCTCTCTGCGCGCCGGCTTGCCGCCGACCTCTCCTGCACGGCGGCTGGAGCGGGGCGGAGGTAGGCTGTGGCGGCGCCGGCGGACCATGAAAAACCGCCAGAAGCTTTGGTCAACGCTTGGTGGAAAGAAATAATAAAAGAAAAAATTTAGAAAAAGGAAAATTTGCAAAAAAGACCCTGACTTCAGATATGTCTCCCTCTGACCGGTTCAGTGTGCCACGTCATCGCTTACAAGTGGGCCCCATTGTCAGAACCGGTGGTTAACTAGCCTCAATTTCATAATCAGTGCACATTGCAACGAATTCTCGCAAAACCGGTGATTTTTTGCAATTTCACCAAATACCGGTGGTTTTGCGTATTTCCGACACAAATGTGGTGGTTTTTTGGAATTAACTCATTGACTTGCCATCTGAAAGAATAATAACTAAATAGCTAGATGCTGACAGAGATTCTAGAGTTTGTCAGTACACAAATGTGCTCTGGTGCTTTTACGTATTTCTATTAATTAGTGCAGTTTTGATAAACTGGTATATAGCATATTGACTGCATCTAATATTGACGTATGGCGATGTGATGGAAAGAATCAGAAGTAGCTCTCAATCGTGTGAGGTTTTTCATCGGGGATATTCCTATATAGTTGACATGACATCTGAATGACTAATAAGTAGATAGCTAGATTTTGAAGCAAAGTAGTCAAAATGTAGAATGTAGATACTACCATCTTGGAGTAAAGCAATGGATCAGGAATCAGATAGTGAGACAGGAAGTTATGCCCAAACACCGCCCTACCACCTGCTTGTTGCAGGTAAATCACTCGGTCTTGTGCCCTAATCCTATTTTTTGTCAGTCTTAGTCATGTGTTAGCCTGCACACCTAGGTAACACATGATTTGAAGTGCGAGTGGTAGATTCAAAGTGAAGAGTGCTTATACTAGAGTCTGAGGATAGATTGTTATCTTTGAGATCCTATGAGATACTTCATACTAACCATAGAATGCTCAGTCTTACAGTAAGGCATGCAGGTGAGTTTGACAGCGTCATACAAGATGGTGCTCACACAATGTGGGCTGTGGCCAGGGTTGTCGCAGTTGTCACCAGCGGCATGCCTCGCTGTGTATCTTCCAGCCACGGTGCATCTAGGTAATTAATTCTACTACTACCATTGTTATAGTTCATCACGATTCATCTGCTTGGTGGAAATTCCTATGCAGGTTTGGCACACTTGTGATATGGATTTTTTTTAAGAAACTCATGAGGCAAAAGAACTGTAAATATGTACACTGTGTGCACTAGAATTATTTTACAGGAATTCCATTGGAGTGTTATACATATGAGTGTTTCTTATTAACATGCTTAGGTAGTTAGACAAATGAAAACTCTTCTGCTGAACAAGTGAGGACCTTGGTGCTCTTGCAAAATGTCTATAGAACAGGGTGCCAACAATGTTTAGCCACTCCTTACAACACTCAGTCCAACATCAATTTTTTAATGTTTTCTTTCTTCTATATAATTTTCTATACTTACAACAGGATTTTCGTTCAGTTGAGAGTTGATGTAGTTATACTAAGCTTTATGTTTATTACTGGAATGCCTTTTAAGATACTTTGCATTAGTTTTCCTATGAAAGGAGAAGCACTCTATAATGTGTATGTATGACACTTAGTGGTGATCTCTATACTTGTTTATCAAATATTGTTCACTCTGCTTACTGGTGGTTATGTATGATGTTTGGGAGCTACCTTAGTGTAGCTGCTGCAAGTGTGTTTGATCTTATTTCTCAGTGACACTTTCCATGAGCATTTACTAGGAAACGTGCCTGTGCGATGCAACGTGGGCGGAAGTTTTTGCCTCCTTTCGACTGACGATGCAGATGTAACCTTTGTTGTTCTTATGTTCGCGCAGCGACCTCCGTGGAACGACTTTGCTTTGTGCTTGTTGAACACTATGTGCTCGGAATCTCGATGGAGATCTTGGTTGCGGCAGATAGCGAGTAGCAGTATTGGAATGACATGCCGACAAAGACGGCAACATAGTTCGCCGAGTCCTTGTCTAGGCAGGTAGGGTACACCTAATGGTCGACATACTGGTTTGAGTAGTTGCAATCTTTGCCGTATGTAGTACAAGGCAAAGATACCTAGAGTCCTAATCTAACCTAACCGGTATATATAGTTTAACATTCCCCCTCAGTCGTAGCGGGAGTGAAGCGGACGATTGCGACTGGATTTGAAGTCATGTGTTTCCATTGTCTTCTCCTCCTTGTCATCATCAACCGCGTCTCTGATGTGTCGGCACCTCTGGTGCCTTCCCGGTCTCTCATCTCTTCCCTCCCGCAGTCACAGCGGGAGTGGCGTGGACGCAAGTGACGACGCGGACGCTGTGGATTGGAGTTTTTGAGTTGCTGTAGACGGTGTTCTTGATATCGATGTTGAGATGGCCGATCATGATGTAATCATGGCCGAGGTTGTCGTGGTCGTTGTACCCGTAGAACTGGAGACACAAAAATTGCGGGTTTTTGGCGGCGACGGCAGCGGATCTGCGGCGGCGGTGGATTTTAGGGCGGCGGCGGCAGGGTTCTGCGGCGGCGGTGGGGTTTTAGGCGGCGGTGACAGCGGTGCGCTGCGGTGACGACGGCAGCGGTTTTGCGGCGGTGGTGGCAGCGGTTCTGTGGCGGCGACATGTTTTTGGGCGGCGGCGTGGTTATGCGGCGGCCGCGGGTTTTATCGACGGCGGCGGAAGACCACGTGGATGTAGACCTTGGCGATAATTTTTATTAGTGATGTAGGACTTGATGTAGGACTCGATGAAGATCTTAATCATAGCTTGATGTAGTCATACAGCTTGACGTTAATTTTCGGATCGATATAGTGCGGATCAGTCGATGTAGTCGTTTAGTGATTCTGGTGATCTGTGCGGATGACTTGATAGAGGCGGTGCAGATTTTGTGGGTGAAGTCCTTGGCCGGAAAGTTGGAGCAAAATATCTGGAGCCTCCCTGTAGATACGTGGCTAAAAGAAAAAGAATTCATAGCCTTTGAGTAGCCGCTGAAGCTTTTGATGTTGATAAAGTTGCAGGTGTTTGTCGGGCGGAGACGATCGTGCGTTTGAATCAGCTAGCTGATTCAAGCATCCAACCATGGGGTCGCTCCGCGCGTGCGCGGTAAGCTGTTCGGTCCGCCTGGTTAACGATTTAGGTGGGACTGGCATACCGACTAAGCCCGCTGGGAATCCCACGTGCACAGTCTATATAAATCATTAGCGAGTAACCCACATGATCGGGCGGGATCAGCACTGAATTCCCACGTGTCCCGATTATACCCGCTTGATTAGGACGAAGGCTGCTCCGTGTTGGACAAGAAGTTGAACGAAGAAAGGAACCAACGGACAACGGAAACGAATCGTTTTGTGATAAAAGATGTATTATGTAGTTTTGTGGGAGGACAAAACAGTCTAAAAAAATTATTGGAAAAAACCAAACCATGAAACCCTTGCGTCCTTTATTATTAGGTAAAGATTTAACTGCACTTTCATCAGTGTTCTCTGATGCCGGCCATTTCAGTCTGCAGCTATGTGTTTCCACAATATATTATACCTACAGTGAAATTCGGTAGTACTGTGCTCACTTGAGTTAGCATCAAATTAGATTTTTATTTATTTATATGCATTGCGTTTCGTTAATGGTTTACTAACCGATGGGTGACATTTCCAGAGTGAAAGCCGTCGGAGAATACAAAATGAGAATGGTGACCCACCCGGTCTTGATGATATAGTTTCGACTCTCATAAGGTTAAAATTTCTCATAAGTTACTTTCCTTAGGGAATCATTTTATTCATGTAGATGATATGTGTTGTTTACTTCAGAACTATGCACGTGCATTTTCCTTTTGGGGTCAGTCACAAACTATGGAGGGCACGGTGATATTGGCTCACGGACATTGTTGTTTGCAGGAAGATATGAGAAGAAATGCAAGGTGATGCAAATGGACTTATTTTATTCCTTTGGTTTCACCAAATCCATTTTATATTTTTCTTATTGTTGTCGTCATGGTTTGCTTGTATCCATTTTATGTGGTACAGTTCCCATTTTAGTTATTTACTTATTTAGTGAAGCACACTTATTTAGTGAAGTGCATAGCTGTTATTGTGGTTGTTATCAGTTACTTCTTTGGAATGGTTTGTTGGTACTGGTTTGTTATTAGGATGTGTACATGAGGCATGCATGGCATATTATGGGTTATTTGGTTCCTATTAACGGACTAAAAAATGTATTCCCATTCTTGGTGAGATTCAGAACATCACTCCTATATTTCTTGGTGATTTTTAGCTATATTTGCCAACCAATAGTTAACACTTGTTGTTTGCTGCCAAGGTCTTCTATGGATGGCCTTACCTGAACATAGATTTGTTGAGGAACTGGCCTATTATACTTCCTAGCTTCAGTCCAATAAAGAGTGTTAGTGAGGTGGGCATTAAGTCTTATGCTGATGCAGTTAGGTCATATCCTCTATAGGGGGATGATTTCTTTGTACCAGCAAAAGATAAACCTTTCCATATAGAATTAGAGGTTTAATAGTTTACTTGTGTTCTGTTTTACCGTCATCATTTCTTCCCATTACTTGTAACCTTCACTTCAATGTGCCTTCGTGCATGTTTTCTTTAGTTCATGGTAGCATTTTAGAAATTGCCAAAATTCTTGCCTCTCTTGGTTCATTGCCAAAATTATGCTGTTATTATGAATCATCAGAGACATTGTTGACCATTCTAATATACTGAAATCATTGCACGGTAAGTCTATATGAGTTGCTATGTTGAATTGAATGGAATATTCATTTCTTCTATTCCTTGACGTTTTTCATGCTCCTCTAGGCATGGCATTGAGGATGTTATTGCCAGTGGGGCAGGCGATTATGCCATCTGCATTTGTTGAGGAGAATAGTAGTGTGGTATCTCACGACTCATGAAAGTACAGTAAATTCCTGCACTGCTGTGACATAGATTTCTTTTCTTATGATCAATTATAAGAAGTTTCAACTTCCTTAAAGTTAGAATGCTTGAATGATGGTAATTTTTCCTTTTTTATACTGTCAGGAACATATACAGCACATAAATTCAGAAAGTAAACTATTAGGGTCAAGCTCTTAATGTTGAGAGGGCAGGCAGGGAAACTGACTCAAGTAATCTTTGATGACAGGAGTTCTTGCCCGTATTTCCCATGTGAGATATATAGAAGCCAGATTGCTTGGGCGAGTTCTTGTACTAACTCCGCATTAAATTGAACGTGTTCAGTTCCATGTTACTTATACCTGATTATTTTCGTCCATCTTGACAGCTAGAAGACGCCTCACCAGCCCTTAGTACATGATAATTCATGTCAAACATTACCTTTTTACATGAAACCGAATTTTCCAGTGAGGTAAAGTGATTGAATTTGTTTACAATCAATACAACATTTGTTTCTCGATCACTTGGGATGTAGAGTTAACAACTCCGTGTCGCATGTTTTTTAGATCTCTGGATGATGTGAAGGAGTTGTTCAAAACAGTGCAGTCGCGATTCAGAAAAAGATGCTTTGTGATATCAAGAACATTCACAATATCTCCTGAGAACTACTGGATCATCAGCATTATCTTCAACCTCATTTCCCCATTGTGGTACAACACTGTCATGTTCTATCATGCGAACTTTACAGGGATTATCAACGTAAGTTCACACATGCCTCGAGTATCATCTTCAACCTCATTTCCCCTTCGTGGTATAGCACTGTCATGTTTTTCCTACAACTTTTACGGGACAAGGGAAATGTCTGCCTAGGAGTGCTTTGATGGATTGAGATTGGCCACAGATCAAGAATAATAATTGGAGTTACCAGCTGGTTGTTTTCTTTGCATATTTCCATCATCTGACTAACTATATTTATCAAGCTTGCCTTTCTCTCTTTGCTTGTTGCAGATGTCTTGCTCCGCGGAAAGAGTTGGTTGAGTATGAAAACAACGGGAATCAATATCAGCTCAGATGGGTTCAGTCAAAATGCACCAGACTGCCTAAGAAAGCATAGTCCATGAGCATTGCGTTCTTCAAATGGCAGAAACTGAACACCACGGATTTGCCTGACCATGCGCTCATCTTCTCTACGCGCAATTCTGCATCTGAAGCTATCATATTCATATAATGGATTAAACAGGGGTTAGGAAAACGACAAGTGAACATATATAGATCGACCATGTTGGCTTAGTTTCACTTTTGTTCTACTGTCAAACTATATATTATGCATATGTGCTTTATCATATGTTGTTTAGACCATCAGGACACACTTGATTCTACTATGTTTTATGTATAAATTAACATTGCGTATTTCATATATTTTCTTATCTCTATGTGTTTACAAAACTTGTATAATTCAGCCGTTTTGCGGTCTAGCGCATGGCAAACCACTTTCTATCTTATGTTGAATTCGAAGGAGATATTTCAAGTGATGGAGTGATATAGCACAACTTCCTACCTTATATACTGAACTTGAAAGAGAGATTTTGCCATTTCAAGTGATAGAGTGCTATAACACAGCTGTTGAATCTGAAGCAGAAGATTAGTAGTGTTTACAGATTGAAAAATTCACCTTATGTTATGTGCAATATAATTTTATTATTTTATATCACTATGTATAAAGCATCAATTAAGCTTTCTGAAGTTAGTTTTTTTTATAACAGTTGTTAATATATGCTTGCCCGTCGTTAGACGGGCAAGCGTGCGGCAAGCCACGCTTTCCTACCTAGTTGAATATACTGTGGACCTTGTGTGATCTGTATTGTATGAACTCTTTTCAACAGCCGAACACCTCGTTTGCAGGGGTAAACCAGGCCACTCGTTTGTGCCCCCACTCTTGCGATCCCCGAAGCTTCCCGCCGACGGAATGTGCTGGTGTACGGCTCTCGGCGCCGCGCCCGTCGCCGGCGGCCGGTGGCTTCCGTCCTCCTCCCGCCGCATCCACCGCCGCCGACAAAGCTCCTTTCGGGCAGAGTCGCCTCCGGGAGGCGAGACGCAGCGGAAGAAGGTCGCCGTCGCCGGTGCCGGGTCGGG
Organism: Dactylis glomerata; assembly: GCA_007115705.1. Taxonomy (NCBI): domain Eukaryota; kingdom Viridiplantae; phylum Streptophyta; class Magnoliopsida; order Poales; family Poaceae; genus Dactylis; species Dactylis glomerata. The sequence continues at coordinate 1,349,081 of QXEO01000493.1, forward strand.
TTTCACTCCTCGTGCTTGTGCCTAAAACTGGCAATCGGGTCGGGTTTAACCGGGTCGAACTCTTCAAAACCCATGCCCGATTAACAAATGGGCGAAGTTTCCTGCCCGTGACCCTGCCCATGGGTCTGAAATCAGACCCGTGCCCGAACCCGACGGGTCGCCCGACCCGATGGGTTGCCCATCGGGTCTCCAAAACAGACCAAAAAATAACAGAATTTTAGTTTTCACAGCACATCAAAGAGACATATTAAGTGTTCAAATACATCACAAATAGATACGTTACATTTTTCAAAGCACATCAAACTATCACACCACAACAACACAATTAATTACTCACATGAACTCAAACTGGAGTATACAAGTAGCGGCCAACTCCACAAGCACACATCAGAGATTCAGAGTATCACATCACATAGGCTATAGCAGAAATACTACACAAATACACAACAATTCATGGTTGAGAGGAGGGATACGTGAGCAAACTGAACCCAAAAATACTTACTTCTAGCAGGCTGTGCCGTTCCTGGAGGTGGCGGTCGTTGGCGGGATAATGGCTGTCGTCGCCGTCCGGGAAGATGGCAGTCGACAGCGTCCGAGAAGATGGCGCTCGTCGGCGTCCTGGAAGGCGCTCGTCGGCGTCCTGGAAGATGGCGCCCGTCGGCGTCCGGGAAGAAGGCGAGCCGGCGGCGGATCTTGCAGTCCTGCGTGGCTGCGTGTGTCTGCGGGGAGTGAGAGACGGGGGCACGGGGCGGCTAGGTCTTGCGGGACACGGGGAGGAAATGGGGAATGTGCCTGCGTCTGGCTAGGTTTTGCGTGGCTGAGTCCTGTGTGCGTGTGTGTCTCCTATGGTAATGGGCCTTGGGGTGTTGGGCTGTGTAATTTGTAATCTGGTACTGCGATGCAAAGTATTTTAGGACCCACCTGTCAGCTAATCGGGCGACCCATGGGTCCAAGTTTGTGCCCATACCCTACCCACGACTAATCGGGTCGCCCAGGGCATGACCCATGGGTCGAAACAGCGACCCATACCCTGCCCATTCGGGTCGGGTGCCCATGGGCGAGCGTGCCCATGGGTCAAATTGCCGGGCTTACTTGTGCCCGATTGTTCATTCCGCGTTCCTGCCTTCGATTCGTAGCGCGCGCGCTCTCGTGTGACTCGTGCGCAGCCAAATAGCGGCTGCTTACTGCTTCTCTTCAACAGGGATACAATGTTACGCTTTTCTAGGCACATAAGTGGGGTACGTTGGTCCATGCTGTTGTCCAGCCTCCTTGCCATTCTTGGCTGTATTTGGATAAGACAAGCTTTGTGGTCGTGATGTTGTAGGTTTAGTGTTGTAAGCCAGTGTCTTAGGTGTGTGGGTGGTGTTGTAGCATGTGTAGTTTTCTTTTATCAGTTTAATACAAAGACGTGCAGTTCTTCTATGGATTAAAAAAAAAGAGTAGAGAGAGAGTAGTTGATCTCTACTAATAATACGGTTTGAGGTCGTGATGGTCACAAAACCGTGGTATGTCAAAAAAACAAATTTCGTCCGTCAAAAAAACCGGATTTTCCGTCGTCTGTCCGTCACGCGGGGTTGGCTCGCTCGTGTGCGTCTTCGGTCCGGTCTCGAGAAGTGTCGTTGGATGATACGTGAGAAACCCGGACGAACCGCTTCGTACTTCAAACGAACCTCTTCGTACGTCAAAGAAACCATCGCCCGCAAAAAAAAAACCATCCGAACGGAAAGAACGTCGTCGCGACCCGATCCCCTCCCTGCTCAGCCAAATCGGTTCGGTCAACCGAGCTGACCGAACAGACATCATCATCCTCTTTCCCCGCTTCCGCCGCGTGCGTCTCACCAGCGCCACCAGTGGTCGTTCCTGTTTCTGCCGCTTGCACATCGCCGGCCGCCTGGCCTTCTCCAGGTTCATAGGTAGAACCACCTCAACGCCTGCAGTGTGGTTTTGGTTTGTCCTCATTTTCTCCAATATCTGGGATGGAATCTAAATTAAAAACGACATGGCAAAAATCAACAAGGATTCGCACAAAGACGGATCGAAGTTCATGGCAAGTTGGCAACAAGATTGAACAGTACTCATTCAGAGTAGTACAACAATAGATATCGAAGCACATGCCACACGAGATTGAACAGATCAGTACTTCCATTCCAGCTTGCAGGCTACTGAGGCTAGCAGTAGCAGCTTCACGCGGTGCGATTCGTGCAGCAGTTTATCTACTAATGTGGGATTTGGCTGGACGAGAACGATGCCATCGCGGCGTCGCTTGCTGTTAAGGAATGAATCGTTGACCGGCGCCACTGATGCATCGGCGCTCCAGCGAATTGCCGCTCATATAATTAATTCCGGAGGCAAGAGATCAGGCGAACTAGGAAGGTAGAAGATTAGGCGACGCGAGACAGCACAGATCGCTCGTCGCCGTGATTGCTGGGAGCCTGGGAGGGGATTTTTTAGTGAACAGCTGATTTGGATAGCCCCGCCTCGTCCGCAAGTGGAGGCTGAGGCCTGAGAAGGGAATAGGACGGGGATCCCCTGAGGTGCCCAACTCTGACTTTGTGTTGCTGACAGGTGGGGCCTATCAGGCGTGGGGCCCGCACGTCAGCGACAGAACGTCAGGGGCACTGCAGGGTTAGCACGTTAGAGGATCTGTGTCCAAGGGAATACTGGGAGAGCCTCGGGTACTCGGTCAGTTCGGTGGACAGCAGGTCAGTACCGAAATGACCGAAGTATATTCGGTTTTCTATATTTGCTAACCGAGTTTAGCACTGAGAAATTCGGTTTCGGTCACTTCGGCTTCGGTTCAGGTTAACTCGGTTCGGTAAATCGGTTTTCGGGTTATATGCCCACCCCTCATGTCGTCCCGCGGCAAGATGGATGAAGATGGACCTGCCGGGACAAGCTCCCCTCGCTATCCTGGCCTCCTGGGCGACGACGAGGGCGCGGGATTTCTGGTTGAGACTTGGGATCCGGCAAGTACGGTGCTCCAATAGGCGCCGTTCGTCGCCCTACACCCCACGTGAGGCCAGGCTCTTTCTGTCCGAGCGGGATGTGCCAGCCGCGAGCGTGAAGGATGGGTGCAGGAGGTTCAGATGTAGGGATTCCTCGATCATCAACAGGTATCTGAAGACGGAGGCTTACATCATGTTGACATGAGAAAATTCCTGATACGTGTGCAGGTGCTGCTGAAGTCTAAATCCAAGTATACAATGTAGGTGTGTTTTTATCACTTTTCTACTACCAAAACAGAGAGAACACGATTGATTAATTACTGATAAGAATCCTCCAAATGTGTGTCTATGTAGTTCTGATATGCATATCCAAGTTCGTCAGATTAAATTTTACCAAATTTGCTATCTTTATTCTGAATTAATTTTCCTCAATTTTCCAGAGGGGAGAGGAGAAAGAGGTCACCGGTATGGTCAGATGTCGAATTAGTTTTGGCATTGGTCAGTGATCACGCTGTAATTTGAATATCACATGGAATGCTTTTGCAAAATTATTCCCCGACGATGGGTGCTAAAGCTTCCAGTTCGGAGATCATGGACGGTCGTGCATTGACTTGTATAAATCCGAATTACAATATGGAGGATTCCCGGCGGCTTGAGTCTCTATATCAAAAGAAAATCAAGGCTAGCTTTAACCTCCACGGAATTTGGCCTGCATGTAGTAATATTCTCTGGACCAATTCATGGTGCTGGATGCGCAACTCATGACGAGGTATGATTCACTGCACCAAATCGGGGATTTTCTAATAGTCTGAATCATTATAAATCTTAGCTTAATTATGAGGTATGGTTGACTCCGCAAAAACCATCCTCATTTGATGTCTGGTTTCGTGTCACTTAATTGTCTTACTTTGCTTTATAAATCTTAGCTTAGCACAATAGTGTGAAGAATGGATGATCCAACAGCTGTTGATACCACTACTGAAGATAAAAATGCAAAGAGAACTATCTACGCGACATGACAGGATAAATGCCATTATCTCCCACACATATTTCTTAGTTTTTATGCACTGTAGGTAAAAAAAGGTTATTGTTAGCATGTTCTCATTATACAAAATCAATTAAGTTTAAATTGTTTTTAGTATCAGGACATAAATGTGTTATTTTTTCCATCCTTATTGTTGGAAGAGTTAGCTAAGATGTTTATACCAGAGGTCACCAAAAAGCACCAGAATATCTTGGAATCCTATGAATGAACGATCACACAAAAATTAAAGTTTGTTTTTCATGTAATAACGTATATCTATTTTGTGTCCTCTAGAAGCAAAACAACAAATGCTCTGGTTGGTGTAGCTTAGTGTTTATGTTCAACATTTATTTCTTCAGTACTTTAGACTATCCACAATTTCATGTCATACTTTGCCACATGATTTATTGTCGAACCTTAGTATCGCTGCAATTTGTAATCTGTTACAAGTTTCTTAAGCAATTCATCACATCCGATACAATCAAAGGATTTTTCGTTTAGATATTACTTTATTTCCATTTTTTAACCCGTGGTAACGCACGGGTACTCTGCTAGTATTGAATATAAGGTGAACCTTGTATGAACTCTTTTCAACAGCCGAACACCTCGTTCGTTCGCAGGGGTAAACCAGGCCACTCGTTCGTGCCCCCACTCTTGCGATCCCCGAAGCTTCCCGCCGAAGGAATGTGCTGGTGTACGGCTCTCGGCGCCGCGCCCGTCGCCGGCGGCCGGTGGCTTCCGTCTTGCTCCCGCCGCCTCCGCCGCCGCCGGCAAAGCTCCATTCGGGCAGAGTCGCCTCCGGGAGGCGAGACGCAGCGGAAGAAGGTCGCCGTCGCCGGCGCCGGGTGGGCGGGCCTCGCCGCTGCGCACCACCTTGTCAAACAGGTTTCACTCCTCGTGCTTGTGCCCGATTATCCACGCCGCGTTCCTGCCTTCGATTCGTAGCGCGCGCGCGCGCTCTCGTGCCCGTCGTCAGCTTGTGCGGCCATCGAGCGGCTGCTTACTGCTTCTGTCCAACAGGGATACGAGGTTACGCTTTTCGCGGCGGACAGCGGCCCAAGGGAGGAGGTCGGTCTCAGAGGTATTTTCAGCTTCCATTTTGCACACCGTCGGCACCTGTTTCTACTTGTTCTGCCATCATTTGTTGTTTCAGTAATTTGGTTTCACCGTGATGTTGCACCTAGGGTTCTGGTATCCATACCGAAACATCTTCTCACTAGTCGATGAGCTGGGGATCTCCCCTTTCACGGGGTGGACTAAAGCGGCCTACTATTCTCCACAAGGACTTGCAGTAATATCTCTATCTCTTGCTTTGTTCAGTGAATTTTGTCCGATTGAACACGCTAAAATTGTGATGTACATGGATTTTCCTAAATTTCGAGGGCATCTTTACTTTTTTTTGCAACAAAAACACTTGTTATTCCTCTTCATTTATTATTTTTTGGATGGTTCACTGTCTATTTTTAGTAGCTTCCTGGCAAGGCTGTGAAAATGGTAAAATAGAAATAAAATTTTCTTCTAAACTTAGCCATGTTTAACATGAACCGAAGCCCCAAACTACACCTAAGGACATTTTAGTGATTTATAACAAAGCTCCCGATGATTCTGACAAGTCTTTATGGTTTTTGTAATTCAGATTGAATTCTGTTTTTTCCAATTTGTTTCTAATAATGGACGTTAGCGTCCCAGAAAATCATGTCCAGAATATAGCATGTATCATGTTCATGTCATTCACATTGAACTGTAATGCAGATTTGAATTATTTTTGTGCTGATATCCGTCCTGAATCCTGAAACATATCCTGTTGTTCTGATCTACCTGTAGGTAGAATTCTCCGTGTTCCATGATCAGCCTCGATTGCCAGCTCCCTTTGGAATCTTTGCGTATCCTGAAGTATGGTTTCCGCCTTAAATATTTGTGCTGCTCACCGGTTTCTCCAGTTCTAAATACCTCACAGTATCATGAATTTCCTCTGTTACAGTTCCCTAGTCTTCCTTTGATTGATAGGTTGACATCAATTCCTGTCCTGTCTGCAGGTATAGTTGTGCATATGTCCAGCTATATCTTAGCAAGCGCACTTCTGACCACTTTCCTTTGCTTTTATCTAGTCATTGACTTCGACAACACAGACACTGCCTGGAGGAAATATGATACAAGTGAGGAAATTTGATTGCCCACTGTCTTAAAATTTCAACAGAACGCCATTCACTTTTTTAAGCTGTTAGTTGTTTCGTAGTAAATCACTTCTGCCTCATGTTCCTCTGACAGTCTAATTCTCAAATTATGAGTCACCTTCCCTGCAGTGACCGCAAGAGAGCTTTTCAAAATGTTTGGGTGCTCTCAAAGACTCTACAAGGAAGTTTTTGAACCGGCTATTCAGGCTGCCTTGTTTGCTCCTGGTGAGCAATGTAGTGCAGCTGCAACATTGGGGATGTTGTATTATTATATGCTCTCCCACCAGGTTCCTCTTTTTCTTACCCCTGTTTCTTGTGACTGCTTTCGCTAAAATGTCTAACCATTTTTTCGTAATGATCCCCAAGTCATAATTTTCAATTGTTTTGGCAGTTTTTAACTCTCTCAAATATAATTCGTTTCAAATTTTGAGGCACTATTGTTGCTATTTATGCCTTTGATCAATTCAATCAACAAGTGAGTTCTTCTTAACACTGTTCCATTTCCTTTTCGAATGGAGCCCACATAACTTTAATTGAACTGGTCGAGTTCTATTCCCAGATCTCTTCTTTTTTAATGGAGCGCAGATGCACTCTCATTGTTGAATACTGTCTGTAATTATTTTCTGCACCAATCCATATTGTAATTTTCGTTTTTCTTGAGGTGCTTTGTACTATTCGTTGTTTCTTTTAATGCCACAGTCCTATTCGCAAAAAAAAAAATCCATATTGTAAATAGTAATGTACTAGGACACCTGGAATTGTATACTGATAAAAAACAATGTGCTTCAATAGTAGCTTTCGGCAACTGTTTGGAAGCAGGCCTTGGTCCTACGTTGAAATAGACATAGATACATCCTGATGTTGGTGTCAGAATCAACGAGGGCTAGTAAGGAAATCGTTAATTTGTCTGATTGAGAAAGTTTACTAACTATTCAATCTAAGTGGCCTACAAAAGATGTTGGAAATTTCATTTTTATAAGCATTGAATGTAGGGATCGATGTCTACCCAACATCTAGGGAGATTTGCACAATTGCTTCATGACTGTTTTATACTTGGTCGATGTTCCAGCTATTGAATCTACCCAACTTAAATATTTTAAATCTTGGACATCTTAGCTCCATTTTGTCGTTGCTACCATAGATGATCTCATTCAAGTGGTAGGAACTCAAGTAATATGGTTTATCAAAGTTGAATAAAGTTTTGGCTCTACAATCATGCATGATAGAGATCATGAGATATAAAGGGGGGCAATATCACAAAATTTCACGTTCGAACAAAAATGAACCAGAAGTGTATGGTCGCCTTCCTTTGGAACTTCCTGTCATATTGCTTCATGAAGTAATTTGTTTACATTTTGATTCAGATGCTATGGTTTAAGCATTGCATTGACTAGCAAGAACCATTACAGAATTCATAAGATATATATGTAGTGCTCAATTTTCTTTCTTATATGTAATCCAAAAAAAAAAAATTTCTTTCTTATATGTAAACACAAGAACAAGTATTTATCAGTAAACTTTGAAGCCCACGAGAGATAAAAATGAGCAAAATCCTTACCAATTAATACTGTAGAGCAAACGACAAACATACTTTACTAAATGACTCAGTATTCAACTATTCATCAAAGATCCAAGTTACGATCTGAATAACTCACCAAAAGACCATTTTGAGGCACTTAATAAAATATCTTAATGTTTTGTTAACATTGCCAGAATGGCACGTTAGGTGGCTTCTTCGAGAAGGTTATCGCTTTCTCCATATTATACATCTCTGCTCAAAATTGAAAGAGTATACATTGTCTGCTCGTCATCCATGCCATTGTCATACTTTAACTGGACTACATCACTATCCATAAAATGGCTTGCATTGTGACTCATAGACACTAGGGAGTATGTCTTCACTTATTTCTCATGAATTTCCTGTTTTACAGGAAAACTCTGATTTTGTGTTGTGCCGTGGGGAAGTAGAAGATACAATTTTCTCTCCTTGGCTAAAATCACTGGAACTGAAAGGCATAAAATTCATTGCAAATAGAGTTCCTACAAGTTTGACGATAAATGAGGACACCGAATGTGTCACTGAAGTTGTCTGTGGCGAGGAGGTATATGACACAGATGCATTTGTTTTGGCCACTGGACTCTCACCTCTACAATCTATCATTCGGAACAGGTAACTTCGAATCCTGAGGTGGTCATTCCATGCCTACTAGGCCAGTACTGCCCTAGATGCCAATATTTAGTTACTTTGAGATATAAGATTGATTTAAAAATACATATTATTTGTGGAGCCATAGGTTTCACAAATTCCAATGTGTATTTTTTAGAAATATTTATGAGCTTTTGTGACCACCACATTTTATGTAGTTCGTTTCTACAGTCACGAGAAGAATTCACCAATCTTCTGTATCTGTCAACAGTTGACGTGATCTCCGTAAAATTATGGTTTGATAAGAAGGTAAGAACACCATACACTTCATCTTCTAAGGATACTGTTCATGATATGCTCATGATACAATTCTGTGATATGTAAATGACAGGTCACAGTTCCAAAGGTTGCTAACATTTGTTCCAGCTTTGACGATTTATCTGGCTGGACATTCTTTGACCTTACCTCTGTATATGATGATTACAGTGACGAACCAGGAACAGTTGTGGAGGCTGAATTTGTATGTTCAATGCATAATCAACAACTCCACTAATAGAGAGCATTTTCTGACAGCACGTTATCTTAATCTTGGAAACATCTTTTCCTTGCAGTATAATGCTAGCCATCTTTTCCCACTGAATGATCAACAGATTGTTTCTGAAGCTTCATTGTGCCTTATTAAATGTATACGCGATTTTGAGGGGGCCTCTGTGATCCAGCAATTTGTCAGAAGATCTCCTAGATCTGCAATGCATTTTCTTCCAGGTAGACTTAAGTTCTATCTTACTGTAATGCTTGTTCGTAAATGGAAAAATACTCTTGATAGATTTCTTTTTGTGAGGATAACCAAGTTATCACTAACCACCACAATTATTCCTCATGCCTAGATGTGCGTTATCTCATTACAGTTCATATAAAGTCCAGTTAAATCGACACTTAGCTATGCACTGATGTTTTGTACTGTTAAAGTATCTATGCTTGATCCCGTTTAGTTCATATGATTTTATAGGAAGGTTCCAGAAACATCCTACTGGTTGAGACCTTTTAGTGCATATGAATGTGCTTCTGAGGTTAAATTACCTCTGATAAATATCTACTTGATTCTTTGGACTAAAACATTGCGTGCAGGTTCTTACAAGAACACAGTGCGGGGAACAACATCCATTCCAAATTTGTTTATTGCCGGTGATTGGATAGTGAACCGACATGGGTCCTTTTCAAAGGTGAGGGGATTGTATGTCAGAAAATGATTCGTAGTCACTAGAAATTGTATTTATGGATATATTCTTTTGTGGTAGGAAAAAGCGTATGTGACTGGACTTGAAGCCGCTAATATGACAGTGGACTATTTTGGCGATGGAGACTTTGCTAAAATCATTGCAGTTGAAGGAGATGAGCCTCATATAGAGACACTTCGTGATCTCAACAGAAGAGCCAATGAACTAAAGACTCAGATTCCTTTCTCAGAGTTATTTCTCCAATGAAATGATTGCAATTTTCCTAGACCATGACCTGTGCTATTATCATACATAAAAGGTGAGCCAACTCTTGCTCCCTTTGGCTTTTTTTTTGAGAACCCGCAGGAGATCTGCGCGTCATTAATTTCTTTTTTTCCAGTGACATAATTGTAATTTTCCTAGACTATGACCTGTGCGGTTATCATACAACTTATACATAGAAGGTCAGCCAGTTCTAATTTTATTTTCCCATTTGTTTTCAATTTCTTTCACTTTGTTGAAGTGCAGGTCTTTGTGGAAGGTATTACTAATGTATATTGAAACTTATGACGGGAGAAAGTGTTCTGGAATATGGCGACATTGCTTGGCTATATAGATTATACATACACATTAGCAAATCAACTTGATCCTGAGTTTTACTTTACAATTTGCTCCCTTTGTGGTATACATTGAAACATCTCTATACAACTCCATTCATCAAGAGGCCCAAGTTCTCTCAGGTATATATTCCTTTCCTCATCATTTCCACGAACTCTTCGTAGTCGATATTCCCGTCCTGTGAATTTAACAATGACAGTGGTTAAATATGTTCAGATGGCACTAAGCTCGAAAAAAAGCTCACCTTGTCTTTGTCAACTTCATCCAATACTTCTTTAATATTTGCTTCATCACCCATGCCGTACTCTGCCATGGCTTGTTCAAGTTCTTCTCTTGATATGTACCTACAGTTATTATTGTGCATATTGACTATGATTAATACCTGCTGACCGATATTATTCTCAGTGGGTGGTCATATTGGAACCTGCTAACCTCCCGGCACACACACACACAGACACACCAGTTAACCACCATCACACACCCTCCCTTGAGTTGTTAAGTCCAAGCAGAAAATAATGCAAGAATGGCATGAATTGTCGTTAATTTTTATATATTTAATAACAGAGGTGGTACGTAAATTGCCTCCAGAAGTTTAGCATTGGTTTAATTGTGTAACTTAATCTACGGTGATGCATTGAAGATAAAATATATTTGGTGGTAAGTATAGCTAGTATTACCCGCTGTTGTCTTTGTCAAAGTGTTGAAATGCAAGGAGCAAATCCTCCTCCTTTTCCAGCTTATGTTTATTCACCATAGCAGTCAGGAATTCCGTGTAATCTATGCTGCCGCTCTTGTCTACGTCAACCTGAATCACAGCATGGTCAGTGAAATCTTGATACATTTAACTTACGGTGAAGAGTCAAACAAAATAAAAGTTATCTTACTGCTTCCATAAGCTTCTGAACCTCTGCTTCACTAATCTTTGATCCTAACTTTGTCAAACCAATCTTCAGTTCTTCAACTGTGATTGTCCCACTCTTGTCTGTATCCATGTTATTGAACATCTGTTTCAGGCCCTTGATTTCCTCTGGTGATAGGTTCTCTGCAATTACCTTGATGAAATGAAAGGAGCAGTGCTGTCAGATTAATTATACAAAGACAAAGTAGCAGCCATCTTTGTCAAGGACTCACCTTGAGCGCTAGTTGTTTTAGCTTGTTCATTGCCTTGAATTGCTTCATCCTTGATAGGACTGCGCTATCGATAGGTCTGTCAGATGCGCCACCTTTGAGCCATGGATGTTCTGCACATGGAGACATTGACTTATCGGGATGACACGTAAATTATATTCATAACCCTAGATGGTGTATTACCTAGGGCCTGTACTGCAGTAATACGCTTCCGGGGATCTCTGTTTAGCATTTGTCTGATAAGATCTTTTGCGCTTTCAGATATCGTCGGCCATGGGCTGCTGCTGAAATCAAGTTGACCCACCAGTATAGCATCAAATATGCCCTTCTCCGTTTCTGCTCAGATTTGCAATTTGCAACATTTAGCCTGGGGATATGTACAGTGCAGTATGTTAAGCTGAAGATGTATGGAAATTTACCTGCCCAGAAAGGCGGTGATCCACATAACAGAATATACAAGATCACTCCAGCACTCCAGACGTCAATTTCTTTCCCGTAGTTTCGATGCAATACTTCTGGCGCCACATAGTATGCACTTCCTACAATGTCCTTGTACACCTTTCCTGCATTTGTTTGGGGGGAAATGCCATATGTGGTTATATATGCTATTCTGAGCTGAATTGCCTATGCAAATTCTTGTGCCTTGAATCATGCCTCACTCATCGAGACTGTAGTCTAAATAATGCCACAGACGCTGCAAAAGTTTGTGGCATGGTGCTGACCTTCTTCGATGAAAACTGAGAGGCCGAAGTCGATGGCCTTGAGCGGGGCGTCGTCGGCAGGGCTGGCGAGCAGGAAGTTCTCCGGCTTGAGGTCCCGGTGCATGACTCCCATGAAGTGGCAGACGTGGACGACGGTGAGCACGTCCCGGCACACGGCGGCGGCCTGGCGCTCGGAGTAGTTCCCCTTGGCCGTGATGCGGTCGAAGAGCTCCCCGCCCGAGCAGAACTCCATGACGAGGTGCACGCTGTCGGCGTCCTCGAAGGCGCCCCTGAACTCTGCGATGTTGGGCTGGCCGCTGAGGTGCTGCAGGATGGTGACCTCCCGGCGCATGTCCTCCACGTCGGCGCGCCGCACCAGCTTCCGCTTGGACACCGACTTGCAGGCGTACTTGAGCCCCGTGGCGCGCTCCGTGCACAGGTACGTCGTCCCGAACTGCCCGCTCCCCAGCTTCCGCTCCAGGTTGTACTGCGAGCGCACGTCCGCCATGGGCCGCTGCAGCACGGGGCCGATCGCCGCGCGGGACGGCTTCCGGGACATCGACCCCGGCAGGAGGCTCGGCAGCGGCGGCCGGCCGGACGACGGATTCGGCGCCGCCGGCTTCGGAAATGTCGGCCGATGGGACGTCGACGGCGGCCGCGGCGGCTTGCCATGTCCGGCCGTTGTCGCCGGCTGGTTCCCGAACGACGGAGGGCTCTCGATCCTCCCCGACGTGATGGGTATCTCGTACGTCTTGGTGAAGCAGTTCCCCATTGTCTCGCTTTCTTGGAGGAGCTGAGCTGAGCTGAGATGGAGGTTTTGAAGGAAGCTGAGGTTTTGGGGGCGATGGAAATGAAAGACGGCGGCCGGATCGGAAGCTGCTTGACGTGATGGATGAGGCTGATATGCCTGTCCCCCTTTGGCGCGTTCGCTGTTTGCTTTTGGTCCGGGGTTTGAGCTTTATGCGCTGTTTGGTTCTCGTGAGAGGGAAAAGAAAGATTCAAAGGGACTAATCAGGCCTCGGGATCACGCTATCTTGGGCACTGATTTTATTCCGCGCAGGTGTGGTGCAGAAACAACGGAGCGCAGCCTGCACAACAAAATTCTTTTTTAAAAGTGCTGAGCTGCTGAGCGTCACTCTGGCTTTCGTTATACTATGACAGTGTGACAGCGAGAGTCTGAACTTTGCATCTTTTTATGCTTCGTTGCAAACCGGGCCTGTATCGGATACACCCAAATAGACCTGGGCCCGGGCCTGGTCTGACAGCCTGACAGTCTGGCTGGGCTGGGGCTGAGTCTGGCCCGAGAAATGCTTACTAGTGGAACAAACGCTTAGCACTTGGTGGAAGTGGAACAAAGTTTTATAGTTCCAAGAATAAATTAAAAACGATTGGTGTAACAAAATTTTACTCCAGGTGCAGCACATCACCGCTCCAGCGGAATTATGAATGTGAAACAAAAGAAGTAATAGATTGTAATGGACTTTCAAACAAAGTAAAAGCAAAATGTGTGGACCAATAAAAAGAAGAAAACATGAAACAAGAAATACAATTTGAAATTTTTCATGATGTAGAAAATGACTAAATTAGCTAATCAAAACAAAAACCAAAATAAGAATAAGAAGAGAATAATGAAAGAAATCATGTAAAATAACCTACTACAACACAATAAGTAGTAACCATAGAAAGACAAATAAAGCATAAGCTCAAAATCCTGCATATAGAAACATTTAAAAAAGAGTAGTGCTGAAGAAAACAACACCCGTTCACTTGTGTCCGTGGAGCCACCAGGAAATTATCGACATACGTGTTGTGTATGTAAGAGCACCTCCAGCCGTCTCCCCGACTAGGCCCCCGGCAGGCGTTTTTTTTTCTCATCCGGACGGCGTTATTCGGCCCAGCCGCGCCCCCGGTTCCTCGTTTTCTCCCGGAATAGGCCCTTAATCCATCCGGAGAGCCCAGACCATCCCGGGCCCCCCGGGGTGCGCTCGGGGACTCTGGATGAGAGAAAAGCGGGGACGGGCCTGCTCTGTCGGCGAGAGAACACTCGAACCCCACTTTCTCATCGCGAATACCCCCTCCCCTCTTGTTGCTCTATCGCCGCCGGCACCACCCCTCGCCAATCCGCCGGCCGGTTGCCTGTACTCCGCCGTCCCTCCTCCCACCAGCCTATATTTCGACGTACGTCGTGTCGTCTGCCTATATTCCGCCGTCGGGCAACTCCTCGCGTCGCGCCTCGTCGACACGCCCGACAAGTGTTCGTCCATTTGCCTGGGCGGACATGGACTCGGACGAGGAGGAGGAGCAGATGTTCTCCGAGCTTTTTGAAGAAGAGATGGCAGCCGCCGCCCAAGACGAGGAGCACATGTTGATCCTAGCTTGCCTGTCCGGCTTGTACACGGAGAAGGCCAATTGTCGCCGTGGTGGGTCGGCACCAGGTCACCGGAAGTGCAAGCCGAGGTAGCGAATGGAGGGCTACTGCATACTCTACGCCGACTACTTCGCCGACAGTCCATTGCACAACATGATTATTGAGAATGAGCGAAATTATCTGGTTCCTCTGAGCGAACAAGCTGCACCATATGACATAGAGGATCCTCTTGCATAGCCTAATCACCAGGTGTCGGCATCGTGGGCTTCATTCATCGCTATGCGTCAGGAGATTCGAGACTCCACAATGCATCAACAGCTGCAGGATGATCCGGTGGAGCACATATGGAGGCTTCGAGGCAACACCAACTAGTTTCCATTTGATTTGTTTGAAAATTTGTCAAATTATTTGCTTGTTTTGTTGAACTGTAACGTTCATTTGTAAAAATAAGCCAAATATTGGCAAAATTTATCAAATTCGCCGAACTGTGAATTTATTTGTAAAACTAAAACAAAAACGCCGATCTCTAAGCGTCTATCTGGAGAGATGGCTGGAAGTTCGGTGCTCCCCATGCCAAAGTTTCGTCCAATCTAGCACTATTTATCGCCGAATTTGGCCGCGGGGAGTGCCAACGGCTGGAGGTGCTCTAAAGCTCAAGATGCAACCAACATCTGCCTAAGGCATGGGATGCACGGGCATTTTGCAAGCGGTACCAAGTTTTAATTCAAAATACAATAAATTAACATTTTAAATGCTAAAACAATGTACTCAGTTCCTAGCTAGGCCCTGGTATTTTCGGATCAACTATGTAAAGCCATGCCGGAAATCTTGTGTGGCCCACCATATGCGCTACCCCTGACTGCCTAGGCATCTTGCTCATGCAATGCCAGTTCTCTTATTTCCCATGGGAAATGAGGATCCATGCGTAACTCTCTCGAGGATGTATCACGTGTTCATTCTGCACATTTTTGTCACGGAGCCTGGCGATCGTCTCTAGGTTCTTTGTCTTGACGATAGAGAACACCCAATGCCTTTTTTGACTGGGAGTTGGACGGGATGCGAGAGCTAGAGCGCCGACGCCGCCGCCTGACCTTGGCCCCAAGGATGCCGGCGTCTGATGCCTCGCCGTCGTCCGCCGCTTCGAATGGGTCCAGGTTCTCTTGCCTGGGATCCGATAGTAGCGGGTCGGAGGTGGACGAGGAGGGCATTCCGGCTCAAGTTGCGCTTCAGGCTCTGGAAGAGGATGGGGAGGAAGGATGGACGACGGTGATGCGGAGGAAGAAGCCGGCGGCGGAGGTCGCTGCGGACTTCTGGCGGGAAATCGGCTTCCCGACGCCGGCGTCGCGTTTCTGGGAGAAGTCGCGGTCCTCCGGGCCGCCTTCCGGTGCGACGATGCGCTGCATGTCCGCCGGAGTGGAGGACGCTAGGCTGCCGGATGCCTCGCCACCGGCTTCTGCAAGAGGAGCTTGCTCATCTCCCTCCGGGGTACGTCTGGCGCGGATGCCCAGGATGGGGGCTTGGCGAGGACCCTTGCCCCGGCGGCGGTGCACTCCTCTGCCCGTCCTAGGTCAATTCCTGGACTTGGCGGTGAGCTCGGCATCCTGCTCTCCGGTGGTATCGCCGGCGATGCCCGGCGGGGAGACCTCGACGCAATCTTCTCCGAGTTTGGCGGTCGCCAGCTGCGTGGACGAGGCGGAATCGGGGGGCGTTACTCCCGCGGGGATCACGCCCGTTGATCACGTGCATGCGATCAAACCGTTTTGGCAGTTCGGATTGGAACACATCGCACGACGGTTTCGGTCGCTGTGGGCCCCTAAGGCTAGGGTTGTCGAGCCTTCGCCGTTCGTTTCTGCCTTGTCTGGTTCGCCGCCGCAACGTGCATCGAGTCCGCCATCAAGTTCCGTCTACGCAGCGACGCCGTCCTCTTCTGCAGCTTCCCCGTCCTCGAGCTCTTCTGCTTCCCCGCCGACAAGTTCTTCTCTGCCGTCAAGCTCTTCTACGCTTCGGTCTCCGGTGCGGTCTTACGCCGTCGCTGCCGGGGCGGCGTCCGTGATGGCTGGTTTGCGGCCTCCCGCGGGTGGATCCGCTGGGGCTGCGCCCCACCCATCTGCTCCCGGATTCTCCGCGGCGGGAACGCGCCCGTCTGCCCCTGCTCCCTCGGCTGGACGCCCGCCTGCTCCGATCCCGTCAACATCGACGCTTCCGGCCGGTGGGGCTCAGCCTGGTGGTGCGGCGCCGCCGTTGCAATTTGGGCTGTCGATGCCCTCGCCTCCTCGGCCGCTGCAGCCTTTGCAGCCTCCTTCGCGTCAACCTGGTCCGCCGGCGTATATGCCGACAGTGTACAACTAGCAGGCTCCAACCTTCCAGCAGCCGCCGGTCTATCAGCAGGCCCCGCCGTTCTACTCTCCGCAGATGTTCAACCAGCCTGGGCCAAGCCAATTTCAGCAAGCACCGGGGTTTCCGCCATTTCAGCAGACCGGTATTCCGGCTCCGGTTGTTCCCACGACTGCTAAGAATAAGAGAAAGAAGAAAAAGAATGGTGGGATTGCTGGTGCGCAGGGGTCGCAGCCCCCTCAGGCACCGTTTATTCCGCAGCAGATGCCTTTTTTGCCCGTCACAGGTCCTCCAGCTGGCGTTGCGCCAGTACAAGCTACCGCGACTCCGGATCAGCTGGCGCCATTGCAGCCCGTGGAGGAGCCCAATGTTGAGGGCAAGAAGGTCGGTAAGTGCTGGAAGTGTTCGGTCGATACTCATGCCACCAAAGATTGCAAGGTCCAGCACTACTGTCTTGTTTGTGATACTGGCTCTCATCCGACTCTACGCTGCCCCACTTTGAGACTCCCTAAGCCGCAGGCTTTTGTTGGCGGACCGGCATGCGAGGAATCTCTTTGTATGCGACTGCCAGACAGTGTTTTCAAGGCTCACCTCGCTCCGAAAGGATCGCCTACTGCCCTCATTAAAATTACAGGTGGTTCTGCTTCTGCTGAGTCCATTCAGAGTGTGATGGCAAGAATCTGTCCGCTAAGCTCTCAATGGAAGTGGGAAGCGATTTCCCATGGTGAGGATGCATTTCTTGTGAGTTTTCCCACTGTTGAGGATCTTCAGAGGATGGATGGTTTTCAGCTAGGTGTGCCTAATTCTTCTGCACAGATGACCTTCAGTGTTTGGAAGGCTCAGGATGTGCCTCATAGTTTTGAGCTTCAGCCAGTGTGGGTTCAGGTTGATGGTGTACCTCACACTGTTAGACACTTCCTTGGGCTATGGGCTGTCGGGTCACTGATTGGTACTACCCTTGATGTTGATTTAGTATCTCTCCGGAGCCTTGGAGTGGTTCGTATTCTGGTGGCGATGATGGAACCCAAAAACTTGGATAAATTCCATGAGGTGCATGGGTGTGCTTGTCTTGGGGTGACTGTCACGTTGAAGCTAAAAGGCTATGATCTTTATTTCCGCAGAGAGCAGCCGGACTTTGTTGCTGATCCTGGGTTCACACCTTTCTTTTGGAGGAAGAAAGGAGACGATTCTGGTAATGATGGTGCTGGTCCGGATGCGGATGATATGGATGCTCCTCGCCGAAATTCTAATTCGGCTGCTCGCATGGATATTGATAAACCGCCGTCTTCTAATGACTCTTCTCATGGGAAGACAGTTATGGATGGGTCTTCGGGTACCCCGGGTGGTGATGTGCTCAGTTCTATTGTTGTTACACCTTTGAATCCGTATCCAACGACGCCGCGTGGGAAAGAAATTGTGGCGACAATCCGCTCCAAATCACCGCAGGTTTGCATGTCTACGCTGCCCATGTCGAAGGCCACGACGCTGCTCCCAGCGTCCCAGTGTGCTTCGCCTCTGCAGCCTTTGGTAGCCCCTGGGGCGGGCGTGGCTTCGCCGCCGCCTGGGGCAGCACTTGTCTCCCCGCTGCCTGGAGCTGGCTTTGCTCCGCCGCCGCCTAGGGCGGAATCTGCTTCACCGTTGTTGCCCGAGGCAGCACCGTCTACGTCGCTGCCCGGGGCAACGCCTTCTTCGCCGATGCCAGGGGCAGCCTCCGTTCAGCCGCTGCCTGGGGCAGCTCTCACTAGCGGGCCCCTGGTGGGCCTGGACGTGGTGGCTGGGCCGCCCATCGCCGATGCCCCCCCGTCTGCTTCACCGGCACTGTTCAGAGATTTGTCAGGTGGGGATCCTGCATCGGCTCCTTTGTCCCCACCTGTCTCTTCTCCCGTCGCTGTATCGGATGTCGAGGCAGGATCTTCTTCAGCGCTGCCTGCCTTGCCGCCCATGGAGGAACCTTTTTCGAGGGATGTAGGGTGTGTTTCACCCCCAACATCCCTGACGAAGGAATGACAGATGGGCCCCCGACATTCGCCTACCTGGTTTTCGGTCCAGGTGGGGTGTCTCATAAAAGGCTTTCGAGGCCCATCAAGGCAGTGGCTTGATGCGGCCCAGGAGTATTACTTGGTGTACAAGCTGGATTACGAGGAGTCCAAGTTAGGCTAGTTTTCGGTCGATCCGATCTGTACTTGGCTTGAGAGGCACTCCTCAGACCTAGCCTTAACCTATAAAAGGCTGGGAGGGAGGCCTCGAAACTCTAGATTCGCTTCCACCCACCTCACGCCGGAGCGCTCGACACCTTCGAGTTCTCTACTTTCGGCTAGATCCAATCTACGCCGCCATTGTAACACCATCATCACTGTCACCACCTCAATACGAAAGTCAGACAAGCAGGACGTAGGCCTTTTACCTTTCGAGGGGGCTGAACCTGGGTAAATCCTCGTGTCCTTCTGCTTTCGTCTGATCGCCGTCGAGTTCGCCAGGTCCTCAATTCGCTTCCTAGATCGAAAGCCCTTCGACATGGGCATTGCCGGGGATAAACCTCGTCAATTGGCGCCGACCGTGGGGACGACGGGATCTGGATCTACGGATTCGCCGGCTCCATCACACACCATCTCCAAGATCGACATCGACACCGTCGCCGGCATCGCTGTGCCGAGCAACGACGACACCATCTCCAAGATCGACATCGACACCGTCGCCGGCATCGCTGTGCCGAGCAACGACGACACCATCTCCAAGATCGACATCGACACCGTCGCCGGCATCGCTGTGCCGAGCAACGACGACACCACCTCCAAGATCAACATCGACACCGTCGCCGGCATCGCCGTGCCGAGCAACGACGACACCACCCCCAAGATCGACATCGACACTGTCGCCGACATCGCTATGCCGACCATCGTCAACGCCAGCCCGATGGAGCCGAAAATCGGCACCGTCGATTCGACTGTTATCGACAGCGTTTCGCCAAGCACCACCAACTGCGCTTCGACGGTGGACGTCATCAACCCCACTTCGGGCGCGACAGGGATAGTGCTCGGAGGCTACGACATGGCCTTCGGACTGTTCAACTTCCACGTGGATAGTAACGGAGCGGTAGAGCTACTCTCCGTCACCGAATCGGCCCCGCTCGCGGCCGAAACGACAAAACCACCAACCATCGGGGGGCAAACCCTCGACAGGCGCGCCGTTAGCATCGTTGGAGGAAAGGTCAAAGCCAAAAACTTCGACCCCATCGGTTGGGTCGAACGATTTCGAAGATCCACCGCCATCCCCAACCACCGCATACTGCGTCGACTGCGACGCATACCACTACGTGGGCGCCGGAGATTTCTCACTCCATGAGATCGCCGGCTGTGAAGATCCGCGGGGAGGTACAGCAGCTATCTATCCAACGATATCAGAGTGCGATCGGGCTCTCAACGCCCTCACGCTTCGCACCGCACCATATGATCCTGACTACGTCGAGGGATTATACTCGGACTACACGTGCTCCGACGACGACGACGTCTACCCCGAAGCTAAGGGGAAAATCGGCAATTCGGCAAGCACCGCCTCACTATGCGAATCTAACGCATCCAGTGATGGTTATGTAGCCGATTATGATTCTGACTTCATGATCGAGGTCGAACCCTATGTCAAAAATGACGACGTCTATCCTCCAGCGCTGGGCGAAATCAGCGACGATTCGACCCCATGGCCCGGAGGCCATTGCATGATGGCATCGCATGCCGACAGAAACGAGAACGACGGCCGAAGCCGGGCGGATAGCGGACGCCAGGTGCTCACGCACGATCAAATTCGGTTCGCAAGGAGGGTTTATGCGGGCGAAGTAAATTTCGGTCCCAACCCAAGCCCAAGCGACTTAGCTGCACTGCGATTTATCGTCCAGGAACAGAAAGATCAGATCAGCGCTGATAGGCGAGTGCTGGAGCGGCGCAGAGAGGAGGCCGACGCGTCCAGCAAAAGGCGGGCGGAAAGGTCATCACACTATTCATCGAGCGTTCAACGCCGATCGAGATCGCGCACTCAGCCCGGGGCCGATATGCACAATATCACCCGAAACCTGGAGGCAGAATTCAATGAGGCCGATTTGATGCCCAAAACCAAGGAAGCAGCAATCATGGCTGCGGCGGCATACATTGCCGCAAACGCATCTAATGGCGATGAACATATGCGACATCTGCGAAATTTAGCACTCGAAGGAGTAAGGGTGCTACAAGGCACGCCTGGCTCAGATCGTGGCGCGACAACAACAAGAGTCGCACCACCGCCGGAGCAAGAGGGGCACCCAGGACCGGCGCCGGCCGCAGCACCTCGAGCACAAGTGGTCGAACCCATCAACGGAGAACTTCGGCACGGTCTGGCCCAGAACAGGGTCGACCAGGCACGAGCGCGGCGCGAGGCGCGCCGCTTCGAGGGAGATCGTGAGGCCGAAACATTCGGCGGAGCCAGCGATGGACTCTGCGGGGCAGAATGCTTCAGCCTTTTGATCCGCTCCGCACCGTTGCCAAGAGGAATCAAACTCAGCGACGGCATAGTTAAATTCAACGGGCAGCAGGATCCCCGAATTTGGCTAGATGATTTCATGACCGCTGTCAAGATCAGCGGCGGATCCAGAGACAACGCTCTCCAGTTGTTATCGCTGCACCTAAAAGATAACGCAAGGGCGTGGTTGAATAATCTCGCCCCAGACAGCATTTGCTCCTGGGAAGAGTTTCGGCAAGCGTTTATCGCAAACTTCCGAGGCACCTCACGACGCCCTACGTCGTTCGAAGAGCTCCGCTTATGCGTGCAGAAGACCGGCGAAAACCTGAGGTCATACATCTCACGATGGATCAGCCTTCGGAACACGACAGAAAACATCTCGCCCGAAAGGGCCATCGATGCCTTTCGGGACGGCTTATTTCGGCGTGACTTCAAGGAGGAACTGGGGCGCTGCAAGCCCAGAACCATCGACCACCTCATGAGTTTGGCGAACGAATGGGCCGATGGCGAAGACTCCATCTCGGCTCCCAGAAGCCGCCGTCGATCAGCAGATCGCGATGGCGATGCGAAGGACCAATTCCACCCCGGATCCCGGAAGAAAGGTCACCGAAGCCGCTACGACAACACGGAGAACGTAGACATGGTAGCAGCTGGCTACGTGCACGAAGACCGCGACGACAATCGCGACTTACCGCGACGAGGAAACACTTACTACGGCAGTAGCAGCCGTGACTCGAAACCCAGCAAGGAGTGGCGTCGCCGGCAGCCACAGCTGTCGGCAGAAGAGATGCTTGATAGCGGATGCCCAAGGCACACGTACCTCGACAAGGACGGAGTACGAAAACCTGCACACCTCCTCATCGAGTGCAGGGAATTCCTTCGCCTCAACCAAGCACTTCAGGAGAGAATGAACGTCGAGCAACCAGTGGCAGGGGCGATAGCCTACAACGCTCCACCGCCACCGCCGAATCCACCAGCAAACGTCGTACAACAAAGCCATCAGGCCGCTACGATCCAGCAAGCCGAGCAGCGACAGCCGGCCAACGAGGAAGAAGAGTTCCCGCCACCAAGAGGTTTCGTGCCCATGATTCAGAGGGGACGCCCGACGAACAAAGTCCGGAGAAAGCGCGCGAGAGAAGTGTTCCACGCCGAACACGCGCCACCAGCTACTCCCGAATATCTGAATTGGTCCGAACATCCGATTGGTTTCGATCGGTCAGATCACCCACCGAAGATCCCACGCCCAGGACACCATGCTCTCGTTCTCGAGGCGCAAATAGGGGGTTTCACCTCGAAAAAGGTGTTTATGGACGGAGGCAGCAGCTTGAACCTCATCTACGCAGACACACTGCGAAAGATCAAGATTCCACTAAACAATCTCCTGCCAACGGAGACTTCCTTCCACGGAATCGTCCCAGGGAAGCCGACATACCCATTGGGGGCGATACACCTCGACGTCATCTTCGGCACCAAAGCTAACTTCAGAAAGGAGAAGATTGAGTTCGAGGTGGTCGACTGGCCCTCGCAGTACCATGCTATCCTCGGGCGACCAGCGTTCGCCCGATTCATGGCGGTACCCCACTACGCTTACCTCAAGTTGCGGATGCCCGCAAACAGAGGACCACTGACGATCAGCGGCAGCTTTGCGCGATCAGAAAACTGCGACAAGGACTTCAACGACATGTCCCAGACTTTCGGGGTGCACGAAGAGCTGAACCACATTCGGGAGGCCACTGTCATGGACATCGACCCACCGGCGCAGCAGAACGCCCCAGAGCTGTCTTTTGATGCCACCAAAGACACCCGAGACCACCAGATACACCCAACTGATCCAACCAAGACAGCGCGGGTGTCGAACTCCCTTTCCCCCGCATAGGAAAGCGCGCTCGTCGAGTTCCTCTGTGAGCACTGGAGGATGTTCGCCTGGTGTCCAGCAGATATGCCAGGCATCCCCAGGGAACTCGCCGAGCACGAGCTTAAAATATTTCCCAACGCGAAACCGGTCAAGCAGTCTATGCGACGGTACAATCCAGAGAAGGCCAAGTCGATGGGCGAAGAAATCAATCGCCTCCTCGAAGCCAAGTTCATCAGGGAGATCAAGGAAGCCACGTGGCTCTCGCCACCGGTCATGGTGGAGAAGAAGGACACAAAGATCTACAGGATGTGCATCGACTTCACAGCCTTAAACAAACACTGCCCGAAGGACTATTTCCCTTTGCCCCGAATCGACCAGATCGTCGATTCCACGGCAGGATGCGAGCGCCTCTCGTTCCTCGACGCCTACTCTGGGTATAACCAGATACGGCTGAAAGTAGAAGACGAAGACAAGACGGCGTTCATCACCCCGCACGGGGTTTACTGCTACATGACGATGCCCTTCGGGCTCAAGAACGCCGGAGCCACCTATCAACGGTGCATGCAGGCGTGCCTGAAGGAGCAAATTGGCCGCAACATCGAAGTTTACGTCGACGACATTGTTATCAAAACCACGAAAGCAGATACCCTGCTCGACGATCTTCGAGAAACCTTCGCCAACCTCGACAGATACAGCATCAAGCTCAATCCGAAGAAGTGCTCTTTCGGGGTACCCACTGGCCAACTGCTGGGATATCTGATCTCCGAGAGAGGGATCGAAGGCAACCCGGAAAAGATCAAGGCCATCATCAGCATGCAGCCTCCGAAGACGCTTCGACATGTCCAGCAGTTGACAGGTCGACTCGCAGCGCTCAACCGTTTCATCAGCAAGCTTGGCAAAAAAGCGCTCCCTTTTTATCGGCTGCTCCGGAAAACAGACAACTTCACGTGGACCGAAGAAGCACAAGCCGCGTTCGAAGATCTCAAGCGGCGTTTATCGACCTCCCCAGTTCTCGTCACACCACGAGAAAAAGAGCCCATGTTGCTATACATTGCGGCTACTAATCAAGTTGTCAGTTCAGTGCTTGTGGTCAAACGCGCAGAAGATGGCAAGGAGCACGGCGTCCAGAGACCCGTGTACTACCTGAGCGAAGTTTTATCGCCGACCAAGCAAAGATACCCCCATTACCAGAAGTTGGCATACGCCATATACATGACGGGGAAGAAACTGCCACACTATTTCGAGTGCCACCCCATCACAGTAGTGGCCTCGAATCCAGTCTCCAGCATCCTCAACAACCCAGACGCCACAGGGCGTGTGTCGCTATGGGGAGTCACGCTAGGACCCTGGGAAATTACGTACCAGCGCCAGTCCGCGATCAAGTCACAGGTCCTACCGGATTTCATAGCCGAATGGACAGAAGCCCAGATGCCCGAACTCCCAGACCTGTCGAACAGCTGGACCATCTTCGTCGACGGGTCCAAGCGGGTTTCGGGGGCAGGAGCAGGAGTAGTCCTGGTGTCACCGCAAGGAGACAGGATGCGCTATGTCCTCCGCATGCGCTTCCCGAATCCCTCCAACAACGAGGCGGAATACGAAGCCGTCCTTCACGGTATGCGCATGGCGAAGGCCTGCGGGGCAACCCGCATCAAGATTCACGGAGACTCGAACCTTATCGCTCAGCAAGTCATGAAGGAGTGCGACGCAACTTGCGCGAACATGATCGCATATCGCGCCATGTACGACAAGCTCGAAGGCGAATTCGAGGGCTGCGAAGTAACGCACATCGGCAGAGAAAGTAACGAGGAGGCAGACAACCTGGCCAACGTCGGCTCAAGGTGCCTCCCAATACCGCCCGGAGTCTTCTTCGAAGAGATATTCGAGCGCTCCGTCAAAATCAAGCCAGTAATTGACCCGGCGTTAGCAACACGTCCGGAAGCTCGGACGATCAATACCGCCCCAGCGGCAGGAGCAGCAGACCTCCCGAAGGATGCAGCCGCGGTCATGCTCGTCGAAGCAATATGGACAAGACCGTACTTGGCATACCTGACGAGGGGCGAACTCCCAGAAGACCCCATCCACCGCCGACAAGTCATGCGGCGCTCTAAGGCCTTCACGATAATCAACGGGGAACTCTACAAACGCAGCACCACAGGAGTGCTCCAGCGGTGCATAGCACAGGAAGATAGGGTTGCTCTCCTTCGAGAAATCCACGAAGGAACCTGTGGACACCACGCCTGCAGTCGAACCCTCGTGGCCAAGGCCTTTCGGTCTGGATTCTACTGGCTATCCGCCCTCTACGACGCCAGGAACATAGTCCAACATTGTGAAGCTTGCCAGTTCTTCGCCACCAAGCCGCACGCGCCGGCATCGGAACTGCACACCATCCCTGTCGCATGGCCCTTCGCACAATGGGGGCTCGACCAAGTGGGGCCTCTCCCCAAATCATCTCGAGGAGGGCATACGTACTTGCTCGTCGCCGTAGACAAGTTCTCCAAGTGGATCGAAGCTGTTCCGGTCACCAACCAAGAGGCAATCACGGCGGTCAAGTTTTTCGAGTCCATTGTCTATCGATACGGCGTCCCGAACAGCATCATCACCGACAACGGCACCAACTTCACTTCGGGCGAATTCCAAACCTTCGCCAAAGACCTCGGCATCAAGCTCAAGTACGCTTCGGTATCACACCCCAAGTCCAATGGACAGGTCGAAAAGGCCAACGGACTCATCTGCGGAGGCCTGAAGAAGAGACTGCTTCGACCTCTCAAGCGCGCAGCAGGCGCCTGGGTCGAGGAACTACCGTCGGTGCTATGGAGCCTGCGAACAACGCCCAACTCCTCGACAGGCTACACACCCTTCTTCTTGCTCTTCGGAGCAGAAGCCGTGCTACCCACGGACGTACGCTACAGCGCGCCCCGCGTCACCGCCTACGCCGAGGAAGATGCGGACAAGGCATTAGCAGACGCCCAAGACCTGCTGGACGAAGCTCGAGACGTCGCCCTCGTTCGATCGGCGGTCTACCAGCAGAGTCTCCGCAACTACCACAGCAGACGGGTACGCGGACGCTCTTTCGAGCCGGGCGACCTTGTGCTCTGACTCAAGCAAACAAGCACGTCGAAGCTGGAACCACCATGGGAAGGCCCGTACCTTGTCCACGAGGTCATCCCAGGAGGGGCATATCGTCTACGCAACCCAAAGACGGGGAAAGACGTCGACAACCCGTGGAACGCCGCGCAGCTGCGCCGCTTCTACCCTTAGCTAGCAAAGTTGTCTCCTCTACCCCCTCTACTATGTAATCAGGCGTCGGCAGCAGCCCGCGCCCATCATTGTGCCTTCGGCACCAAGCAATAAAGTTCAACTTCATCGTTCTATACTTGTGCACGCTCGGGGACTTCGACCCACGCTCGGGGGCGCAGCCTTTCGACCCACGCTCGGGGGCTCAGCCTTTCGACCCACGCTCGGGGGCTCAGCCTTTCGACCCACGCTCGGGGGTTTCGACCCACGCTCGGGGGCTCAGCCTTTCGACCCACGCTCGGGGGCTCAAGCCTTTCGACCCACGCTCGGGGGCTCAAGCCTTTCGACCCACGCTCGGGGGCTTTGCCTATGCTCTGGGGCCGCGCTCTATCAGCTCACGTTTGGGGGACGCATTCTCTCGACCTACGCTGGAGAACTTTCGCCCTCCTAATCGATGCTCGGAATCTCTGCCTTTTCAACACAGACGAAGAAGATATATACATACACAGATTGGAGGGACAAACACAGCCACAAGGATAGTTCATGGCGCCGCGGCACCCTGGTTCGCCCTTTGCCGATCACTTTCGACGACAATTTGTCGAGCGATACAGTCGCCGGTGCTTCTACAAGCAGCATAATGTCGCTCCATGTCGTAGCGACCACTGGGCGACGGCGGAGGCGTCTTCAGAAGCTCTAGGTCGACTTCAGGGTAGTGCGCATGAACGAAAGCAAGTGCAACCACAGCCCCACTGCGCAGGTGCGCCCGGACAAAGGAATGTATGGCGTTGCCGTTCTCGAATCGATCGAGCAGCGCCGGCAAACCTTCGGGCTGATCATTTAGAGGAAACATCGCCTGGTGCACCAGCGCAAGGGCGCCCCGGCTCGTCTCAGCCAACGCACCAGCTTGAGCAATCCTGTCTTGAAGGAGCGTCAGCTTCATCGCCTTCGACTGATCAGCCCAGAAGTTATCCGCAACGAAGTTGGCATGATTCTGGGCAGCAATAATATGCGCATTTACGCGCCGAGCTTCGGCTGCACTGTCAAGACACGCATCTGCGAACAAGAAAACAAAGATTCAATCCTACACGCTCAGGCCAACACAAAGCTCAAAGGGGTCAAAAGACTCACACTGAAGAGACTTCCCAAGATTCTCAATCTCGTCGAGAAGGAATTTCTCGCAGTCTGCAGCGTACGACGCCTTCGATAGGGCGACGTCGACCTTGGCGGTAACCACCTTCAGTTGACGCTGCGAATTTTGAAGCTGGTCGCGCAACGACCGAATTAGCGACAACTCGCCTGAGGAAGGCGTTCTTCGCTCTATAGCACCAGGTGAACTGCCGATTGTTTCGTACGAAACAGGCCAAGCACCAGAGGTCAGCGAAGGATCCTGCACGAGGAGTCGAGCATCACACACAAGCATTCGGCGACCAAAGGCCAAGCAAATTAACATAACAGCAGAACAAGTTTTACAGCACAAAGGGTTCTAATCGGGGTCACAGCCCTCGATGTGGACCAACAAAACTAATTACAAGTGGGAACCAGAAGTGCTGCTCGCACTACGCCGAACTACCAGCCTTGCTAGACGGTGCAGCGGACGCGCCACGCTTCCGAGCCCTCGCCGCCGCACGCTTCTCGTTCCTATCGGCCAGAAAGCCCGTCATTCGAGCAGCCAGTTCACGAGCACGAGCGACATAAGTCTTGGCGGACTAGTCGCGACCGTCCTTATCTTTCGGGTATGTGCTCGTGACCTTGTCAGCGTCGAACTCCACGTCGTGCATCATCATCATGGAGAAGACAGACTCGGTGCCGATAGTTACCTGACGGCGTACTGCGGCAAATAACGGGTCTTCGCCGCCCGCCTTCACCGCCACGGCGTCAAGGATCCCCGCCATGGAGTCGCTGGTCGAATCGGGTACAGACGTATCCCGAACGCGAACCAGCGTCGACCGCACCCGCGCTAAGAGGTTGACAACCTCTCGACTCAGGCGCTCGGCAAAGCCGACACTGGATTCAATTCCAGCAGGCCCCTTCATCGCCCCGGCGTCTAATTCGGCAGCAGCTACACAAACAACCAGACAGCCAGGTCACAACACGACTTTTCGGCACGAAAAATTATTCCGGACAAAGCTTGAAGAACTTACCACGCATGGCATCAAGTGAAGTTTGCAGGCGCTGGGTCAGCTCTCCTTCGCGGGCTTCGGCGTCCAGACGGCTCTTATTCGCACGCTCCTTAGCTTCGGCCGATTCGCCCTTCATTCGGGCGATTTCGTCGTTCAGCTCGGCGACCTTAGCCTTCAAACCCGTATTCTCAGTGACAAGATTGTCCAGCTGAGATTTCAGGGAGGTCTTGTCAGCAGCAGCCTGGGCCCCAATCCCTAGCCAGTAAAAGGAAGTGTTCAGCGAACGAAGCATCGTATCATAAACAAAGCCGAATCTTGCAAGGAAGGTGGCATTACTCACGTCGAGTTTCGTCGAGCTGCTCAGTCAGCCTTCAGTTCTCTTCCTCTAAGGCGAAGAAGCTCCTACAAACCTTCGACAGGTCCCTGACAACGGGCTAGAGAAGGCCGGGCGAAAAGTTAACCTTCGAATCATGGTTCGGAGGGCAAGCCCAAGTGTAAACACTTCGACTCACCCTCAGGGGCTACTGATGGTGAAATATGCGAAGCGCAAGCTGAAAGTCTTCGGGCTTACATGGTTGATGGGACCGGAAGGCCCGTCGGATGAGGAGACAAGCACAAATTCTTGTTCCGTCGCCTTCTTTTTGGAAGAAGTCGAAGGCTTCGTCAGAGCGACTTCGGGGGCGGCGGCGTCGGTAGCCTTCTCCTGCGAATCCGCCGTCTGTTCGAGGGCATGGTCATGGGGCCGAATCTGGTATTGTTCTTGATCCCCAGGACCGGTCGATGTTCCCTCGGAGGACGATCTGAAACAAGCATCAATGAGAAGAACCAGACAGTTAAAACCACAGGATGTACAAGTTCGGCAAGGGACACTTACGATGCGTCAATCCCGAATTTCGGGAAGACTTTCTTGTCTGTCCGAGGGGGAGCACGGCGGCTCAGAGGCGAAGCGGGGATAGCACTGTTGCCATCATCTCCCGAAGTAAAACGAGTGTCATCGAGGTCTTCCGAATCCTCGACAACGTCCGCGATTCGTTGTCTCTTCGGAGCCCTTGGTGGCGACGGAGCAGCGGAGGTCGATTCTTCCAGAACCTCGGCAAAATCACGCCCTGGATATTCGCCCATCTCGGGCTGGGGCGGATAGCATCGAGCTATGTCAATTACCTGCACAAGGATGAGGACGGCATTTGACACTGGATGATTCGGTTAAGAAACAAGGAAGAAGTTCGACTACGAATCAGATCATACCTCAGTGCGGGGAAAGGCCTTGCTAAAAGCTACGGCGCCGAAAATCTTCGGCACAGGATCCTTTTTCTTGATGTTCGTGACGGCGCGTACGCACTCGTCGATTTCGGCCTCATGCAGCTCATCCTGGGAGATGCGAGTCGAGTCCCGGCGATCGCTGTAATCCCACATGCAGTGGGCTCGAGCAGCCAGCGGCTGAATTCGACGTTCGATAAAAGTTCGGATGAGCTGGATCCCCGAAAGCTCCTTCTTCGGAGTAGCTCGAAGATGCTGAATCTTCTCCATCAGCGGCTCTGTAGTCTTCAGCTCCTCGTCCGAAAGGTCGTGCCTCCAGGAGACACGAGGTCGAAGAACGCCGGTGGGATGGAATTCTTCAAGCCCGAAGCTTTCGCCGTCGGAGGACTTGTCCTTGGCGTAATACCACTTCGTCCTCCACCCGGGATTATTTTCGGGCGCTTGAAGATTGAAGTATTCGACGTCTGGGCGCACTTGAACGCCAAAGCCGCCGGTTTGATATGGCAGAGGGTGCCGAATAGCAAAGATTCGGCGCCACAACGCCCAGTGGGGTTCGATCCCCAGGAAGCATTCACAAAGCGTGATAAAGCACGCAATGTGAAGGATGGAGTTGGGATTCAGGTCGTGGAGCTGAATCCCGTAAGCAAAGAGAAGGCCACGGAGAAAAGGATGTGGGGGAAAAGATAAACCCCGCAGCAGAAAGGCGATGAAAATTACCTGGAATCCGAGGGGCGGCCGGGGAACGATCTCCGGGCCGGCGGCGAGCGATTCCGCCGGCGTGTTTTTCAGGAGGCCCATCTTCTCGGCCTGGGACAGTTCCTTGTTCCCGACCTTGGATTGGACCCAGTGTCCAACGGCGGAGCCTTCGGCGTCGGCCGTCTTGGCCTTCTTGGCGGCGGCTGTGGCGCCGGCGGCTGTGGAGCTCCTCTTGCCCATGGTCAGGGCGCAGCAAAGGTCGCAGAAATGGAGATGGAAAGGTAGAGCTACAGGAGCACTGCGCGAGGAAGGAGATGATGGCGGCGGTGTGAGACAGACTGTTACCCTGCCACCATCATTTATTCCGGTTCTAGAGATCTACGTCAGATCTCGGCCGTCCACGATGAAGTGGAAACGGCCGAACTAATCCAACCGTCCACGTGTCAGCATGCGAGCACCACGGCGTCCACTACGCACGGTAATCAAGGAAACCGCGCCGGTTATTTCTCACCCACGCGCGGGACGTGCGGTCAAACTCTGTCAACGGCCACGGTGCGCGGCCTGAGGGCCCACCATACGTCTCGTCCTGGCAGGGTCAGGCCTGTCCTGCAGAAGATGAGGTGACAACTCGACACTGCTTATCGTCAGTGATGACGCGTTTCTCTGGGTAGACTTTTTTCCTTTTCGACTCAAAGGGCAAAGACTGGCAAGGGTTCTTTCGAGGTTTGAAGGTATGTGCCCCTTATACTTGAGCAGCATCTCGATTGGGTTCTCTTTCGAGATTCTTTGTGTACATCTCTTTTGCGTCATTCGAATCTGCACCGAGTTTTTTCGGTGACTCTGCCTTTTTTTTTGCTCCTCGAGTTCTTTCTTTCGGGCCAGCAGCGCCTTCGATGTATTCGAGGTAGGACTTCGGTCCCTCGAGTTCTTTGTTTCGGGCCAGCAGCGCCTTCGATGTATTCGAGGTAGGACTTCGGTCCCTCGAGTTCTTTCTTTCGGGCCAGCAGCGCCTTCGATGTATTCGAGGCAGGACTTCGGTCCCTCGAGTTCTTTCTTTCGGGCCAGCAGCGCCTTCGATGTATTCGAGGTAGGACTTCGGTCCCTCGAGTTCTTTCTTTCGGGCCAGCAGCACCTTCGATGTATTCGAGGCAGGACTTCGGTCCCTCGAGTTCTTTCTTTTGGGCCAGCAGCGCCTTCGATGTATTCGAGGCAGGATTTCGATCCCTCGAGCTATCTCTTTCGGGCTAGCAGCGCCTTCAAGAAATTCGAGGCAGGGCTTCGATCTTTTGAGCTGCTTCTTTCGACCCAATAATATCTTCAGAAATTCGGGTTCGAGCTTCAGATCTTTGAATCATATTGATCTAACTTGTCACCCGAGCTATCAACGCTCCTCAATCAACATGCCCGAATTTTGGTGGCAGTATACCAGTTCGGATGCCGTATGTCAAATACGAAGGTAAGTCCACGGTTTGCAATACCGGATGGCCCGGTATTCGTATCAAACGCGCTCTGCCGGAAATTTTCCATACCTACGGTATGAAGTTTGCACCGATGGACGCATCGGGTGCCTCACAATGAACTGGGCTCCGACCTGGTGAGTCCGACGCGGCTCGGGTCGGGGTAGCACCAGCCCACGCGGGTTCGAGTCGGGGGACTCGAATCTGAGTAAGCTAACCGCATGTCTTTGCAGCAATGCAATTAACTGAGACCCGGCGTGAGTCTCAGGCCGGTTATGCGCATCCCTCTGCAAACCCAACTTAGCATTTTCGAGGCTCTAAAGGAGAGCAATTCGAAAACTTTGCATCTAACAAGTATACTACTCGAATGATTTCTATGCATTTACAGCTTTACAGGCTAAGTGCTCATATCGGGTGCGGCTAGGGAGACTTTCGGGAGGAGTCCCTGCCATAGTCTTCGGCTATCCCAGGCACTCGGGGGCTACTGACAAAGGAATGACAGATGGGCCCCCGACATTCGCCTACCTGGTTTTCGGTCCAGGTGGGGTGTCTCATAAAAGGCTTTCGAGGCCCATCAAGGCAGTGGCTCGATGCGGCCCAGGAGTATTACTTGGTGTACAAGCTGGATTACGAGGAGTCCAAGTTAGGCTAGTTTTCGGTCGATCCGATCTGTACTTGGCTTGAGAGGCACTCCTGAGACCTAGCCTTAACCTATAAAAGGCTGGGAGGGAGGCCTCGAAACTCTAGATTCGCTTCCACCCACCTCACGCCGGAGCGCTCGACACCTTCGAGTTCTCTACTTTCGGCTAGATCCAATCTACGCCGCCATTGTAACACCATCATCATTGTCACCACCTCAATACGAAAGTCAGACAAGCAGGACGTAGGCCTTTTACCTTTCGAGGGGGCTGAACCTGGGTAAATCCTCGTGTCCTTCTGCTTTCGTCTGATCGCCGTCGAGTTCGCCAGGTCCTCAATTCGCTTCCTAGATCGAAAGCCCTTCGACATGGGCATTGCCGGGGATAAACCTCGTCAATCCCCTTCACGGGCTTCTTCATCTTCGCTGCCAACACATGTACTGCCGCGTGCACCTTCGCCGAGGCATAGTACACATCATGTGGTAGCAGCGGATGGGTCCATCGCCACTGATGAGGACACTTTGAAGAAGGCCATGCGGCGCAAAGCTGAAAAGAACCTCGACTACGGCGGTACGAAATCACATTCATCTTCCTTTATTTCTCTTTCTACTCCTGTTATTTCTTCAAAGTTAAATGTTGTTGGCATTAAACTTGGAAAGAATGATGCTGAGGTTTCTGTTTCTGCGAATGTTTTGAGGCATATGGAATATGACCGTTTAACTGTCAGTCCTAAGCTTCAGAATGTTATTGTTAATACCGATTTGGACGAAGAGGAAGCGAATGCCACAATGGATGGTCAGCTTCTCTCTAGTCTAGTTGGTGTTGTCTCTGAGATTGAATTAGATGAAACCATGCTAGGTTCATTGTATGAACTCAAAGCAGCTGGCAGAAAATCTAAGTTGTCATCAGGGAAGAAATCCTCTAAGAAGGGTACTAGACCTACAAAAACTAAAATTGTGTCCAAATGAATGGTATGTTCAGTAATAGCAGAGGTCTTGGTGACTTGGCTAAACATTTACATATTGCTCATTGCATTAAGGACCATAATTTAGATTTTGTTGCTATTTCGGAAACTGGTAGAAGGGATTTCTCTCAACATCTTCTCGACCGCCTTTCTGGTGGAAAAGACTTTGTTTGGACATCCCAACCTCCTCGTGGTAGATCGGGGGGTATTCTACTTGGAGTACGGACAGACACCATGGAAGTAATGGCTCGTTCGGGCGGAGATTATCATATAAAACTCCACATCCGTAACAAAGCTGATAACTTCATGTGGAGTCTGGTTGCTGTTTATGGGGCTGCACAGGAAGAATTTAAGGCTGACTTTCTTCGTGAACTGGTAAACTTAGCAAAGGACAATCCGTACCCAATTTTAATTGGGAGGGATTTTAATTTACTAAGATTCCGTCATGAAAAGAATAGAGGTCGGTTTGATGATCACTGGCCCTTTCTATTCAATGCTGTCATTGACAGTTTGGATTTGCGAGAGGTGTCGATGATTGGAAGACAATTCACCTGGGCTAATAGCCTACCGATCCCCACATACGAGAAACTGGATCGAGTGCTCATGGACGCAAATTGGGAATCTAAGTTTCCTTTGGTGTCCGTTCGTGCGCTTGAACGTATTGAGGGTTTTTCTGATCACGCTCCAATTCTGCTGACCACCGGAAACCATTTACCACCTTGTAATCATCGCTTCAAATTTGAACTTGGATGGTTACAAAGAGATGGGTTCCATGATATGGTCAAGGCGGTTTGGAATAGACCGGTTACAATGTTGTCTCCAATACAAAGGTGGAATTACAAAATACGTGCTCTACGTAGTCACCTAAGTGGTTGGGCACGACATGTAACTGGAGTTCTTAAAAAAGAAAAGTTGAGGCTTTCTTCCATCATTGATGATTTGGAAGCCTTAGCTGAGATTGGCCCCCTATCCACGCAAGAGATTGAATTAAAAAATCAATCTAACGCTAAGATAGCTAGCCTCCTCCGTGAGGAGGAGCTGAAATGGTACCAGCGCTCCAAGAGCCAATTTTTCCTTGAAGGAGATTCAAATACTCGCTATTTCCATAGTGTTGCCAATGGCAGACATCGGAAGAAGCGTATTCATTCTCTCGTTCAGGATGAAGGTATCATTGAGGGTATGGACAATCTCAAATCTTATATCACAAATTATTACAAAAATCTGTTTGGGGCACCGGAGGAAGGTAACCTCCACATGGATGAATCCCAGACAGATGATATTCCCCAGGTTTCCATTGAGGAAAATAACCTTCTTACGGCCGAGTACTCGGAGGAGGAAGTAAGAAAGGCTATCTTCCAAATGGAACACAACAAAGCACCGGGTCCGGATGGCTTCCCAGCAGAGTTTTATCAAACATTCTGGGATACTATCAAAGGGGATCTACTTGAATTGTTCAGTTGTCTTCATGCTGGACAATTAGAATTGTTTCGTCTAAATTTTGGTGAGATAATTTTGTTACCAAAGGTTAATGAGGCAGAAAGGATCCAGCAGTATAGACCCATCTGTCTCCTTAACGTTAGTTTCAAAATTTTCACGAAAGTGGCCACCTTAAGACTAAACACGGTGGCTGACCATGTAGTTCGGCCGTCCCAAACTGCGTTTATGCAAGGAAGGAATATCCTAGATGGAGTTGTCACCTTACATGAAACAGTCCACGAATTACATTCTAAGAAGTTGAATGGGGTTATTTTAAAGTTAGATTTTGAAAAGGCTTATGACAAAGTAAAGTGGTCTTTTCTCCAGCAAACACTCAGAATGAAAGGTTTTTCTGCTGAGTGGCGTGCTTTGATCAATTCCTTTGTGTCTGGAGGTAGTGTGGCCATCAAAGTCAATGACAATGTTGGCAGATACTTCCAGACATTAAAAGGTTTAAGGCAGGGTGATCCCTTATCGCCAATGCTATTTAATATAGTGGCGAATATGCTTGCCATCATGATCGAACGCGCGAAAAATGACGGCCTCATTGAAGGTGTTGTCCCCCACTTGGTTGATGGGGGATTATCTATTCTTCAATATGCTGATGATACGATTCTTTTTATGGAACATGATCTGGAGAAAGCACAGAATCTGAAATTGATACTTTCGGCATTCGAGCAACTATCTGGGTTAAAAATAAACTTCCATAAGAGTGAATTGTATTGTTTTGGTGAGGCTCAAGACGAGGTTAATGCGTACACCGAATTATTTGGGTGTGGGCAGGGATAATTTCCAATGCGGTATCTGGGGATCCTGATTCATTATCGGAGACTCACTATTGCAGAATGGAAACTCGTCGAGGAGAGACTACAAAAGCGTCTTAGTAGTTGGAAAGGTAAATTATTGTCCCTTGGAGGAAGACTGATACTCATTAACTCAGTACTATCTAATATGGTACTGCACATGATTTCATTCTTTCTTGTGCCTAAAGGAGTCTTACACAAACTGGATTATTACCGGTCTAGATTCTTTTGGCAAGGGGACAGTGAGAAGAAAAAATATCGGTTGGCTAAATGGAGTGTGGTTTGTAGTCCCAAAGACCAGGGTGGGCTTGGTATTCATGACCTTAAGGTCAAAAATACAGCCCTACTGGGTAAGTGGCTTTTCAAGTTACTCACGGAGGAGGGGACTTGGCAAACTATTCTCAAGAGGAAATATATTGGTCCAAATGCATTATCTCAGGTCCTTTGGAGACCGGGAGACTCGCATTTTTGGGCTGGTCTTATGGCAGCGAAGAAGTATTTCTTTGGCCTGGGTTCCTTTTCTATCAAAGATGGATCTGAGATAAGGTTTTGGGAGGATAAATGGCTAGGTAATGCCACTCTTCGTGAACAATATCCAGCATTGTATAGTATTATTCGTCACAAGGGCGATACTATCGCCAAAGTAATGGAGTCATCTCCACCAAATGTGTCGTTTAGGAGGGACTTATCTGGTCCAAGACTTGTAGCTTGGAATGCCTTACTTCAACGTTTGGCTAATATCCAATTACAAGCTGGACATGATGAATTCCGATGGAATCTACATGAAAGCGGCAAGTTTTCAGTAGCCTCTATGTACAATGCCCTAATCCTTCCTGATGTGCCAATCGATAAAGTTCATAACAATAAGCTTTGGAAATTGAAAATTCCTTTACGAATCAAGGTATTTGGATGGTACCTACGTAAAGGAGTTGTTCTAACCAAAGATAATCTTGCAAAACGGAATTGGCATGGAAGTAAGAAATGTGTTTTTTGTCAACACGACGAAACAATAAAACACTTATTCTTTCATTGCCGTTTCGCTAGATCTATATGGTCAGTCATCCAAGTAGCTTCAACCATGTATCCGCCATGCAGCATCACCAATATTTTTGGGAACTGGCTTAATGGGATAGATCCTAGGTTTAAAAAGCATATTAGGGTGGGAGCGATTGCCTTTATTTGGTCGCTATGGCTATGTAGAAATGATATGGTGTTTAACGACAAGAACTCTTCCATTTTGCAGGTTATCTACAGAGCTATCAGTACACTCCGTTTATGGTCGTCTCTTCAGCGGCTGGAGGACCGAGACCTATTTACGGAGGTCTGTGCACGTTTGGAGGCCACGGCGAGGGATACTTTTTCCCAACATGGGTGGTAGCATAGTTTACGTATTGCGGCTCCATAGTAGGCGAGATTGCAATTGCTCAATTTGATATGTAATTTTGCCTTCTACTTTTCTTGAACAAGACTTGGGTTTGGGCTGTGTGCATCTTAGCTATGCAGAGGCCGGGTGTATGCTTAATACTTTTAAGTAATAAAGCGCTCTTTATCAAAAAAGCTAAAGTCACAAAAAATCATGGTATAAAAACATGCTATTGCAATGTCGCAAAATTTAGTTTCAAGCTTGACCCATAAGTCAAAATAAAAAGAGAAATCATGTTATGATAGTTGATAATACCAACCTTTCAACCGGGACAGGGCTTGCATTCTGCTGGGCTGGGCCTTAGATGCGTAGTATTAAAAAAATCGGCCAAAATCTGGGCGGGCCGTGGCCCGGTTTGGAGCCTACTAAGCTCCGCTAGTGCCGCCACCCTTGTCCAATCCCAAGTGGGGTAGGAGGTTTTTTTCATGGAGTTTTCCTAATTGGAGAAGCATACAACCACCTCAGCAGTGTCTTGAAGAAGGGATCAGCGCAAAGAAACACCGTCGTCGCCTGCCTTGGCCCCTGATAGGAAAGCCTTGGCCCAGCGTTGCATCACAAGAGCGTGGACCGACTAAACTAGCATTGTCCTTCCATGCATGATGCTCACCGATCCCACTCGACAATAACACCGGTGCCACCTACAGATCTAAGTGATTGGGCCCAGAGCCACCTCATAACATCCATCCCTGTAGCATGTCGTGCACATGTCCAACCTCGTCAAGCGCCAAGGTGAGCCGCCACCGTCTGGAGCCAACGCCTGACTAACATTCATTGAGCACCCACTTCACATGCACGGTGGGCCTGTCTGTGAGCCCACTAGCTGGAGCCAGCAAATCTCGGAGCCATGACCCCTGCGATGAACCCTGCAGTCCTATCAGCCTCCCTCACAGTCACCGCCGTCGAGGAAGACAATCATTGACGCCACGTACCCCCAGGGCCCTTGTAGCGCGTAGAACCCACATCCCATAAAGTCCATATCGGTCTGAAAGGGATTGTGATGCTGCTATCGGATTTAGGGACCGCCACATTTGTTCGATTCGCTAGCCCTCCACGTCACGAGCACCTCCCTCCCCCCCCCCCCCCAAACACATGCTGACATTGCACTGCGGCGCACCGTCGCGGTACACAACTTTGCACCCAAGAACGCCTCAGCTTTCACCGAATCTTTCCCGCGTCACCTTTAGGAGAAAGGGCCGTCACCACCATGGAGAGAGAGGGGGGGAGGGGGAAGGGGGGCTATATGTGGGAGAGCTATGGTTCCCTCGAGTCGCCCACGAGGAGCGATACGGGGGCGGGGGCTGCCGAAAATAATACCTCCGTCCCGAAATAACCTGCGCGTCGGCTCTTTTGCAAAAACGTCCTCAAGGTTTTTCACCTGAACACAACCGTCCCAGCACGTCCGGTCTCTTCCTTTCTTCCTCGGCGACTCAGCCACGTGCTCGTCTTCACCTTCTCCTCCTGGCCGCCGGCCTCGTCGCCGCCTTCTCCCCTCAGCGCCGCAGCTCTCCGCCTCCCTCAAATCCCCTCAGCGCCGTTCCACCTCCCTCGACTCCCCTCAAGAAGGGCACTGCCTGCCTCGGCTAGATCTGGGAAAAAGTTTTGATTTTCTCCGTCGTCGTCTCCACGGCGATTACCCACCGACGCCGCCATGGCCGACCACCCCAGGAGAACTCCCTCGATTTCCCCTCCCTTCCCAGTCCGCTCATAGCAAAGATCGCCGTCTTTTCCCAGGCCACCGCGCGTCCACGCCGCTCGGTAACTCCGCCCGATTTATCCCCTATCCCGCTTGCTGCCGCCGCTTGCGAGCGCGAGCGATGGATGATGGTTCCTGGGCTGGCGCCTAGCGACCCAGGCATCAGCAGCCGCCGCCTACCAGGCTTCTACAGGGCCACACTCATCGACGTCCAAGGTTCGGATAAACCACTTCTGCTGCTTTATGTGTCTTGTTTCGTCATTGGATGCTGGAGCGGTTCTGCTAGAGCCTCAAATGTGTAAATTGTTGTTTGCCTGATCCAGTTATGTTAATTCCCACCATCATATCAGTGGATTTAGCCTCTCAAAACACCTGACTGAAACAAAATTCAGTTAACCACTAGAACTTACCAACAGGCAACAGTAGATGTAACTTGGTACTCAAGAAGCACCTTGTGTTGACCAAATAAACGATCTTAGTCTGATTTTCATCTGTTGTGAATCTTGTGCAGATATTCCACCTACTGTGGCGGAACTTTTGGTTGTGAACCAGTGTCATGTTTTGAACCTTGTAGCCTTGCATTTTTATTCCTCTTGCTTTCCAAATGATGCACAAAGGGGAAGTCAAAAAGAAAATAAAATCCACCTGCTCTTCTCCTACACCATAAACTG
The DNA here is from genome assembly GCA_007115705.1 of Dactylis glomerata. Taxonomy (NCBI): domain Eukaryota; kingdom Viridiplantae; phylum Streptophyta; class Magnoliopsida; order Poales; family Poaceae; genus Dactylis; species Dactylis glomerata. The sequence goes on from QXEO01000493.1 coordinate 1,388,508, forward strand.
AGTACATACTGTAGACTGAATTATAACTAGACTGAATTATACCCAAAGTAGTACAGGTTAACAGAATTCAGTGTAGCATGTTATTGTTCCTAAGTTACTAAACAAAAACGATGCCTATTGATAGTTGGCACAGATTCAGATTGCTAGGTTGTGGTTTATATAGACCAAATATGATCCAATTATAGCATGTACGGCTGATCCATTGACCCATAGGGACTTTGCGTTCACTGCAGATTACTTCTGATTCTTGTAATTATAGAGTAGACATTAACTGCTAGCAGATTAATTAGTTAGTTCATCATGAGTTTTGTGCTTTTTTTTGTGGTGATCGTTTTAATTATTGCTTGTGTGTATTCAAATATGCTGCAATGTTCCCTGGTTAATTTTGTGTGTGCAAAAGGGGGTCCTCAAGATGAAACACAACACTCAATTAACAATTACCTTTTGATTACCACTGAAAATAACACTGCAGGTCTAGTGTGATATCATTTATTGATGTTTCAGGTCTTCTTGTTCTTGTTCAGGTGGGCACTTCATGTTCTTGTTTAGATCAAAGCTGACAGGGAGGCGGCGACTGCAATATCTGCCAGCAAGATGTGGGGCATGGCGGCGGTGGCTGCGGGCGAGCTGCTGTAGCTCTCCTCGTCGACCTGTACAGCGCCGGCGAGACGGAGAGTTGCCGGAGCTGCCCGTGGCTGCCGGCGAGACATGGGGCGTGGCGGCGGTGGCAATGGGCAAGCTGTTGTAGTGCTCCTCGTCGACCTGCGCAGCGCCGGCGAGACGGTGAGCTGCCGGTGGCTGCTGGCTGTGCTTGGAGGTGTCCTGCTGAGCCTGGTGGGGGGACGAAGTGCTGGGGGCGACGAGGCGTTGGAGCTGTGTGCTGGGAGGCGACGATCTACTGGAGGCCGGCCATGTGCAGGGAGATGGTGGCAGAGCAGCGACGGCGAGGGAGCTGCGGAGGCCTCCGTCGAGCTCGAGCGCATCGCCTCCGGCAAGCTCCTGAGCGTAGGCGCGTAGCTGCGGACGGCGGCGGTGGAGGGGCGCCGGCGAGCAGAAGCTCGCGTGAACGCGCTGATCGCGGAGGTCAGGAGCTAGTCTCGGGTCGGGCGGAACTCCTGTCCATTCCCGTGGGATAAGGATCTGAACCCGCTGATCGCTGGCGGAGCTCCTGCGAGCGGGATCAGAATGAAATGAGCGGGATCGCGGGCGGGCTGCCGGGCGGGGATCACGGCCGGCGGGGATCGTGGCCGGAAATCTGGATTTTTATTCTGGCTCAATTAGTACTGGATTAAATATATGTGGGTTTATTTGTAAGTTTCACATTGAATAGAGCTGGCGCAGGTTATTTCGGGACGGAGGGGTACCTTAGCATAGTAGGCAATTGTTACTCTGCTTGAAAACGACACATTCTTGATCCTTTTCAATTTTCCTGTTCACTGCCTAGCCAGACGACCTGCACCACCAAACGCCCAAAATCCTCTTTTCAGCAAAGATAAAAAAACAAAAAGGGACATGTGAGGTGATTAATTGCTGTCAAAGTTAAGGAAGCACTTCGTGTGATATGTACTTCTTGTGTAAAGTTGACAGATGTGATTCACCGACTAGAAACGAAAATACAAGGTTTAGCGTGGGGGATATCATTTTGCTTGTTGACGCAGCCTCAGTCTTATTCTTTACCACAAACTCCAATTGTACCTTTATCTTCCTTGTTTTGGCCGTATTAGTTTACAAGGCATTGACTCAACTAACGACATAAACAAACATTAGGCTGCGGAATCGGTGGGCGATCGATGGTTGAGAAGAGTAGACTGAAAGCTAAGGGGACCAACTCCCAACCTATCATTCTCAGAGCTACTGTAGCTGCGATGACTTCCTGAGTTGTGATAGGTTTCTTCAGTAAGGTGATGCAATATCCAACACCTGAAAGGCGTATATATGAGGCGGCGCTGTGTGTCCCTGTTATACCTCAGCCTTCTCAACCTAGGAAGAAAAACTCCCAAGGAAAGCGCCTTTGCAGCCACCACCAAATCAGCGCCGCGGGAAAGATGGCGTCTCCGGCTTACAGCATCACCAAGAAACAGATCGATGGGTTCTGGAGGAGAAAGGAGACCGAAGAAGAGGAACGGCGCCTCGCTGCCGACAAGGAGGCTGCGAGAACCAAGGCCAAGACGCTCAAGGTCAGGCTCTGAATTCCTTTCTCCTTGCCAAAAGGAAACGCTTGAATCATCATCATCAAGAGAATACAACAAAAGTCTATGTTACGGAGTAGATCGTTTCTCTTAATATGATCATGAAACATCTGAGTTTGACTTATAAATTAAACATGTAGTGAACATGATTTTTGAGTGACTGAATTGTCGGAGAGCAGGTGGAAGATTATATCCTTTTCGAGCAAATGATAAGGGAGATTCTTGAGGAGGGAAACGAGGGAGACAAAGGAAGGAAGATGGAGAGGGGAATCAAGAAGAACCGATGGACTGAGGCACGGGTCGGCATCAAGCACTGGTAACCTCTTGTAACAACTTTCCTGTATTACTTATGGCATCTAGAGTGCGTCCCTTTCTAAGCACTATGTTCCAGCATCATTTTGGGAATCGACTACAGGAAACAGGTGCGATGTGGGAAACAATCTGTATCCCACTCCATCCACATCCATAGTTGGATGTCCTGTCACAACTCATAGAGCCATCTCCGTAGTATAGTTTATGGTGAAGTACACGGCAGAGGCGATGTAAATGAAAATGCAATACCGATCGTACTGCAAGCGTACACGTTATTTGTTTTGGTGATATACATCGTATACGGTATCTTATATGCTTAACGTCCTTGGAATCTTTCTTAGTACTACATCTGTTCTCAAATAAGTGATGTGGGTTTATTTAAGTTTGCATATCTAGACATGTTTTAGTACATAGGTATATAAGAATATAGACAAATTCATATCGCTTATTTTTAGACAGAGGGAGCACTACTTATTTAGGTACTACTGTACATATGGATGTATATGACGGACCACCATGTTCTCCCACTGGGTGCAGGTGGAAAAGAAGCACTTATGCTTATCTAAATGAACCAGCAGTGACGACATCAATGGATGAGAACGGAAGAAGGAAACGCGTCATTACGTACGTTCCACAAGAGAGATGCGTGAAAGTTTGCTCATCAGTTCCTGCTAATTATGTCATATTCTAGGTTCCAAGGATAAACATATGACCAAATCAGAAAACGTGTACTGGTAATCTGGTATATGCATCCACTGTTGTGATAAGGGTGTAATAAATTATGATGTGTATAAGTTTGACCGAGTGTTACTTATGTAATTAAGTGGATAACCATGTTGCTCTGCACTGTAAAGAATGCAAACCATTTTCACTTGTGAGTAATATGTCAAAACAACTATGCTTGGTACATGTACATAAAAAATAGCGGGACAGAAATGAGACTATCAATGCTGTGACCTAAAGCTAAAACAGAAAAAACATACAAGGGGCTAACCAATAAACGGGCTATGTCTTGCTGGCCCTTGTCAGTTTGCTTTGAGATGTTAAATTACTTTTTATAAAAGGAAAGACCCAGCCTCTGCATCAAAAACGATGCATACAACCTGTTTCATTGCAAAGTTTAAATATTTATAAGTTTATAAGTTCATGGATCACATAATGTGGTTACATGAATAGCCAACAAAATAAGGAATACAGAAAAGCCTATTCATCATGTATCCTATGAGAAAGCCGCCAACCATCCATGCTGATTGAGCCTGTACGGCCGCCATCAACAAACTGCATCCAGAATCCATAGGTCGATCTGCTGGTAGGAGAAAAAACCACACCTGGATCCATATTATGTAGCTCTTGTTATGAATGTGCAACTTACATTATCAGGGGGCCAAAGGCCACATATATAGTACATGTACAGGGCGCAAATATGCAGGAAACCCCCTAACAGATGGGGAAAATACAATATACAATATACATCTAACACCCCCCCCCTCAAACTCATGGTGGATCCACAACATTGAGTTTGGAGAGTAAGAAATCATGCTGTGCTCTAGTCTGTGCCTTTGTAAAGAAATCCGCCAACTGTAACTCTGAAGGCACATACTGAAGCGCAATAACCTGAGCCTGCACCTGAGCACGTGTATAAAAAGCATCAACACCAATATGCTTGGTAAGCTCATGCTTTACCGAATCACGTGCAATACAGATAGCACCTGTACTGTCAGACAAAACTGGAGTGGGTGTCGTAACAGAGACCCCAAAATCCGCAAGCAACCACCGTAACCAAGTCACCTCAGCAGTCAACAAGGCCATAGCTCGCAACTCAGCCTCAACACTCAAACGGGAAACCGCTGTCTGTTTCTTCGTCTTCCAAGCAATGAGCGAACCACCAAGAAACACACAGTAAGTAGAAAGTGAACGACGATCCGTAGGATCACTCGCCCACGTAGCATCCGAGTAGCACTGAAGCTGAAGGGAGCTGGAACAAGGAAAGAAAAGGCGACGAGTGATCGTGCCACGAAGATAGCAAAGAACACGGAGGAGATGACTATAGTGAACCGTGGTAGGAGCTGAGATAAACTGACTCAGAATATGAACATGATAAGATATATCAGGACGAGTGACAGCAAGATAAACAAGACTCCCAACAAGATGGCGATAACGCGTCGGGTCAGGAAGAGGATCACCATCAGTAGGACGAAGCTTAACATTAAGCTCCATAGGAGTCTCAACAGTGTGCTCATCCCCAAGAGCAGCACGAGCAAGAAGATCCTAAATATACTTTTCCTGAGAGATAGAAAAGCCATCAGAAGTGGAGGAGACCTCAATCCCAAGAAAGTAGCGGAGAGGACCAAGATCAGTCATAAGAAACTGATCACGAAGATGAGCCTTAACAAAGGCAATATACTCAGGATCATCACCAGTAATGATCATATCATCAACATAGAGAAGGAGAAGAGTGCGTCCACGAGGAGAAGTGTGAACGAACAGCGCTGGATCATGAGCGCTGGGAGAGAAACCAGCAGCAATCACCACAGATGCAAAGCGCTCAAACCAGGCACGAGGGGCTTGTTTCAGGCCATAAAGAGAACGCCGAAGACGACAAACCATCCCATCGGGAACAGAATACTCAGGAGGAGGCTGCATGTAAACCTCCTCACTCAATTCTCCATTGAGGAAAGCGTTCTGAACATCAAGCTGAGACACAGACCAGTGTCGAACAGAAGCGACAGCAAGAAGAGTGCGCACAGTGGTCATATGAGCCACAGGGGCAAAAGTCTCATCATAGTCACGACCGTGCTCCTGCTGAAAGCCACGAGCCACAAGACGCGCTTTATAGCACTCAAGAGATCCATCAGAGCGGGTCTTAATTTTATAGACCCACTTGCATGTGATGGGACGAACACCGGGAGGGGGAGAGACAAGATCCCAGGTGCCAGTGCGCTCAAGCGCAGCAATCTCCTCAGCCATGGCAAGCTGCCATTCGGGATGACGCTCAGCATCCCGATAAGAAGTCGGCTCGAGGGCAACAGAGAGACCGTACTGACTAGGATAGTAACGATCAGGTGGACGACGAAGACGAGTCGCCGGAAGAGGAGAGGGAAGCTCGTCAGAAGAATAAGACATATCGGAAGAAGAAGAAGGGACATCAGGAGGAGGATCCGAAACATGAGAGCGACGAGAATAATGGAAGGGAAAAGTAGACAACGGTGAGGTGGGTGGAGGATCAGGAGAAGAAGGAGGAGAACTAGATGGGGAGGAGGACAACGGGGTCGAAGGTGAGACATCAGCAATAATAGGTCCCAAAGGAGGATCAATAGGAACAGAGGGAGGTGTGTCAGGAAAAAGTAGAAATGATATATCCTCCATCGGATAGGTCGAGGAGGTGAGGCAAGGATAGAAAGGACGCGTCTCATCAAATGTGACATCACGAGAAATGCGCATCAGACGACCAATGGGGTCCCAACACCGATAGCCCTTATGCTCATCACTGTATCCAAGAAAGACACACTCAACAGACTGAGCGGTCAGTTTGGTGCGTTCACGAGGGGCAAGAAGAACATAACAAACGCAACCAAACGAACGAAGCACCGAGTAATCAAGAGGATGACCAGAGAGGCGCTCTAGAGGAATACCACCCTGTAGAGTAGCAGAGGGTTGAATATTGACGAGATAGGTGGCAGTGGAAACAGCCTCAGCCCAAAAGTGAGGCGAAAGAGAAGTGGCAATCATCAACGCACGAGTCGTCTCAAGAAGGTGACGATGCTTGCGCTCAGCCACACCATTCTGAGCATGAGCACCAGGACAAGAAAACTGAGCAAGAGTACCCTCCTCAGCAAGGAAAGCGCGCAGTGAATGAGAGATATACTCGCCAGCAGAATCTGCACAAAACACACGAATAGGAGTGGAGAACTGGGTACGAACCATGGCAGCAAATTTCTTATAGATAGACAAGACCTCACTACGAGAAGACATGAAATATATCCAAGTGTGATGAGAAAAATCATCTATAAAGAGAACATAGTAGCGATGACCCCCTTTCGACGGGAAGGGAGCTGGACCCCAAACATCGGAGTGAACAAGATCAAAAGGACGCTCGGACACAGACTCACTGTGAGGATACGGTAGCTGAATCTGCTTACCAAGACGACAACCCTGACAATCCAAAGAAGCGTTTCTGGAGACAGACCCCAGAACACCACGATGAACTAAAGACGAGAGTCGAGAACCACATAAATGTCCAAGACGATGATGCCACTGCTGAAAAGAGCTAGTAGCGACGGCTACAGATGCCGAGGAACTGGCAACGGTGGCATCAGAAGGAAGATGAAGCCAGTGAAGCTCCCAGAGGTCATCATGGTGGCGGGGGCCAGCACCAAGCATAGCACCGGTGCGACGATCCTGAACGGAACAGGAATCAAATTCGAGAGTGATGCTACAACGAGAGTCGACGATCTGACTACCAGAAAAGAGTTGCATGTTAAGTTGAGGAACATGCGCAACAGAAGGAACATGAAACGAGGAAGTACTAAGAATGCCTCGACTAATGACTGGGAGTGGGATACCATCGGCAGTAAGAACACGAACAGGAGGGACGACAGGTCGAACAGAATGCAACAAGGAAGAATCAGGAGTCATATGAAAAGAAGCTCTAGTATCAAGAAGCCATGGGGATGTACCTGGAGAAGTAGGAGGTGGTCGCTCAATGCCAGAAAAATCACGGACGAGTTGCGCGTCCGAAAAAATTAGCCCTAAACCTAGGCTCTGATACCATGTTATGAATGTGCAACTTACATTATCAGGGGGCCAAATGCCACATATATAGTTCATGTACAGGGCGCAAATATGCAGGAAACCCCCTAACAGATGGGGAAAATACAATATACAATATACATCTAACAGCTCTATGGATAACCTCCAACAAATGTGAACCTCACACCTTGTTAAAAATCACATCATTTGGGTAATTCCAAAGTTCCAAAAGAAAAGCACACACTCCTAGAAAAATCTGAGATTTATCCTTTTATCAATCCCATTTAGCAAATTACCAAATATATTTTTGATATTCTTTGGCGGAGATATACTAAACGTAAAATTAACTACCTTCCAAATCAATTTGGCGAAAGGGCATCTAATAAACAATGCTCAACCGACTCCTCTAAATCACAGAAAGTACAACTTTTACATATGTCCATTTACGATTTGCTAAGTTATCTTTAGTGAGTACCTTCTTATTTAAGAACCACATAAAGATTGTAATCATGAGTGGTACTTCTAACTTCCACACATATCTTCTCAAATATTTTTTGTGTGACCATTCATAAAATCTGCACTAAGTAAGTTAAACATCCATTTGCTAAGTAAGCACTTAGTTTTGATACCTAGAACCTTGATTCTCAATACTTCTTGATCTTTTGGATGTCATATAATATTCCACTTAGTTAAACAATATTCTTATTCATTTGGACACTTTACCAAAAAAAAAGTGACCTATAGTAATCCAATCTTTTCCTTACCCCTTTGGGCATCTCAAATAAAGACAACATAAACATTGACAAACTCGTGTGAACAGAATTATTAAGGACTAGATGATCCCCGTATGAGAGTATATTGCCTAACCAGCAACCCTATTTTCTTTCAAACTGATCTTCCACTGGTTTCTTTTTTTATGAAACGGAGGCAATTTTTTTGCCTCAATCTATTTATTAAGAAAAAGAGAATTACCTAGTTAATTAATGGAAAACCAAGCAAAAACCGTTACAACAAAATTACAAGAGAACAACACCTAAAACCCGCAACCTCCAAACCAACAACTACTCTCAACCTACAACCACCAACTCATGACACCTGGAGCACCACGATGTAAAGAAGAGCCAAAAAGTGGACAACCCACAGAGGGTTTATCACTCAAGCAGCTGCCGAATATTTCCTTGCTACGCGTTTCTTCGGTCTTCTATCCCAGATAGAAACCTTCCTAAGAGACTTCTCCACCATCCTGATCATATCCTCTGAAGCCTTCCCTGCCAAGACACAGGCAATGTCTTTGCCATATCTAAAGTATATATGCACTAGAGGAAAATAATAAAAGGTTTATTTGCATATATCATTAGTTCATAATAAGTATAATACTATGCTATAATTGTATCACCCGGAAACATTGATACACATGTTGTATTGAACAACCAGAGTTCCTAGTAAACCTCTATACTAACTCATTGGTCAACTGATGATCGAGGTTTCCCGATCATGTAACATTTATGTTCAATTGATAATGGGATCATGTCGTTGGGTAAATGACATGGTGAACATACCCAATATTAGTATTGTAACACGATTATGTCATGATGTTCATGTTGCGATAATAAGAAAAGGTGTAACCTAAATCCTTAGACCGTGAGATGACATCTAATCACTACTTCAACCGGATGCTTTGATTGCATCATCTGTAATTCTATGATAGGGTGACTGAAAAGGTGTCTTCGGGTATTTCAATGGAGTAGGTTGAGGCATATGCATCAAAAGGGATTTGTTCTTCTGCGTGACGGAAAGATACTCTAGTCCTACTCGATGAGATTACATCCAATGTTGCAACATGTGACTAGGCCACGGGGATGGAATATCACGAGAACGAGTAAACAACAATGTCAGTAACCAGATTGAACTAGGTATGGAGATACCGACGATCAAGTCTCGGATATTTCAAGTATCACGGAAACAAAAGGAATAGGACATCGGCGTTTACGGTTCAATGACGAAAGTTCTTCATGAATGCATAGGGATCATTATGGCGCTCCAGGCCCCCCTGATGATCATTCACCGGAGAGGAGTCTCGGTGATGTCTGGTGTATTCCCGAACCATAGGGTAATATGATTAAGGGTTCGATAATGTGTAAGATGGTTTTTGGTACATTCAGGATTATCGGAGTATTGACAAGAGAGAGTCAGAAAAGTTCCGCGGTGATCCGAGAGTTGTTCGGAGGGTTCCGGAAGGAGTTTTGGAGCAATGGTGATTAAATAAATAAGTGATTAATGGAATTGATATTAAATATATGTTTTATTGAATTAATAAAGAGTAGCCCAACTTACTGGGCCCCTCCCAGAGGGAAGCCTGATACGTCTCAAACGTATCTATAATTTTTGATGTTCCATGCTTGTTTTTATACCATTTGCTTAGTGTTTCATTACACTTCGTGGCGTTTTTATGCATTTTTTGGAACTAACCTATTAACGAGATGCCACAGTGCCAGTTCCCTGTTTTCTGCTGTTTTTGTGTTTCAGAAAAGTTACACAGGAAATATTCTCGGAATTGGACGAAACAAAAGCCGAACATCCAGATATTTAACGAAGCTTCCAGAACACCGAAGAGGAGACGGAGAGGAGCCATGAGGCGGTCTCACCACCAGGGGCATGGCCCAGGGCCTGGCTGTGCCGCCCTATGGTGAGGGCCCCCTGATCCACTTCTGACGCTGCCCCTTCGCCTATAAAGACCCCCCGATGGGAAAAACCTAAGTACCCGATCACTTTTCCAGAAACACATCGCGATCTGCCGCTGTCATCGACCCGAGATCGGGAGGGTCCAGAAGCTCTTCCCGGCACCCTGCCAGAGAGGGGAATCGCCACCGGAGGTCTTCTTCATCACCATGCTTGCCTCCGACGCGATGAGTGAGTAGTCTACCTTGGACTATGGGTCCATAGCAGTAGCTAGATGGTTGTCTTCTCCACCATGTGCTTCATGTTTAGATCTCGTGAGCTGCCTTACATGATCGAGATCACCGTTATGTAATTCTACATGTTATGTTTGTTGGGATCCGATGAATATTGGTGTTATGATTGAGTTGATGTGCTGAATATTATCTTATGTTATCTCTATGTTGTTTATGATCTTGCATGCTCTCCGTTGTTAGTAGCTATCTTGGCCGAGTAGATACTAGTGACTCCAAGAGGGGGTATTTATGCTCGATAGTTGGGTTCATGCCTCAATTTAATCTGGGGGAGTGACAAAAACCTCTAAGGTTGTAGATGTGATGTTGCCACTAGGGAGAAAACAACATTCTTATGTCCAAGGGCATATGCTTTGTTTACATTACACACTTTGCTTAATGCAGTTATCTGTTGTTCGCAACTTAATACTCAAGGGGTCCTCGGATTGATTTCCCGCGAGTGGATTATTAGTCATAGATGCAGTTGGATGGCGGTCTATGTATCTTGTTGTAATGCCCAGAGTAAATCTCATAGTGATCCTCTCGACATATGCACGTTATCTTTATTCTATCAATTGCCCAACTATAATTTGTTTACCCAGCATGTTGTTATTTTTATTATGGAGAGACACCACTAGTGAACTGTGGACCCTGGTCCTATTTCCTTTACATTGCTATCACCTGTTTACTTTACTCGCACTGTTTACTTTCTCGCATATTACTATTGCTTTCCACTCGATACGCTTATTTCTTTGTTTACAACAAACCGGTGAGATTGACAACCTCATCGTAAGTTGGGAGCAAAGTTATTGGTTGTGTTGTGTGTAGGTTCCGCATTGCTACTAGTTGAAGGCGTGTCAACAAGTGTCGTAAACGGCGCCCTTGTTAGAGTGTCACTAGGCTAGCAAGCATCACCTTCTGGAGTTTGGCTTTTTCCTAGATTCGACAAACCTTGGTTTCTTACAGAGGGAAAAACTTGCTGCTGTGCTCATCATACCTTCCTCTTGGGGTTCCCAACTGGATGGTGATTTACATTAACACACTGTGCCGCATCAAGACTCTTTTCTGGTGCCGTTGCCAGGGAAAAAGATGACTTCTGCAAGGGGAGTTTCGCACGCACATCCTTTACTTTGTTTTAAGTTTTGCTTTACTTTATTTTTACTTGCATCGTTTTATCAAAAATACAAAAAAAATAGTTCCTTCTATAGTTGTTATTTTTGTTGGTCTTTTATTGTCTTGCTTTATCATGCTTTCTATCAATGGTTGGTTTCTTTGAAACTAAATCTTTTTGGCAAGGTGGGTTCATGGAAGAGCAACAAAAATATTATGAGGAACACCGCTTGTCACAAAAAGGGAAATACTTATGGGAACAAATTGATAAATTGTATATCATTGCTAGAAATGTGTGCTCTACTTATAATGTTACTTATTGCTTTAATAAATCTTGTTGCTGTAGGAGGTATAAACACCTCCCTTTTCAATGTGAGTATAATGATGATGTTACCATATCTTCTTATATTAATGGAAATTATGACTTTTATGATGTGGAACAAATTGAAGAATTTATTGCTTGGAAGGGTGCATTCGAACTTGCTTATTTGCTTGAAAATACTGATGATGCACCTTATAAATATGAGGTTTATGATATACTTAAATTTTGCTTTGATAATTACAAGGAAGAAAAATGGCTATATTCTTAAATATCTCAATATATGCTCTCCAATGGAAGAGGCTAATGCCTTGAAGGAGCCTATGGAAGAAGAAATTGATGAAACTGGAAGCTCATTGGATGAAAAAGAGGAGGAGAGTGATGATCAAGAGGAGGAAGAATGGAGCTACCCATGTCTACCTCCCAATAAGAGTAACTCTTTAACTAATACCTTATTTGACCGCCCTCCATGCTTAAAGGAGGGTGGTTGTGATATTTATATTGTTGAGTTTGTTCATGATGCTACTAAAAATTATTATGAGAGAGGAAAATATGGTTGTTGGAATTTTCATGTTACTAAAACACCTCTCTTTATATTGAAAGTTCTAAAGTTCCTTTTATTTTATCTACCCATGCTTGTTACTATGTGCTTCTTTGATTTATTTTCTTACAAGATTCCTATGCATAGGAAGTGGGTTAGACTTAAATGTGTTTCATGTTTGCTCCTTGATGCTCTCTTTTGCTTCAATTCATATTTCTTATGTGAGCATCTTCTCAAATTACTGAGCCTAGCTCAAAGGCGTTAAAGAAAAGCACTCTTGGGAGATAACCCAATGTTTTACTTTCAGTTCTTTTTATTTTATTTGAGTCTTGGAAGTTATTACTACTGTAATAACCTCTCCTTATCTTTTTTATTTCATTGTTGTGCCAAGAGAAGCCTCTAATTTGAGTGAGGAAAGATTGGGGGATGTTGCTGTCCTGAAACAGATTTTGATGCTGCACCGTAAAAATTCATGAAAATTCTATGTATATCTTTTGGGCCTGCGATTTCTTGTGCATATGCCCCAGGTTATATCCAAGCTTTCATTAGTTTAACACTTTTTTATTTGAGCAACAGAAAACCCTCTAAAAATTCGACCTTTATCAGCTGTTCTGTTTTGACAAATTTCTGCCAATATTTGTATTTGCCGCTCGATCACTTTCTTTTTGAGTTCTTTTGATCACGGAACTTTTGGGGAAGTTGCTACAGTAGTATATGCTTTATATGTGGTGGTTTTGAGTTGAAACCTGAAGCAAAAAGGGTTGATTCATTGTTATGCTTACACTAATGTTGCTAATAGAATTTTGTTGAGTTTTGTATGAAGGAAGTTTTCAAGTGTAGGGATCGGAGAATGATGAGATGAGTTGAAGAATGGACAAAAGCTCAAGCTTGGGGATGCCCACGCATCCCAAGAAATATCCAAGAGGTAAAAGCGTCAAAGCTTGGGGATGCCCCCGAGGCACCCCTTCTTCATCGGCAAAAATCATGTCACCTTTCAACACACTATATTTTTATTGCTTCATGCACTATGCGTTTTTCTTGGAGCGTCAGTTGTTTTAGTTTTCAGTTTTGTTTAGTTTTGTTTGCTGCAATAAATGGTTGGACCCTAACAAATTTCTTTTGGAGAAGTTGCCTTGCTTTTCATTTGCCAAGAATACTCCGTTTTTCACTCTTATCGTTCAACGAGTGTTCTTTTTTTTCTAGAACTGCGTTTAGTTTTTGTTTTTCGCCTTGATTTGTATTCAGATCTTGTTATATCTTTGCATCAAGGTGTATTATGACCTCTGGTCCATGTTGGTTTTCATCAAAAGAGTTGTTTCAAAAAAAAATCGAATGGTGTTGGAAAAGAGAAAAAGTTTCATGCAAAAAAGTGGTACAAAAGGAGCTTCTGTAGACTGCGGCCTAGGCTTTTGCCTATCGTGCTTGATGTCTTTCTGATAGTATGCTTAGTGGTTTTGCTGTAGCATGACTTTTCTCAAATGACTGAGATTGCTTAATGAGCCTTTGAAAAAATCATGCATTGTTTTAGTTATTTGGAAGCATTATTTTGGTTTTCTCCTTGATGCTTTATTTGGGTTGACTTGGCGCATGCTCACACATGTTAGACTCATACAAAGTCACCATAAGCCTCTATGATCATTTAGTTTTTGACTTTTGATGCCATCTTATGCTTCTTTTAATGTCGCTTTGCATGATTATGGCCGTTATTGCTCTCTTAGTTGGTCGCTCCCAGTCTTTTGCTAGCCCTCATTTTGTACTAAGTATGAGCTCTACTCGTGCATCCAACTCCTAAAAACCAAGTTTGCCATTGTGTCCAATATAAATTCCTATGCATGGTATTTGCAAGCCATTCCAAGTAAATTTTCATGTGCTACCTTTCAAAAAAAAAACCTTCAAAACACTTCTCGTTTTGTGACACTGTTTTCAGATCATGGGGACGTAGTGGTCGGATTTGCTATCTTCCATATTGTCTATTCCAAAAAGAAAAAAAAGGGAAAAAAGAAAAGAAAAAAAGTCACTCCTCCATGGTATGTGAATGTTGGTGGGCACCCGATGGAATCGGTTAGCCATGGTTTGAGAAAGGAAAAAAGGTGGGGAGGAGTGCTAAGCTTTGTAAAAGAGCACCAAAGTGCCAATCTCTCTCTCAAAAACTTGCTTCATTTTTGTATGGAAGATAGTAAGAACCCCATTGCCAGTCGTTGACAAAAACAACCACCTCTCAAAACCCAATTTTTATCTCTCTGTTTTACAAATGAAAAGCTCTAGCACATGTTTAATCACTGCTTCCCTCTGCGAAGGGCCTTTCTTTTACTTTTATGTTGAGTCTCCACCTTCTATCTTTATGCACCATCTAAGAGAGCATAGTTGTCATTCTTAGTATAATGTGCATTGTCCCAAAGTTTTCATTGATTGATTCATAATTTTGGTTTCACTTGTTCTTAAATTATTTGTATCTAGTCGCCCTCTTAAACTTGAAGGTGTCCTATGCATTTATGTTTTGCTATTCCATGAAGGACAAGCTGAAAACCATTTGTATGTTTTTCCATATGATTTGAACAAACGTTTGACTTTCATTGTTTCATTTTCATGATCTTTCGTTTGTGTTCTTTTTCATGTTATAACATGATTGCTAAGTTTCTTCTATCAAGATTATATCTTTCATGCCCATGTTTTAAGTTCTTTTGATCCCAGCACACAACGCTTACATAGATGGTCAAGATTGTGAAGGTGCATGTCACCTTAAAAATTATTTCTTTGTTATCACTTACCTACTCGAGGATGAGCAGGAGTTAAGCTTGGGGATGCTGATACGTCTCAAACGTATCTATAATTTTTGATGTTCCATGCTTGTTTTTACACCATTTGCTTAGTGTTTCGTTACACTTCGTGGCGTTTTTATGCATTTTCCGGAACTAACCTATTAACGAGATGCCACAGTGCCAGTTCCCTGTTTTTGTGTTTTAGAAAAGTTACACAGGAAATATTCTCGGAATTGGACGAAACAAAAGCCGAACATCCAGATATTTAATAAAGCTTCCAGAACACCGAAGAGGAGACAGAGAGGAGCCAGGAGGCGGTCTCACCACCAGGGGGCGCGGCCCAGGGCCTGGCCGCGCCGTCCTATGGTGAGGGCCCCCTGGTCCACTTCTGACGCTGCCCCTTCACCTATAAAGACCCCCAACGGGAAAGACCTAAGTACCCGATCACTTTTCCAGAAACACATCGCGATCCGCCGCTGTTGTCGACCCGAGATCAGGAGGGTCCAGAAGCTCTTCCCGGCACCTTGCCAAAGAGGGGAATCGCCACCGGAGGTCTTCTTCATCGCCATGCTTGCCTCCGGTGCGATGAGTGAGTAGTCTACTTTGGACTATGGGTCCATAGCAGTAGCTAGATGGTTGTCTTCTCCACCATGTGCTTCATGTTTAGATCTCGTGAGCTGCCTTACATGATCGAGATCACCGTTATGTAATTCTACATGTTGTGTTTGTTGGGATCCGATGAATATTGGTGTTATGATTGAGTTGATGTGCTGAATATTATCTTATGTTATCTCTATGTTGTTTATGATCTTGCATGCTCTCCGTTGTTAGTAGCTATCTTGGCCGAGTAGATACTAGTGACTCCAAGAGGGGGTATTTATGCTCGATAGTTGGGTTCATGCCTCTATTTAATCTGGGGGAGTGACAGAAACCTCTAAGGTTGTAGATGTGCTGTTGCCACTAGGGAGAAAACAACATTCTTATGTCCAAGGGCATATGCTTTGTTTACATTACACACTTTGCTTAATGCAGTTATCTGTTGTTCACAACTTAATACTCAAGGGGTCCTCGGATTGATTCCCCGCGAGTGGATTATTAGTCATAGATGCAGTTGGATGGCGGTCTATGTATCTTATTGTAATGCCCAGAGTAAATCTCATAGTGATCCTCTTGACATATGCACGTTATCTTTATTCTATCAATTGCCCAACTGTAATTTGTTTACCAAGCATGTCGTTATTTATCTTATGGAGAGACACCACTAGTGAACTGTGGACCCCGGTCCTATTTCCTTTACATTGCTATCACCTGTTTACTTTACTCGCACTGTTTACTTTCTCGCATATTACTATTGCTTTCCACTCGATATGCTCATTCCTTTGTTTACAGCAAACCGGTGAGATTGACAACCTCATCGTAAGTTGGGAGCAAAGTTATTGGTTGTGTTGTGTGCAGGTTCCGCGTTGCTGCTAGTTGAAGGCGTGTCAACAAGTGTCATAAACAGCGCCCTTGTTGGAGTGTCACTAGGCTAGCAAGCATCACCTTCCGGAGTTTGGCTTTTTCCTGGATTCGACAAACCTTGGTTTATTACTGAGGGAAAAACTTGCTGCTGTGCTCATCATACCTTCCTCTTGGGGTTCCCAACTGGACGGTGATTTACATCAACACACCGTGCCGCATCAAAGCCCAATTAGGCCTAGGCGCCCTCTTATTGGATATGGGTGTTTGGGTGTGCTAGGGCTTATGATGGGCCAAATGGGGCCCATGGGGTGGCCTTCCAAGGGCTGGCCTTGCCCTAGGCGCACAAGGCTGCCCCATCCCTTTAGTCCCACCTTGCTTAGTAGAGGGGTAAGGGTGCCCCTCCCCCCTATATAAAGGGACCCCTTGGCAGGAGGAGAACACACAATTTGGCATGAGCAGGAGTTCTCTTCTTCTTCTCTATGCGCCTCTCCCCTCTCTCTATCCACCTCACCCTCCCATGTGGCTCCCCGAAGGGCTGCGTAGGAGCAAAGTTCAACTCCACCGCTGCACGCCGTCGTGCTGCGGGAATTCTGGATCTGATCTAAATCAATCTACTTCCGCAATCTCGGCTGGATCGGAGATCCTAGAAGAAGTCATTGTTCATCGTATGTGTACGAGTACTATGAGGTGCTGCCACTTGTGGCACTAAGTCTTTGTGCTGGTGTTGTCTCACTAGAGTCGCGACGTCAGGATCTACACCACCTTGAGGTCAGCTACGTCAGCTTCATCATCAACGCTTGTGCGGGAGCATAATCCCCGCGTTCGGTCTATGATGGTACGTCACTGATCTCTAGCTAATCGTTACAGTATTACTAAAAGATAGATATTGGGCACTCGGGTTTCGCATGGCTAGAATTTTTGTTTTCTGCATCGAACCCCAATAGTTGTATTAGAGCCTGATATATGCGTAGTATGCTTGTACGATTAGAACACACTGTGATATGTGGGTATTGGTCTTCTCGTTGTTTACCTCTCATGTGAATTTTCTTATATCTGTGGCATAGTTAGATTCAAGCGGCCCGAGACCGACCTTACGCGAGACTGGTTCCACAACTGACATACGGCTTGCACCGTATAAGTGGCTTGTCGGATGCCAGTTTCTCTAACTATAGTGGATATGGCGTCTGCAACGGTGGGTCCTTAACAGGGATTAAAAGAAACAATTAGTAAATTAATGTTGTGGCTACATATTCGTAGGTAAGAAACGGTTCTTGTGCAAAAGCCCTAGCAGTCACGTAAACCTTGCAAAAGGATAAAAGTAAAAGCGTCTAACTTTGTTTTGCAGTGGGGCTTGTGATGTGATATGGTCGATATGGTAAGTGACGAAGGAATGACAAACAGGCCCCCGATATTCGCCTACCTGGTTTTCGGTCCAGGAAGGGTCTCTCTCGAAAGGCTCTTGAGGCCCATCAAGGCAGCGGTCTAGTGTGGCCCAGGAGCTAAACTTGGCATGCAAGCAAGGACCCGAAGAATTGGAATTAGATTAGGTTTCGTTTGTTTGAGTACCGATCCAATCTGTACCTGGCTTGAGAGAAAATCCCGAGACCCAGCCTTCGCATATAAAAGGCTGGGAGGGAGGTCTCGAAACCCTAGACGCTTTTCCACCCACCTCACGCCGGAGCGCTCGACGACTTAGAGCTCTCTGGTTCGGCGAGATTAAATCTACGCCACCATTGTAACCCCATCATCAAAACCACCCCATCAATACAAAGTCAGACAAGCAGGACGTAGGCCTTTTACCTTCCGAGGGGGCCGAACCTGGGTAAATCCCGTGTTCCTTTGCTTTCGTCTGATCGCCGTCGAGTTCGCCAGGTCCCCAATACGCTTCCTAGATCGAAAGCCCTTCGACATGGGCATTGCCGGGGATAAACCTCGTCAATTGGCGCCGACCGTGGGGACGACGGGATCTGGATCTACGGATTCGCCGACTCCATCACCAACCACCACCAAGATCGACATCGACACCGTCAACGGCACCGCTGCGCCGACCAACGTCGACGCCACCACCAAGATCGACATCGACACCACCGTCGGCATCGCTGTGCCGGCCGTTATCGACACCAACTCGGCGGAACCAGAGGTCGATGCCGCTGATGCGATCGTCATCGACAACGTTTCGCCAAGCGCTGCCAAGTTCACTCTAGCGCCGAACGTCATCGACCCCACCTCAGGCGCGACAGGAACATCGTCTGGAGGCTATGACATGGCCTTCGGATTGTTCAACTTCCACGTGGACAGCAACGGGGCGATGGAACTACTCTCCATCGGCGAATCGGCTCCGCTCATGGCCGAAGCGACAACACCACCAGCCGTCGGGGGCAAACCCTCGACAAACGCGCTACTAGCACCATCGGAGGAAGAACCGAAGCTGAGAACTTCGACCCCATCAGTCGGGTCGAATGATTTCGAAGATCCACCTCCATCCCCGACCACCGCATACTGCGCCGATTGCGACGCATACCACTACGTGGGCGCCGGAGATTTCTCATCCCATGAAATCGCCGGCCGTGAAGATCCTCGGGGGGGCACAACAGCTGTCTACCCGACGATATCTGAGTGCGATCAGGCTCTCAACGCCCTCACGCTCCGCACTGCACCGTATGACCCTGACTACGTCGAAGGGTTATAGTCGGACTACACATGTTCAGATGACGATGACGACGTCTTCCCCGAAGCTAAGGGGAAAATCGGCAATTCCGCAAGCTCCGCCTCACATTGCGAATCTGCCGCATCCAGCGATGGCTATGTGGCTGATTACGATTCTGACTTCATGATTGAAGTCGGGCCCAACGTCGAAAGCGACGATGTCTACCCTCCAGCGCTGGGCGAAATTAGCGACGATTCGACCCCGTGGACCGGGGGCCACTGCATGATGGCATCGCACGGCGACGGAAAAGGAGAACAGAGACAACGACGGCCGAAATCGGACGGACAACGGCCGCCAGGTAGTCACGCACGACCAGATCCGGTTCGCAAGAAGGGTTTACGCGGGCGAGGTGAACTTTGGTCCCAACCCAAGCCCGAGTGATATGGCTGCGCTCCGGTTCGTCGTACAGGAGCAGAAGGACCAGATCAGTGCTGACAGGCGAGTACTGGAACGGCGCAGAGAGGAGGCCGATGCGTCCAGCAGAAGACGGGCCAAAAGATCGTCCCATTATTCATCAAGCGTCCAGCACAGATCAAGATCACGCACCCAGCCGGGGGCCGATATGCACAATATCACCCGAAATCTGGAGGCAGAGTTCAACGAGGCTGAATTGATGCCCAAGACCAAGGAGGCTGCGATCATGGCCGCGGCAGCATACATTGCCGCGAACGCATCCAATGGCGACGAGCATATGCGAGACCTGAGAAACCTGGCACTCGAAGGAGTAAGGGTGCTTCAAAGCACGCCCGACTCAGGACATGACGCGACGGCAAGGAGAACCGCCCCACTGGCAGAGCAAGCCAGGCACCCAGCACCGGTGCCAGCCGTAGCACCTCAGACGCAAGTGGTCGAACCTCTCAACGGGGAGCTTCGGCATGGTCTGGCCCAGAACAGAGTTGACCAAGGGCGAGCGCGGCGCGAGGCACGCCGCCTCGAGGGAGATCGCGAGGCGGAAACATTCGGCGGCACCAACGATGGACTGTGCGGGGCAGAATGCTTTAGCCTTTTGATCCGCTCCGCACCGTTGCCGAAGGGAATCAAGCTTAGCGATGGCATAGTCAAGTTCAACGGGCAGCAGGACCCCCGAATTTGGCTCGATGACTTCATAACTACTGTCAAAATCAGCGGCGGATCTAGAGACAACGCCCTCCAGTTGCTGTCGCTGCATCTAAAGGATAACGCAAGGGCATGGCTGAATCATCTCGCTCCAGATAGCATCCGCTCTTGGGAAGAGTTTCGGCAAGCGTTCATCGCCAACTTCTGAGGCACTTCGCGACGACCTACGTCGTTCGAAGAACTACGCCTATGCGTGCAGAGAACTGGAGAAAACCTGAGGTCATACATCTCACGGTGGATCAGCCTCCGAAACACGACGGAAAACATTTTGCCCGAAAGGGCCATCGATGCCTTTCGCGATGGCCTCTTCCGATGCGATTTCAAGGAAGAGCTTGGACGCTACAAGCCAAGGACCGTCGACCACCTCATGAGCTTGGCGAATGAATGGGCCGATGGCGAAGACTCCATCGCGGCTCCCAGAAGCCGCCGTCGATCAGCAGAATGCGACGTTGACGCGAAAGACTAGTTCCACTCCGGGTCCCGAAAGAAGGGTCGTCGGAACCGCTACGACAACACGGAGAACACAGACATGGTAGCAGCAGGCTACATGCACGAAGATCGTGAGGACAACCGCGACTTACCGCGACGAGGAAACAATTACCATGGCAGCAGCAGCAATACCAGTCGTGACTCGAAGCCAAGTAAGGAGTGGCGCCGACGACAACCACAGCTGTCGGCAGAGGAGATGCTTGATAGCGGATGCCCACGGCATACGTACCTCGACAAGGATGGAGTACGGAGACCTGCGCACCTCCTCATCGAGTGTAGAGAATTCCTTCGTCTCAACCGGGCACTTCAGGAGAGGATGGGCACCGAGCAGCCAGTGGCAGGGGCAATAGCCTTCAACGCTCCACCACCACCGCCTAACCCACCAGCGAACGTCGTACAGTAGGGCCACCAGGCCGCCACGATCCAGCAAGTCG
Organism: Dactylis glomerata; assembly: GCA_007115705.1. Lineage (NCBI taxonomy): Eukaryota > Viridiplantae > Streptophyta > Magnoliopsida > Poales > Poaceae > Dactylis > Dactylis glomerata. The sequence goes on from QXEO01000493.1 coordinate 1,409,642, forward strand.
AGCCGCGACAGCCGGCCAATGAGGAAGAAGAGTTCCCGCCGTCAAGAGGTTTCGTGCCCATGATTCAGAGAGGGCGCCCGAGAAATAAGGTTCAGGGGAAGCGCGCAAGAGAAGTGTTTCACGCCGAACACGCACCGCCGGCCACTCCCGAATATCTGAACTGGTCCGAACATCCGATCGGTTTTGACAGGTCAGATCATCCACCGAAGATCCCACGCCCGGGACACCATGCCTTGGTCCTCGAAGCGCAGATAGGGGGTTTCACCTCGAAAAAGGTGTTCATGGACGGAGGCAGCAGCTTGAACCTCATCTACGCAGATACACTGCGAAAGATCAAGATCCCGATAAACAATCTCCTGCCAACGGAGACCCCCTTCCACGGAATCGTCCCAGGAAAGCCGACGTACCCATTAGGGGCGATACATCTCGATGTCATCTTCGGCACGCCAGCAAACTTCAGAAAGGAGAAGATCAAATTCGAGGTCGTCGACTGGCCCTCGCAGTACCACACCATCCTCGGACGACCAGCGTTCGCTCGATTCATGGCGGTACCGCACTACGCTTATCGCAAGCTGCGGATGCCCGCAAACAGAGGACCACTGACGATCAGCGGCAGCTTCACCCGATCCGAAAACTGCGACAAAGACTTCAACACCATGTCCCAAACCTTCGGGGTGCACGAGGACCTGCACCATATTCGGGAGGCCACTATGATTGACATCGATCCACCGGCGCAGCAGAACGCCCCAGAACTGTCGTTCGATGCCACCAAGGACACCCGAGAGCACCAGATCCACCCGACGGATCCAACCAAGATGGCGCGGGTGTCGAACTCTCTCTCTCTCTCCCGCATAGGAAAGCGCGCTCGTCGAGTTCCTCCGTGAGCACTGGAGGATGTTCGCCTGGTGTCTAGCAGATATGCCAGGCATCCCCAGGGAACTCGCCGAGCATGAGCTTAAGATCTTTCCCAACACGAAACCGGTCAAGCAGTCTATGCGCCGGTATAATCGAGAGAAGGCCAAATCGATGGGCGAAGAAATCAACCACCTCCTCGAAGCCAAGTTCATCAGAGAGATCAAGGAAGCCACGTGGCTCTCGCCACCGGTCATGGTGGAAAAGAAGGACACCAAGATCTACAGGATGTGCATCGACTTCACGGCCCTAAACTAGCACTGCCCGAAGGACTACTTCCCCCTGCCCCGAATCAACCAGATCATCGATTCCACGGTAGGATGCGAGCGCCTTTCGTTCCTCGATGCCTACTCCGGGTATAACCAGATACGGCTGAAAGTAGAAGACAAAGACAAGACGGCGTTCATCACCCCGCATGGGGTATACTGCTACATGACGATGCCCTTCGGGCTCAAGAACGCCGGAGCCACCTATCAACGGTGCATGCAGGCGTGCCTAAAGGAGCAAATTGGCCGCAATATCGAGGTCTATGTAGACGACATTGTCATCAAGACCGCGAAGGCAGATAGCCTACTCGATGACCTTTGAGAAACCTTCGCCAACCTCGACAGATATAGCATCAAGCTTAACCCGAAGAAGTGCTCTTTCGGGGTACCTACTGGCCAACTGCTGGGCTACCTCATCTCCGAAAGAGGGATAGAAGGCAGCCCAGAGAAGATACAGGCCATCATCAACATGCAGCCTCCAAGGACGCTTCGACATGTCCAACAGTTGACAGGTCGACTCGCAGCGCTTAGCCGCTTCATCAGCAAGCTCGGGGAAAAAGCACTCCCTTTTTATCGGCTGCTCCGGAAAACAGACAACTTCACGTGGACCGAAGAGGCGCAAACCGCGTTCGACGACCTCAAACGTCGTCTGTCGACCTCCCCAGTTCTCATCACACCCCGAGAGAAAGAGCCGATGTTGCTATACATCGCGGCTACGAATCAAGTTGTCAGCTCAGTACTTGTGGTCGAACGCGCGGAGGAAGTCAAGGAGCACGGAGTACAGAGGCCTGTGTACTACCTAAGCGAAGTTTTATCTCCGACCAAGCAAAGATACCCCCATTATCAGAAGCTAGCATACGCTATCTACATGACGGGGAAGAAATTGCCGCACTACTTCGAATGCCACTCCATCATAGTGGTGGCCTCAAATCCAGTTTCCAGCATCCTCAACAATCCAGACGCCACAGGGCGTGTATCGCTATGGGGAATCACGCTGGGGCCCTGGGAGATCACGTACCAGCGCCAGTCCGCAATCAAATCCCAAGTTCTACCGGATTTCATAGCCGAGTCGACGGAAGCTCAGATGCCCGAACTCCCAGACCTGTCAAACAGCTGGACCATATTTGTCGACGGATCCAAGCGGGTTTCAGGAGCAGGGGCATGAGTGGTTCTCGTATCACCACAGGGGGGCAGGATGCGCTATGTTCTCCGCATGCGTTTCCCAAATCCCTCGAACAACGAGGCAGAGTACGAAGCCGTTCTTCATGGTATGCGCATGGCAAAAGCCCGCGGGGCTACCCGCATCAAGATCCATGGAGATTCGAACCTTATCGCCCAGCAAGTCATGAAAGAGTGCGACGCAACCTGTGCAAACATGATCGCATATCGAGCCATGTATGATAAGCTCGAAGGCGAATTCGAGGGCTGCGAAGTGATGCACATCGGCAGGGAAAGCAATGAAGAGGCAGACAACCTGGCCAACATCGGGTCAAGGTGCCTCCCAATACCGCCCGGAGTCTTCTTCGAAGATATTTTCGAGCGCTCCGTCAAGATCAAACCAGTGACCGACCCGGCGTTAGCAACACGCTCGGGGGCTCGGCAGGCCAACACCACCTCAGTGATGGGAACGGAAGATCTCCTGAAGGACGGGGCCGCAGTCATGCTCGTCGAAGCAACATGGACGAAGCCATACTTGGCCTACCTGATGCGGGGCAAGCTCCCAGAAGATCCCATCCATCGCCGACAAGTCATGTGGCGTTCCAAGGCCTTCACGATAATCAACGGGGAGCTCTACAAGCGCAGCACCACAGGGGTGCTCCAACGGTGCATAGCACAGGAAGATGGGATCGCTCTCCTTCGAGAAATCTATGAAGGAACCTGTGGGCACCACACTTGCAGTCGAACCCTCGTGGCCAAGGCTTTTCGGTTAGGATTCTACTGGCTATCCGCCCTCTACGATGCCAGGAACATCGTCCAGCACTGTGAAGCATGCCAGTTATTCACCACCAAGCCTCATGCACCTGCGTCTGAACTGCACACCATCCCTGTGGCCTGGCCCTTCGCACAGTGGGGGCTCGATCAAGTGGGGCCTCTCCCCAAATCGTCCTGAGGAGGTCATACCTACCTGTTGGTCGCAGTGGACAAGTTCTCCAAATGGATAGAAGCTGTTCCGGTCACCAACCAAGAGGCGACCACGGCAGTCAAGTTCTTCGAGTCCATTGTCTACCGGTACGGCGTCCCGAATAGCATTATCACCGACAACGACACCAACTTCACTTCGGGCGAATTCCAGGACTTCGCCAAAAACCTCGGCATCAAGCTCAAGTACGCTTCGGTAGCGCACCCCAAGTCTAATGGCTAGGTCGAAAAAGCCAACGGACTTGTATGCGGAGGCCTGAAGAAGCGACTGCTTCAACCTCTCAAATGCGCAGCAGGCGCCTGGGTCGAGGAACTGCCTTCGGTGCTCTGGAGCCTGCGAACAACACCCAATTCTTCGACGGGCTATACACCTTTCTTCCTGCTTTTCGGAGCAGAAGCAGTGCTACCTACCGATGTGCGCTACAGCGCGCCCCGCGTGGTCGCCTACGTCGAGGAAGATGCGGACAAGGCATTGGCGGACACTCAAGATCTACTAGACGAAGCTCGAGATGTCGCCCTCGTTCGTTCGGCGGTTTATCAGCAGAGCCTCTGCAACTACCACAGCAGGCGGGTGCGCGGACGCTCATTCGAGCCGGGCAACCTTGTGCTCCGCCTCAAGCAGACAAGCACGTCGAAGCTGGAGCCACCATGGGAAGGCCCGTACCTCATCCATGAGGTCATCCCAGGAGGGGCATACCGCCTACGCAACCCGAAAACGGGGAAAGACATAGAGAACCCGTGGAACGCCGCGCAGCTGCGCCGCTTCTACCCTTAGCTAGCAAAGCTGTTTCTCCTACCCCCTCTACTATGTAATCAAGCGTCGGCAGCAGTCCGCGCCCAACATTGTGCCTTCGGCACCAAGCAATAAAGTTCAAATTCTTCATTTCATGAATCGACATCTGCATATGCTTATGCTCGGGGGCTTCGCCCGCGCTCGGGGGCTTTGCCTTTCGACCCACGCTCGGGGGCTTTGCCCACGCTCGGGGGCTTTGCCTTTCAACCCACGCTTGGGGGCTTCGCCCACGCTTAGGGGCTTCGCCCACGCTCGGGGGCTTGGCCTTTCGACACACGCTCGGGGGCTTCGCCCACGCTCGGGGGCTTTGCCTTTCGCTCACGCTCGGGGTCCTCGTTCACGCTCGAGGGTTTCGCCCACGCTCGGGGGCTTTGCCTTTCGCTCACGCTCGGGGTCCTCGCTCACGTCCAAGGGTTTCGCCCACGCTCGGGGTCCTCGCTCACGTCCGAGGGTTTCGCCCATGCTCGGGTTTTTCGCCTACGCGCGGGGGCTGCGCTCTCTCGACCTGCGCTCGGGGGCTCCGCCCTCCGCTCGGGGGCTGCGCTCTCTCGACCTACGCTCGGGGGCTTCGCCCTCCTGACCTACGCTCGGGGACTTCGCTTTTTCGCCCCAGACAAACAAGATATACATATACAATATATACACAACGCGGAGGTACAGACGCAGCCACAGGGCTAGTTCATGGCGCCGCAGCGCCCTGGTTTGCTCTCTGACGATCACTTTCGGTGATAATCTGTCGAGCGATACAGTCGGCTGTGCCTCTGCAAGCAGCATAGTGGTGCTCCATATCAAAGCGACCACTGGGAGACGGAGGAAGTGTCTTCAGAAGCTCCAGGTCGATCTCAGGATAGTGAGCATGTACGAAAGCAAGGGCGACCACGGCTCCGCAGCGCAAATGCTCCCGGACAAAGGAGTACACAGCACTTCCGTTCTCAAACCGGTCAAGCAGCGCCGGCAGACCTTCAGGTTGTTTATTCAAAGGAAACATCACCTCGTGCACCAGACCAAGTGCGCCTCGGCTCGTCTCAGCCAACACTCCGGCTTGGGCGATCCTGTCCTGAAGAAGTGTCAACTTCATCGCCTTCGACCGGTCTGCCCAGAAATTGTCAGCAATCGAATTGGCATGTGTTTGGGCAGCGATAAGATGCGCATTCACGCGTCGGGCTTCAGCTGCACTATTGAGGCATACATCTGCGAAAAGAGACAGAAAATCAAATCCTACTGACTCAAGTCGCAATGCACAGCGAAAGAGGTCTAGAGACTCACACTTCAGTGATTTTCCAAGATTTTCGATCTCATCGAGAAGGAATTTCTCGCAGTCTGCAGCGTGCGACGCCTTCGACAGAGCGACGTCGACTTTGGCAGTAACTACCTTCAGTTGACGCTGCGTATTCTGGAGTTGGTCACGCAAAGATCGAATTAGCGCCAATTCGCTCGAGGAAGGTGCTCTTCGCTCAACGGCACCAGAGGTACTGCCAACTATTTCGTACGGAACGGGCCAAGCGCCGGAGATCGGAGAAGGATCCTGCATGAGAAGCCAGGCATCACACACAAGCATCGGCAACCAAATGTCAAGTAGATTAACAGAACAGAAGAACAAGTTTTACAGCAGAAAGGGGTCCTAATCAGAGTCAAAGCCCTCGGCGCGGTACCACAAAAGTTAATTACAGAGGTGCGGCAGGAGCACTACTCGCACTACGCTGAGCTACCAGCCTTGCTAGACGGTGCGCCGGATGCGCCACGTTTTCAAGCCTTCGCCGCCGCATGTTTCTCGTTCCTCTCGGCCAAGAAGCTCGTCATCCGGGCAGCCAGATCACGAGCACGAGCAACATAACTCTTGGCAGACTTGTCGCGTCCGTCCTTGTCTTTTGGATATGTGCTCGTGATTTTGTCAGCATCGAACTCCACATCGTGCATCATCAGCATGGAGAAGACAGACTCGGAGCCGATAGTTACCTGTCGGCGAACCGCGGCAACTAACGGGTCTTCGCCGTCCGCCTTCACCGCCAGAGCTTCGATGATCCCCGCAATGGTGTCGCTGACCGAGTCGGGGATAGACGTATCCCGAACGCGAACAAGCATCGATCGCACCCTCGCCAGGAGGTTGCCAACCTCTTGACTCAGGCGCTCGGCAAGGCCGACACTGGATTCGAGCCCAGCGGGCTCCTTCATAGCTCTGGCGTCCAATTCGGCAGTGGCTACAAGAAAAAACAAACCGCCAGGTCAACAATAGGACCCTTTGGCACGAAATCTAATCCAGACGAGGTCGAGGACTCACCACGCAAAGCATCGAGCGAAGATTGCAGACGCTGCTGCATGTCTTTTTCCTTTGTTTCGGCCTCTATGCGACGTGTCCTGGCAAGCTCCTGGGCCTTGGTCGACTCGGCCTTCAGCTGGGCGACCTCGTTGGCTAGCTCAGCGGTCTTGGCCTTCAGTCCCGAATTCTCTGCCGTGAGGTCATCTAAATGCGCCTTCAAGGATGTCTTGTCAGCGGCAGCTTGCGTGGCGATCCCTGATCATTCGGGAAAGAGCAGTGTTATGGATAAAAGAGTCAAGGCTACAATACAAACTGGAAGTTAAGGAAGAAGAGGCAATACTCACGTCGTATGTCCTCGAGCTGCTCGGACAGTTTTCGGTTTTCTTCTTCCAAGGCGAAAAAGCTCCTACAAACTTTCGATAGATCCCTAACAACGGGCTAAAGAAGGCACAATAAGAGATCAACCCTCGAGTCATCGTTCGGAGGGCAAGCCTAAGTGTAAACACTTAGGCTCACCCTCGGGGGCTACTGATAGTCAAACACACGAAACGCAAGTTTGGAATCTTCGGACTTACATGGTTGTTAGGACCGGAAGGCTCGCCAGACGAAGAAACAAGGACGAACTCGTGCTCCGTCATCTTCTTCTTAGAAGAGGTCGAAGGCTTCGTGAGAACGGCTTCAGGGGCGGCAACATCGGCAGCCCTCTCTTGCGAGTCTGCAGTTTGTTCGAGTGCGTCGTCGTGGGGGCAGACTTGATATTGGTCTTGATCCCCCGGACAGTTCGACGTCTCTTCGGTAGAAGATCTGAAGCAAGCATCGACGTCAAAACAAGGCAGTTAATTCGAAGCGAAACCACAAGATGTACGAATTCAGCAAGGAAAGCTTACGACGCGTCGATCCCGAATTTCGGAAGGATCTTCTTCTCTGTTCGAGGAGGAGGACGGCAGCTCAAAGGCGAGGCAGGGATCGCGCTGTTGCCGTCATCGCCCGAAGTGCAATGGGTGTCATCGAAGTCTTCCGAGTCATCGACAACATCTGTAATTCGCTGCCTCTTCGGGGCTCTCGACGGTGATGGAGCAGCGGAGGTCGATCCCTCCGGCACTTCGGTAAAATCATGCCCCGGATACTCACCCATCTCGGGCTGGGGCGGATAGCATCGAGCTACCTTGATTACCTATACAGGGATATAAATCGCATTCAATACTGGTCGATACAGCTATGGAATAAAAGTGGTACGCGATTAAGATCAATATCGTACCTCGGTGCGGGGAAAGGCTTTGCTGAAAGCCACCGCGCCGAAGATTTTCGGCACAGGAGACTTCTTCTTAATGTTCGTGATGGTGCGCACGCACTCGTCGATCTCAGCCTCGCGCAGCTCATCTTGGGAGATGCGGGTCGAATCCCGACGATCGCTGTAGTCCCACATACAGTGGGCTCGAGCAGCGAGAGGCTGGATTCGACGCTCGATGAAGGTTCGGATCAGCTGGATGCCCGAAAGCTCTTTCTTCGGAGTAGCACGAAGCTGTTGGATCTTCTCCATCAGCGGCTCTGTAATCTTCATCTCCTCATCAGAAAGGTCATGCTTCCAAGACACGCGAGGTCGGAGGACGCCAGTGGGCTGAAATTCCTCGAGTCCGAAATTTTTGCCGTTGGAGGATTTGTCCTTGGCGTAGTACCATTTCGTCCTCTAGCCGGGATTGTTTTAGGGTGTTTGAAGATTGAAGTATTCAACGTCCGGGCGCACCTGGCAGCCGAAACCACCGGTCTAGAATGGAAGAGGACACCGGACAACAAAGATCCGGCGCCAAAGCGCCCAATGGGGCTCGATCCCCAGAAAGCATTCACAAAGCGTGATGAAACACGCAATGTGCAGAATTGTGTTGGGATTCAGGTCATGGAGCTGAATCCCGTATGCAAATAGAAGGCCGTGGAGGAAAGGATGCGGAGGAAGAGAGAAACCCCGCAACAGGAAAGCGATGAATATTACCCGGAATCCAGGGGGAGGCCGGGGAATGATCTCAGGGCCGGCGGCGAGCGATTCCGCCGGCGTGTTCTTCCACAGGCCCATCTTCTCGGCCTGGGACAGCTCCTTGTCCCCGGCCTTGGTTTGAACCCAACGGCCGACGACGGAGGCATCGGCGTCTCCAGTCTTGGGTTTCTTGGTGGCGGCGCCGGCGGCGGCACCGGCCGCGGAGGAACTTCTCTTGCCCATGGGCTCAGCGCGCGGCAGAAGCTTTGAGAATGGAGATGAGGGAGTAGAGCTACAGGAGTAGTGCGCAAGGAAGAAGACGATGGCAGCGGAGTGGGACGGACTGTTTACCCCACCGCTGCTATTTATTTCTCCTCTGAAAATCTGCGACAGATCTTGGCCGTCTACAGTGAAGTGGAAACGGCCGGGCGGATCCAGCCTTCCACGTGTCAGTATCGCGGGAGCCGTGGCGTCCACTACGCGTAGTAATCAAGGAGACTGTGCCGGTTATTTCTCACCCACGCGTGGGACGTGCGGTCAAACACTGTCAACGGCCGGGGCGTGCGGCCGGTGGACCCACCATACGTCTAGTCCTGTCAGAGTCAGGCCATTCCTGCAGAGGATGGCGTGACAACTCGAGGAAGCATATCGTCAGCAATGACGCGATTCTTTGGGCAAGCTGAGCTTTTTCGACTCAAAGGGTGAAGCTAGCAAGGGTTCTTTCGAACGTCAAAGGTACGCACTCCTTGCAGTCAGATGATTTCTCGACTGAGTTTCCTTCGGGGTTTTGGTGCTCCTCTTTTTTGTGCTACCGAAATACACACAAGGTTTTTCGATGATTCTGTCTTTTGCTGAACGCTTCGAATTGGGTTCTTCGAGCAAGGGATGTGTCGTCGTGGTGAAACAACATATGCCATAGGATGGCTTAAATGGGGGCCGAACTAGTTGCTGGAGGATTCGGGAGAGGGGAACGAGCTAAAAAGCACGACAGAAAGAGGCACTGATCTACCCAGGTTCGGGGCTCTCGTAAGGAGATAACACCCCTACTCCTGCTCTACTGATTGTATATTTGGGTCGATGTAGAACACAACAATGGTGCTTCCAAGCTCTCTGCTAGAGAAGGAAGATGAACTGCTAAGTGTAGGAACACAGAGTGACCAACCCTTTACCAGGGCTCCCTATGCCACCTTATATAGTGGTGGCCAGGGTTACAACGGTCATACAAGACCACAAGACACGGGCTACACTCCAAACAGGAGCTGGTGACGATGGCAGAGACCCTTGACTTCGCCCCTGATTGCTCTCGATGGGACGCCATATCCCTATACCTTGTACCTCTTGAACTGTGGCCTTACCTCTGTGCGGTAAGCTCGTACTTGTGCACAGTGAGGGTAGGTAACCTCCACTGTGCACCCTGCCATCTTACTCTGCTACCATGCTTGGATGTTTTCTTCCTTGATGGTAGGGATGTGACACCTTGGTTGACTTAAGTATCCCGGATATGACCGTTGGCCATACCCAGGACTTATATGCCGGACCAACGACCTACGAGGGTCGGGTAATCCGGCCTCCCCTGCTCCTGCACAACACACCAAATGGTTAGGCCGGCATATCTAAGTATATGCCGGCACACATATACCAGTATTCCGGCTATACCGGCATATCCAAGTATTAGCCGGGATACACACATATGCCGGCCTGACCGATGCTCTCATACTCCGGCCAGGCCCTTTCTTGATAACTCGGCATAAGTCAACCATAGACTTTGTGTCTTTCTAGTCTCTTGACCCTACCGGGGGTTATCCCCCTGACACTAGTCCCCGAAGCTGTCGAGGTTCCCCAGTCAGAGCTGTGGAGCCTCGACAGGTTCAACATACTTTTCTTCATTATGTCCCGGTGATCAGATTATATCCCGGCCTCTGTTCCTGTTCCAAAACTTATTCCGGCCGGTCCCGAGGGTATTCCGGACGGAACATATACATCGGGCAGTTAATCCGACATATAGACGAGTCTTCCTCGAGAAGCCATGCCTGACAGCTTTGCATCGAAACTTGTAACTGTCCTGCCACCTCGAACGGTCACCCACGATGTGACGGTTCACAGTGCAGTTACTCCTTGCCATCATTGCGTCATGGCACGGTTACCGGAACCGCCACCCCACTCTGTGCCGCCACGTGGCGACTCTCTGCAGGAACGGTCGGGGGAGTGGAACACTACCCACGATCCCCACGACCCTGCCTCTTCGGTATAAATATGGGGTGGGGGTAAACTTGCTCTTTTTACCCCCGCCACAGTGCCTTCTTCCTCTTCTGCTCTCCTGCCCCTTGCGCTTCGCCGCCGGACCGAGGGACAGAGAAGGAGCGCCGCCGACGACCCGCTCTACTCCGGCGCCGACGCCCGATGACGCACGGCATCACCATTGACGACGCCGCCGCCGCCGCCTCTTCTCTCTGCAGCATTGCAGGGAGATTGGATCTTCTTCTGTACGCTCGCCGTCGTCGTTCTTTCGCCGTCGGCCAAACTCCGGTGAGTTCCTCTCTCCCTCTGTTCTTCCTCTTTGATGCTTCTTCATAGCTTCTCATTAGTAGCCATATCCGCATAGATCTAGTGCAGTTCCTCTTTGGATTCGACTAGCATTGCTAACAGCGCTCACAGGTGTTCTTCCTTAGAATTTTTACCCTTATTTGTTTCCTGTTTTAACTGGCTCGGTAGATCTTTGATTTCTGCTAACCTTGGGGAGAGTGGTATGCCGGAGAGACTAACCTCCCTCTTTTCTCCGGCCTTGATAGGAATATCATCACGGGACTCCGGCTCTCACGCCTTGTCCCGGCCATTAAGATGGCATCTTCAAGCATGACGGGCACCTCGGCCTCTGAGGAAGATACCTCGGCCCGAGCCCAAGGACGCTCCGGCTGGGAGGGGTCGGAGGTTACTCCGGCCGACATATCCTGGGTCACCTCCACCAGGAGAGTCCCGGAGGGCGTAGCATGCCGGCTACCAGCAGGAGAAATTGTGCCGGCACCTGAACCTGGCGAACGCGTCGTCTTCATCGCCCACTTCGAGCGTGGCTTCGGCCTGCCGGCATCGGACTTCTTCCGGGACTTCCTCAACACCTACGACCTACAACCTCATCATATCCCGGCCAATGCCGTGATGATCCTCTCCGCCTTCGATGCTTTTTGCGAGGGCTATGCCGGCATAGAGCCCCTTACTCAAGGCTGGGCGAAGTACTTCCAACTGCGGAAGCAAGTCGTCCAAGAGCCGCCCCGAAGCAAGGACGACCCGCCGGAGACGGCCCAGGAAAAGAAGGACCGCCCCATGACCCTCTGCGGCGCGGCCACCATCATGTCCCGAAAGGGCTCGGACTTCCCCAAGGTGGAACTCCTGGAATCTTGCAAGAAGTGGCAGAAAAGCTTCTTCTACGTCAAGAACACCACCGACGAGGATCTGCTCAACCTGCCGCCATTTGTGGACGAGCCACCCTTGGCTATGACGAACTGGACCTACAACCCGAAGAACTCGGTGATGCCGGTGAATGCGCTTCACCGGGTTAAGGGCGAGCTCCTGGATGCCGGTCTTACTCCTCAAGACCTGGTGGCCTGCTATATAAGCCGGCGCGTCTCCCCTCTGCAGCGCCGGTCGCACAAGATCTGCCAGATGAGCGGGCCAATGGACCCCACCCGGCACTCCACACACGAGCTGACTCCGGCCGACATTCTGCGCCGGATTAAGGATGTCTGCAAGTCCTCTCAGGCCACTTTTGCCTGGGGGCTAGAACCATACAGCCGGGATAGGCCCGCCCCAACGGTAAACCATCTTATCCGATACATAAAGTCCATGTCCGGCACATAGATACTTAAGCCGACACATGTCTGTTTGCCGACACATATCATATTGATCTGACATACCTCTTCCACCGGCATATTTCCTTGTCTGAATACTTGACTTTGCTGTTTATACAGAAATTCAGCTTCCAAGCCATGGAGAACTCCCGGATCAAGATCGCGGCGGACCGCACTGTTGCGGATGTTGAAGATCCGGATCATTGGGATAAGCTTCCCAGGAGCACCCGTGCTGCAGCTGCCATGGGTAAGGGCTCTTCATCCCGGCATTATACTCAAGACCGGAGTGAGATTGATTTTGACGAGGAGATCCTGCTGTACTATGACCCGATGCCACTTGCGTATGCCTTTCCAGAAACACCTATTGCTTACGAGTTTCCAATGCCGTCCTCAGCTATCCCGGACGATATGGTTATCGACGCCGCCCCTCTGAACCAGGGACCTCCTTCCACCGGCGGACGTGCCGGCCGGAAGCGAGGGGTGAAGCCCCAGCCCGACACACCTCAGAAGTCGAAGAGGCAGAAGGTCGGCGTGCCCATACCGAAGAAACCGAGACCTGTCGCCGCGGGGTAAGTTCCTTCTGCTTGTTTCATTTCCGACATATCTCTTGCTTGCATTATTGACTTGGCGTTTTTTCTCTTTCAGAGCTCCTCTTGCGCCGGAACAAGCTTCTGGCTCGAGTGGCGACCCGAAAGTTACCAAGCCCGCGGCCACTGCTACCTCCGACATACCCTCTGCCAGCCACACGACCTCCCCGGCGCCGGCATCCTCGCCTGCGCCCGACAAGACCTCCTCCCCGGCGAAGGACGTTCCTCCGCCGGAACAAGACACCTCTGCCCCCGACGTCCACATGGACTCGGGGGCTCAACAGGAACCTCCGGCTCCTGATGTCCACATGGACACAGGAGCCCACCAAGAAGCACCAGACTCCGGCGCGACCACCAGCGACGCCGGCACAACTGAAGACGCCGGAGCAGACATCAAGGGTAAAGGCCCTTTAGTGCCGGAAGTCCGGACTATTCCGGATCCTGCCTCTGCTGGCCAAGATGCACCGGCCGCACCGGAACAGCCCGTGCCCAAAACTCCTTCTGCTGAAACGACTCCTGCACCGGCCAAGACCACGGCGCCGGCCAAGACCTCTGCCCCGGCCAAGTCCGGCACATTGAAGATCCAGCCGACCAAGTCCGGCACTCCATCCGCCGCCACTGCTCCTCCTAAGGCAATGCCTCGGACCAGCTCTGCTCTGGCCCTGCATCTTGGCAGGGCAGCAGCCCGGCCTGGCTACCGGCGCAACTTCTTCGACACGCCAGAACTTGAGGGCATCATCCCCCTGGTGACAAAGAGTGCCCAAAGCCTCGGGTCTCTCAAGGAGCGCTGCGAGAAATGGAATGACGCCGACTCCCTGGACACAGCTGAATCCAAGAAGAAGAAACAGGCCGAAGCTTCGGCCACCGGCAACCCAGCTGATATCCTGGCCGCTAAACCCATTCCTATTGCCTGCGAACTTCTCAGTCTTCAGCAACGACTTCATCGCCTGGCCGATGCCACCAACGTAAGTCCTTTACATATAGATATCCCCAGTCCCCGAAAATGTCGGCTGTCCGGGATACGGACATCCGGGATTTTCCAAGACCTTTTGCACTTAGCTGCTTTTGCAATTAACTTTCCGACATATGAGCTCGATTCGAGCTTCAAATCCTAGTCACCGAGAGCCGGGATAGGTGCGCAGCACCTGTGCCGGGTCTCTACAATTTCACATCTCAATTATTTTTCAAATCCTCCTGACCGAGATATAAGCTCGATTCGAGCTTCAAATCCTAGTCACCGAGAGCCGGGATAGGTGCGCAGCACCTGTGCCGGATCTCCTATAGCATAAATAGTTCGTATAATCTTCAACTGTACTGGCATGCTTTAGTTATCTCATATCCCTTCAAATCCTAATACTTTTGCAGCGCATGAATAACGCCCGTGCCGACATGTTCCATGACTTGGTGTGCGAGCATCGGAAGCTTTCCGACGCACACAGCAAGCTCCAGCTGGAACTGTCCCAGAAAGGTAATTTCAGCCGACATACCTTGCCCCTTCTCAATAGACCTCTGGCCGGCACATCTTAATATGCCGACACCTAATCTTTGTCCGACATTTCGCAGCTGGTGCCGAAGCCCAAGTCACCGAGCTTGCCAAGAGAGTGAAGGAGCTGACAGGTATGCCGGATCCCCTTAATCTTCAACTAATCCTTCTGTACTTCAAATCCTTTAATATTTTCACTGTTTTCTTTCTTCAAATCCTTGTTTTGACTTCAAATCTTTTCAGACGAGAAAGCTGCACTGGAGGCCCGCCACCAGGACTGTGTGTCCTCAGTGGACGCAGCCAAGCAACTGGACGACCGAGATGCTGCTCACAAGGCTGAGATAGAGCAGCTGAAGGGCCGGATCACCGAGCTTCTGGACGAAAAGGAACAGAGGGAGGGCCTACTGAAGAAAACCCAGACCCTGCTTGTCACCTCCGAGACTGATGCCTCCAACGCCCACGCTGAACTGGATAGCCTGAAGGAGCAGGCCACCAAATGGGAGGTTACAGTTGCACAGCTGAATGCCGACCTTGCCAGTAAGCTTCAAATCCTTTCCCTTTATCCTTCCCGACATAGTGTAATTCTCTCCGGCATATTCTCCTTTTGCTAACATTGTTTCTATTCCTCAGACATGTTTCCCGCTTCCGTCGAAGACGTTGAGAGGGCTTTGCAGTTGGATCGAGAAAACCGGGGTGTTCCGGTTGACTCGCCCAACTGGGACATGTCGGAGCAGCTGTTGGCTCTGCAGTCCCGGAAGAACGCCATGACGCTCTACACTGAAGAACTCTTCTATGGCGCCCAGGAGGCATTCTCTGCCCTCTGGTCGGGACAAAGGACTCCCACTGATCCCGTCGACCTCGGCAACGATCTGCAGCTAGCCAAGGTTCGCCTCCGGGAGTGGCGAGATTCCGGCGCGAGGGTTGGAGCTGAAGAAGCTCTCAGCTACTTCTTGTCCTGGTATGAAAAGGCTGACTTGGAGACTTTGCGCACTGTGCGCGAAGGATCCATCTGGACCACGGATCCGGAACACATCCGGCGCCGACGGGAGCTGGCCCACAGCTATGTGGACTATGCCGACACCGACGCCTTCGTTCGGGATATCCGTGAGCCGAAGAAGAAGGACGATGCCGGGACATCCGCCGCTGCTGAGGGCTCCGACTCCAGCCAGGATGAAGATGAAGCTGAAGAGGCCGATACTGATGTCCCGGAACAGGCATCTGCCCCGGGCGGAGGTGATGGCTCCATTCCATCTGCTGGGTCCGGCACTCCTGAAGCCGACATCTCCACCGCCACTGCTCCACCAGCCGGCGCCTCTGCTTCTGCCCCTGGTCCTTGACTTTGCAGCATAAAAACTTTAAGTTTTATCAGATCCCCGGTATACCGGGTGCAGATGTAATATACACGCTTAATTTCCTTTGGTTTGCTTCCTGAACAAGTTTTATCTTGGTTTGCTTGTTACTAATGCCGGATCATCTTTTGGCTAAGTCACCGAGTTGTTTTCCTGTTTCCTCAATTTCACAACCTTGGCTGCTTGTCTACCTCAATTGGCTTTCGACGTATGAGTCTCAAGGTTGCTTCCTCGAACATACAGTACTTTAACTTTGAGACTTAGACTTCAAATCATCCGACACTTTAAATTTTAACTTTAGCTTTAACGAAAATGTCGGTTCGCTTGCTTTGTATTTCCTTAGCCGTTTTCCATGTGTAGACAATCTCCGGCATCTACTCTTGCTAGCCATGAAGCCGGGTTTCGGACAGCAGCTGAGTCGAAGAGTGGCCTTTGGTGCCGACACATTACTAGGCCGACATAGGAAACATTCAAATAAAGCCAGCCGGCATATAACAAAAAACTGTAAATAAACAACAAATATACCTCGGAGATAGTTACCCGGCTTCTTCGGGATGCCGGTATTTCATTCATTAGTCTTGTGCCGGCACAACACGCCGGCATACAAAGGAAAATATGGAAATACATACATTGTGTTGCTCAGGAGTAAAAGGGGCGCAGTAGAGCTATGTTCCATGGCCTCTTGGTTTCTTCTCCGGACCTGTCCGCCTTATTCTTCTTGGGGTCCTGCGCATCTATAAGATAATAGGCATCATTGTGCAGAGCTCTGCTCACAATGAATGGCCCCTCCCATGGAGGAGTTAACTTATGCCGGCCTTCTGTTCCTTGCTTTAGCCGGAGTACTAGATCTCCCTCTTGAAATCTCCTTGGATTTACCTTCTGCGCATGATAGCGTCTGAGGTTCTGCTGATATACTGCTGTTCTTGACAGAGTTATTTCCCTTGCTTCCTCTAGCAGATCAACATCATTTTCTCTGGCTTCTTTAGCCTCTTCCTCAGTATATAGCACTATTCTTGGTGCATCATGTATTACATCTGTTGGAAGCACAGCTTCTGCTCCATACACCAGGAAAAATGGTGTGTAGCCTGTTGATCTATTCGGAGTTGTTCTTAAACTCCACAGCACTGCTGGCAGCTCATCTAGCCAACATCCCGGAGTTTTCTCCAGGGGCTCTATCAGCCGGGGTTTTATGCCGGATAATACTAGCCCATTCGATCTCTCTACTTGGCCATTGGCACAAGGGTGGGCAACCGACGCAACGTCCAGCCGGATTCCCACTTCCTCACAAAATCTGGCAAATGGCCCTTGGGCAAAGTTTGACCCATTGTCAGTGATGATGCTATGAGGAACACCATATCTCAAGATTATATCCTTTAAGAATTTCACTGCTGTGTGACCATCACACTTGCTTATGGGCTTCACTTCAATCCACTTGGTGAACTTGTCCACCATGACCAGGATATGGGTCATTTTCCCTCTGGCCGGCTTAAAAGCTCCGACCATATCCAGGCCCCAAACAGCAAAGGGCCAGGTTATTGGGATAGTTTTCAGGGCAGATGCCGGCTGATGAATCTGGTGGGCATATCTTTGACACCCATTACATTTCCGGACCAAGTTTTCTGCCTCTTGCAGTGCCGTTGGCCAATAGAAGCCATGCCGGAATACCTTTGCCACCAATGCCCTGGACGAAGCATGGTGACCACACTCCCCCTGGTGAATTTCCCGGAGCATCTCCAGACCCTCCGCAGATTCGACACATCTCTGCAATACTCCGGTGGTACTTCTCTTGTATATTTCTTTGTTGATGATGGTATACGCTTTGGATCTCCTTATAACCCGGCGGGCCTCGGTTTCATCCGCCGGCACTTGACCATCCACCATGAAGTTCATGATAGGACGTGCCCATGAGGGCACTTCCCTGACAGTGAACACTGCCTGATCTATTTCCATCATTTCGACCGACACATAATCGATCTCCATGGGCTGCGAAGTCCCCGGGACTGAAGAATCAGTCCCCGGGTATGCCGGAGCAGTCCCCGGGTATACCGGCACAACCTCTTGGCACATTTTACCCTTGCCTTTAGTTTTGCTCCGGAATACTGTACTAACAGCATATGCCGGCCCAGTCCCCGGGACTGAGGAAACAGTCCCCGGGTTATCCGTCCTGGCTCCGGCATCTATCTCCATTGGAACTGCTTCGTCTGGACCTGGCGGGACATAAATGGAGGATGACTCCGGCGAGGGTTTGATCGATGGCTTCCTCAGATGCTCCAGCGAAATGCCGGGCGGGATTGAATCTCGGGAAGACCCCAGCTTGGATAATGCATCGGCTGCATCGTTCTGAGCCCGGAGAACGTGCCGGAACTCACAACCTTCAAAGTAACCACTTAACTGCTGCACTAGGAAACGGTATGATGCCATGTTAGCATCATGCGCGTCCCATATGCCGGAACACTGCTGAATCACTAAGTCAGAATCACCGAAGCACATAATCCGGCGAATTCCTATGTCCTTAGACACCTTCAGGCCATGCACAAGTGCCTCATATTCCGCCACATTATTTGATGCTGCAAAGTGAATCTGCAGGACGTATCTCAGCTGGTCATTCTTTGGTGAACTGAGAACTATGCCGGCACCCAAGCCATGGATTGTCTTGGACCCATCGAAATGCATCCTCCAATAATTGGCATCTGGCAATGGTGGCTCATACTGTATCTCGGCCCAGTCAATAAAGAAATCAGCCAAGACCTGGGACTTGATTGTATCCCTCTTATCGTACTGCGGTGTATATGGTGAAAGCTCTATTGCCCACTTTGCTATCCGGCCGCTGGCATCTTTGTTGCCTATAATTTCCGAGATAGGGGCCTCGGCCACTACCCGGATTGGATGCTCTTGGAAGTAATGCTTGAGCTTCTTGGCCGCCATATAGACACCATAGGTCATCTTCTGATAGTGGGGGTAATTTTGCTTTGAGGTGGAGAGGACTTCACTCAGATAATATACCGGCCGCTGCACGGTTTTGCCTCCTTCCTCTCGCTCTACTACCACCACAGCACTGACAACTCGGTTGGTTGCCGCTATATAGAGCAACATTGGCTCCCGGGGCATCGGAGACGCTAATACCGGCGCTGTTGACAACAACTGTTTCAATTCTTTGAAAGCTGCATCTGCTTGCGTTGTCCAGACAAATGTGTCGGACTTTTTCATCAACTGATATAACGGCAGAGCTTTCTCTCCCAGCCGGCTTATGAAGCGGCTCAGGGATGCGAGGCACCCAGTGAACTTCTGTACTTCCCTCAAATCTGTCGGCGGCTTCATCCTTTCTATGGCACGAATCTTGCCGGGATTCACCTCAATACCCCGGCTGGAAACAAGGAAACCGAGCAACTTGCCCGCCGGCACACCAAAGGTGCACTTAGCCGGATTCAACTTCATCCGGAATCTCCTCAGGTTCCCAAAGGTTTCCCGGAGATCATCTATGAGAGTCTTGCTCTCCTTGGTTTTTATGACGATATCATCGACATATACCTGCACATTTTTATCTATCTGATCGTGCAAACACTTTTGCATACACCTTTGGTAAGTTGCGCCGGCATTTCTTAAACCGAACGGCATAGTGAGATAGCAATAAGCCCCGTACGGGGTAATAAAGGATGTCTTTATTTGATCTGGCTCATACAAGGGGATCTGGTGGAAACCAGAATAGGCATCTACAAATGATAACAGTTCACATCCGGCTGTGGAATCAATCACTTGATCGATCCGAGGGAGCGGGAATGGATCTTTAGGACATGCCTTATTCAAGTTGGTGTAATCAACACACATCCGCCATACTTTCACTATGGCGGGCTCGTCTTTCTTCTTTTCCACCAAAACCGGATTAGACACCCAATCCGGATGAAGTACTTCCTTGATAAAGCCAGAGGCTAAGAGCCTGGCCACTTCCTCCCATATGGCTTTCCTTCTATCGCCGGCATTCCGCCGGAGCGGCTGCTTCACTGGCTTAGCATCGGGTCTCACGTGCAATGCGTGCTCAGCCAGCTCCCTCGGCACACCTTGCAGGTCCGAAGTAGACCATGCAAAGATATCCCGATTCTCACGGAGGAAGCTGATGAGCTCGCTTTCCTATTTGGGATCCAAACTTGCCCCAACCAGGGCATGGCGCTCCGGGAAAGCTTCATCCAGAGGCACCTTTTTGACTTCCTTACTCACTTGAAAAGAAACGCTGCCACCGGGATTTGTCATGCCCGGCATAGATTTGCCGGCCACGACCGTCTCAGCAATCTCCACTGCTCGCTTGAGCCTCTTCCTCTCCTCTGCAATGATCAGAGTCTCGGCCAGATTGGATCCGGCGGTGGCACATGCCATCGAACGCTTGTAATCACCAATGATGGTGATCACTCCTTTGGGTCCCGGCATCTTCATCTTCAGATACGCCACATGCGTAGAGGCCATGAATTTTGCCAGTGCCGGTCTACCCAGCAAAGCATGGTAGGGGCTCTCCAGATCAACCACCTCGAACATGAGGTTTTCCACCCTGCAGTTATCCCGGCTGCCAAACATCACATCCATCCGGATCTTGCCCATCGGCGCACACGAAAGTCCCGGCACAATGCCGTGGAACGTGGTCTTGCTCGGTTCCAGCATATTTTCCTTGATTCCCAGCTTCTCCATCGTATCCCGATACATGATGTTGATGCTGCTTCCATTATCAATGAGGACCTTGCTGAATCTTACGTTATTAGCCGGCCCGACGAATGTCGGATCCATCACCAGAGCATATCCGCCGGGATTTGGCATGATCCGGGGATGATCTGCCCTGTCCCAACCAACAGCCTGGTCAGACCAGTACATCAGCTTTGGCACAGCCGACATAACGGCATTCACCTCCAGACACCGCCGGTACAAGCTCTGCTTGTCTGTTCTCTCGGTCTCAAAGACCATATAGCTCTGATCATACTCCTTGTACTCATTCCGGCCCGCTCCTGGGCCTCCGGCGTTATATTCCGGATTATAGCTCTGGTCAACTTGATTTACGCCGGCATTTCCGGCGTTGCTCTGATTCCCAGGATTAACCGGCCTAGGTGGGACTGCAATCGTATTGGCACCTGTCAACGGCGATGGAGCTGCCGGGACAGAGGGTCTAGCCGGTCCCCAGGGACCTGCACGACCTGCTAATATGTCGTCCAGCCACGAACAGTTCCTTGTCAAATGGTTTGCCGGCTTTCCCGGCTGGAATGTGTGGAACACACAAGGCTTGTCCATGGCAAGACCCACAGTATACTTCGGCCACTGCTTCTTCTGGCCGGCGGCTCCGCCGGCATTCTTGTTGGTCCAGACATTCTTCTTCTGGAACGGCTGTGCTTGCTGCTGCGGCTGCTGCTGAGGCTGCTGATAGTCCTCATATCTCGGACGCTGGCTACTGCCGGCGCCCCCTTGCTCTTCCTCCACAGCTGCAACTTGTGCTGCCCCATACCGGTGATCCGGCCTTTCATCTCTTCTCTTGTTCCGGTTATCAGTGCGATAATATTGCCCTGATCTCCCGGCATTGCTGGTGTTCCCCTGGGTTTGCCCCTGTCCTTGTGAATCGAGACTGGGCTGCATGGGATCTCCCAGAGCATAACTATCAGCGATCTTGATTGTTTCGGCCAGCGTGGCCGGCATTTGCCTCTGAAGCTTTTGCCACAGCATGGTGCCATGCCGGCACCCATGAGCGAACCACATGATGGCCTGCTGCTCATTGATTCCTTCGCAGGAATTGCGCAACGTGCACCACCTGGTCAGATAGTCACGGTCAGTCTCATTCACTCCTTGCCGGCAGTTAGCCAGCTGCTGCGGACGGTTGGGCCTCTTGTATGTACTGGTAAAGTTCGACACAAACTGCTCTTCGAAATCAATCCAGCCGTTGATACTCCCGGCCGGCAAATTATTCAGCCATATCCTGGCTGGACCTTCCAACATCTGCGGCACATATCGTACCGCCCATCTGAGGTTTCCTCCGGCGATGTTCACCGCTGTGGAGTAATCCTCCAACCAATCTTCCGGCTTCGTACTGCCATTATATGTCCTCGCGCCACGCGCGAGCTGGAAGAAGTAAGGCACCGGCTCCCCCATAATCCGGGGTCCGAAACACATAGGGCCCGGAGCTCCTTGTCTCTCCACCAACTCTGATTGGTGGATCTTGTCCAGCTTGAAACGTGCATCATTGGCTTCCAAGGACCGAGGTCCAAGCCGGGATGCTATTGGGCCTGCGATCATCTGCTGCTGCTGCTCCGGCTGATGCTGCTCACTATGCCGGCCTTGCTGGTGCTGCTGCTGATATCCCGCCCTGGCAAGGGCGGAATTGCCGTCATCCTCTCGATGTCCCGGATGGCCTGCACCCTGCTGCTGCGCTGCACCTCCGGCGCCCTGTTGCTGACGCCGGGCTGCACTGTTACTCCGGCCACCACCGGCCGCGCCTGCTTCATGCCCGGCCGGCACACTCTGGCCGGGCTTCTTGCTGCCGACATACTTGTCAGCTTGGCCGACATTCTTCTGCACCATCGCCTGCTTTCCGGCGACAGCCGGATTCGTACACCTGGATCTGCTTGTCCCGGCGGCCAGAGGTCACACTTCCGGCACGCCGGGCGCTAGGATGCGGGGACGAGGCTTGGCCCCTCGACCTCGCGCCGGCACCTCCCGCCGACACAATGTACTGAGACGCCCCGGCACCCGGGTTTGCCTTCTTAAAGGCCTCCTGCTGCTTTGTAGCTTCAGACAAAAGTTGGTTAAGCCGGGCTTGCTGCTCACGCAGTGCTTCGCCGGATAAACAAGATAAATCCTTAGCTACCTCGGCCGCCGCTCTAAGGTTCTTTACTGGCGAACTATAGACTACCTTAGGCACAGTACTAGTTGCGGTATGACTCTTATCTCTAGCATCTTTTCCTATCTCAGCATTAAGATTTCTGCCTCTAGTTCTAACCTCTTCTATCCGGCTAGGCCGGATTACTACAGGAGTAAAACCATGGGCTGCCTCATACTCACGGAGTTGCCGGTTAAACCGTTCGCGCTCCTGGTTCATGGCCAGGGCCTCGTCGACGAGGGCCTGACGAGATCCCTCCAGGACCTCCCTTGTCTGCTCCGGATCAACGCCGGATCGCACCGGCTCGAGAAGCCGGTCGATGATGGGAAGAAGAACCTCGCCCCTAGCCGGCACACCGGAAGTGCCGGCCAGGTTCTCCGCACGCTCCAACGGAGGACGCGCCGACCTCTTGACCTTCGGCGGCTCCGGAGGAGAAGCTCCGGCCGCTGCTGCTTTGCCGGCATCTTCCGCCGGCGGCACGGATGTGCCGGCCATCATCACCTCAGCCGGCTCTACTGAGCGAGCGCTACGCCCAGCGTGAGCCAGCCGATGTGACGGAGGATCCGACGCCACCAGCACCTCCTTCCTGCAAATTCTCTCAGTCCCCACGTACACCTCGTGGGAACCGAAAGACATAATCCGGCCATCCCTGGGGAACGGCCGGCCACCGAGACAACCGGCGTTGTCACTGACGAAACTGAGCGAGCCTAGCCTCTGGACGAGGCCAGAGACCACGCGCACTCCCGAAGCTGCTATCACAGACCCCGTCCGAATGAACACTCCGCCCAGCATATCGATCTGCCCCACGGTGGGCGCCAAATGTCGTCGTGGTGAAACAACATATGCCATAGGATGGCTTAAATGGGGGCCGAACTAGCTGCTGGAGGATTCGGGAGAGGGGAACGAGCTAAAAAGCACGACAGAAAGGAACACTGATCTACCCAGGTTCGGGGCTCTCGTAAGGAGATAACACCCCTACTCCTGCTCTACTGATTGTATATTTGGGTCGATGTAGTACACAACAATGGTGCTTCCAAGCTCTCTGCTAGAGAAGGAAGATGAACTGCTAAGTGTAGGAACACAGAGTGACCAACCCTTTACCAGGGCTCCCTATGCCACCTTATATAGTGGTGGCCAGGGTTACAACGGTCATACAAGACCACAAGACACGGGCTACACTCCAAACAGGAGCTGGTGACGATGGCAGAGACCCTTGACTTCGCCCCTGATTGCTCTCGATGGGACGCCATATCCCTGTACCTTGTACCTCTTGAACTGTGGCCTTACCTCTGTGCGGTAAGCTCGTACTTGTGCACAGTGAGGGTAGGTAACCTCCACTGTGCACCCTGCCATCTTACTCTGCTACCATGCTTGGATGTTTTCTTCCTTGATTGTAGGGATGTGACACCTTGGTTGACTTAAGTATCCCGGATATGACCGTTGGCCATACCCAGGACTTATATGCCGGACCAACGACCTACGAGGGTCGGGTAATCCGGCCTCCCCTGCTCCTGCACAACACACCAAATGGTTAGGCCGGCATATCTAAGTATATGCCGGCACACATATACCAGTATTCCGGCTATACCGGCATATCCAAGTATTAGCCGGGATACACACATATGCCGGCCTGACCGATGCTCTCATACTCCGGCCAGGCCCTTTCTTGATAACTCGGCACAAGTCAACCATAGACTTTGTGTCTTTCTAGTCTCTTGACCCTACCGGGGGTTATCCCCCCGACAGGATGCCTGCTCATTCGAGGGATTTTTCGATTCTTAGTTGAAATTCCCTCGAACTGTCTTTTTCGGGCCAGCAGTGCCTTCAAGCTATTCGAGGCTGGGCATCGGTCCCTCAAACTGTCTTTTTCGGGCCACCAGTGCCTTCAAGCTATTCGAGGCTGGGCATCGGTCCCTCGAACTGTCTTTTTCGGGCCAGCAGTGCCTTCAAGCTATTCGAGGCTGGGCATCGGTCCCTCGAACTGTCTTTTTCGGGCTAGCAGTGCCTTCAAGCTATTCGAGGCTGGGCATCGGTCCCTCGAACTGTCTTTTTCGGGCCAGCAGTGCCTTCAAGTTATTCGAGGCTGGGCTTCGGTTCCTCGAATTGTCTTTTTCGGCCCAGCAATGCCTTCAAAGTGTTCGAGCTACGGACCTTCGAATCATCCCTTTCGAGCCGGCAGCGCCACTATACTATTCGGGTATGGATGTCCAAACCCTGGAAACGTATCCCTAGGCCGTCAGCGTCTTCATTCTGTTCGAGTATGGGCTGATGCCTTTTCGAACCTTTCTTTTGGGCTATCAACGCTCCTCATTCAACATGCCCGAATCTTGGTGGCCATATGCCTGTTCGGATGCCGTATGTCAAATACGAAGGTAAGTCCACGGTTTGCAACACCCGATGGCCCGGTATTCGTATCAAACGCGCTCTGCCGGAAATTTTCCATACCTACGGTATGAAGTTTGCACCGATGGACGCATCGGGTGCCTCACAATGAACTAGGCTCCGACCTGGTAAGTCCAACGCGGCTCGGGTCGGGGTAGCGCCAGCCCACGGGGGTTCGAGTCGGGGGACTCGAACCTGAGTAAGCTAACCGAATGTTTTTGCTGCTGTGCAATTAACTGAGACCCGGCGTGAGTCTCAGGCCGGTTATGCGCATCCCTCTGCAAACCCGACTTAGCACTTTCGAGGCTCTGGATGAGTGTAGCCCGAAAATTTCATATCTAATAAGTGTATTACTCGAATGCTCTCTGTATTTTTGCGATTTACAGACCAGGTGCGCATATCGGGTGCGGCTAGGAAGATTTTCGGGTGGAGTCCCTGCCATAGTCTTCGGCTGTCCCAGGCACTCGGGGGCTACTGACGAAGGAATGACAAACGGGCCCCCGATATTCGCCTACCTGGTTTTCGGTCCAGGAAGGGTCTCTCTCGAAAGGCTCTTGAGGCCCATCAAGGCAGCGGTCTAGTGTGGCCCAGGAGCTAAACTTGGCGTGCAAGCAAGGACCCGAAGAATTGGAATTATATTAGGTTTCGTTTGTTTGAGTACTGATCCAATCTGTACCTGGCTTGAGAGACAATCCCGAGACCCAGCCTTCGCATATAAAAGGCTGGGAGGGAGGTCTCAAAACCCTAGACGCTTTTCCACCCACCTCACGCCGGAGCGCTCGACGACTTAGAGCTCTCTGGTTCGGCGAGATTCAATCTACGCCACCATTGTAACCCCATCGTCAAAACCACCCCATCAATACAAAGTCAGACAAGCAGGACGTAGGCCTTTTACCTTCCGAGGGGGCCGAACCTGGGTAAATCCCGTGTTCCTTTGCTTTCGTCTGATCGCCGTCGAGTTCGCCAGGTCCCCAATACGCTTCCTAGATCGAAAGCCCTTCGACATGGGCATTGCCGGGGATAAACCTCGTTAGTAAGTTACTTTGTATTGACTACAGCTTCACGACGATAGCACAATGGACTTGGCGCCGTACCGGTGGAAAGATGGAGATCATGCCGGATCGCTCGATGGAGATCAAGCGCGTCGATGAAGAACTATATCATATCACGCAATATTTACATGTGATGTTATTGTGTGAATCTTATTTGTTCCAGTATTTAGATACACGACGGTAGCAAAAATAAGATAATCCCTAAGAAAATATCAAATGATTGTGTTCTCCCTTACGTGTTAAATCACCAAGAAAGTTCTTCAATATGAAGCCGGCCGTGACGATCGGGGTCTAGACATATCTACGTTCACATACGGTGTGGGTACAAGCCATGTATGTGCCACGCAATACACTAAGATTGTTTTGGTGAGCCTAGCATGTGTAGACATGGCCTCGGAACACGGAGATCAAAAGATCGAGCATGAGTCACATGGACGATGTGATTGGCAGAGTAATGCCTACCTTGAAGCCATACCGTGCGTCTAGGGTGACCAGGGGAGGTATTATGGATAGGGGTCGTGTAATCACTAGAAAAGTTTTAGGGATGTTGTTCTAAGTGGGAGCGCATTGTAATTTGTGCTCATATTATAAACTTAGTTTATATCTTTGCAAATTTGTGTAGATGAATACCCATATCCATCTTAGTCCTTTTATGCATAAAGAAAAACTGAAAATTGATGGGTCAAAGTTTATCGATTTGTACCAACACTTGAGGGATATCCTCAATAGCAAATGACTTTCTCTATCCGATATAAGAACTATTAGGAGACACATCAGGGGACTTCGCGATGAAAGAATGATAATGGTGATTATTGTGATCATCGTGACATTTCCGCAAAAATCCAAAGCACCATGCTTCATACCATAGAATTATGAAGTGTGATTAATGGACAAGTTCTTTTCAACTAAGTTGGAAGAGAACACCTGCTTAAAGAGTTGATTGGCAATCATGCATATGATTCATGGGTGCCTTACCAGAAGGGATTACTAGATGACAAATGAAATTGCGATAGATGGTGTGCGGTGTTGACTCCTTCCAGCTAAAACGATTTTGTCACAGGCCATGCCATGCAAGGAGATTCATTCAACTTCCATGGATTACGGACTTGGTTGAGAACCGTGAAAGTAGATCCAATAGCAGGGGAAATCATCAACCCCAAAAAGGTATATATGATATACAAGTTATAAATGTTTCATATTAAAACACTTATATTAGATTTTGTGTATTTGAAAATAGGACTTTCTGCGTAAGAATTACATGAAGGAGCTTATGGCGCAGATTAATGGCAAGCAAGATGTTGATGGCCATGATGTCTACGCACGCGTCTGTTCTTGTAGACAGTGTTGGGCCTCCAAGTGCAGAGGTTTGTAGAGCAGCAGCAAGTTTCCCTTAAGTGGATCACCCAAGGTTTATCGAACTCAGGGAGGAAGAGGTCAAAGCTATCCCTCTCAAACAACCCTGCAATTATGATACAGAAAGTCTCTTGTGTCCCCAACACACCCAATACACTTGTCAGATGTATAGGTGCACTAGTTCGGCGAAGAGATAGTGAAATACAAGTGGTATAGATGATTATAAGTAGTAAATGCAATCTGGAATAAAAATGGCAGCAAGCAAACAAGTAACAAAGCAGCAAGTAAACGGTGTGCAAAGCTTGGAAACAAGGCCTAGGGATCATACTTTCACTAGTGGACACACTCCCAACAAATATAACATAATTGAACAAATAAATAACTTCTCTTCACTATGGTACTCTGAATTACTCTCCTATTGAATAACACTAATCATTGCGTAGGGCTACGAAGCACTCCTCAAAGTTCATCAAGTACTTGACAAACACCACTCATAGAGATATCCAAATCAAAGCACAACTCAAGATAGATATTATTGCAACTTAGACCAAGTACTAACACGGTGCACACACTGTCAACATTACACCATGAAAGGAGGAATAGATCACTTCAATACTATCATAGTGATAATTATTCTCATAATCCATAAAAGATCACAATCTTAGCCTAGACCAAGTACCACCACGATGCACGCACTGTCACCGTTACACCATGGCAGGAGGAATAGATTACTTTAATAACACACTAGAGTACACATAATGAAGAAGAGTAACATCTACTTATTCAACATGATACAAAGCTTACGATCACATAAATATCACATCATGGGAGAGAGAGGTGAACCACATAGCTACCGGTAGAGCCCTCAGCCCCGGGGGTGAACTACTCCCTCCTCATCATAGGAGACGGCAAGGTTGATGGAGATGGCTGTGAGGTCGATGGAGATGGTGGAGACGGCGATGGAGACCGATGGAGATGGCTCCGGGGGCACTTCCCCATACCGGCAGGGTGCCGGAACAGAGACTTCTGTCCCCCAAAATTTGGCTTCGACGGCGGCGACGCTGCGGAACTGTTCTAGAAATTTCGCCGACTCCCCTAGGGTTTTCCGTCCCGAGGCTTTATATAGGCGAAGGGGCATCGTCAGGGGGCTGCCAGGGCCTTCTCCCACATAGGGGGCGCGCCCAGGGGCTGGGCCGCGCCGCCCAGGTGTGAGGCTGGCCCCTGGCCCCCCTCCGGCTCTCTTTCGGTCCTCGTCCTTCGTCCGGGAAAAATAGGAGTTCTGGAACTTGTTTCGTCCAATTCCGAGAATATTTCCTGTGTAGCATTTCTGAAACACAAAAACAGCAGAAAATAGGGAACTGGCACTGTGGCATCTTGTCAATAGGTTAGTTCCGGAAATCGCATAAAAACGCCACAAAGTGTAACAAAACACAAGGCAAATGGTGTAAAAACAACATGGAGCATCAAAAATTATAGATACGTTTGAGACGTATCAGCATCCCCAAGCTTAACTCCTGCTCGTCCTCGAGTAGGTAAGTGATAACAAAAGAAATAATTTTTGAGGTGACATGCACCATCACAATCTTGATCATACAGGTAAAGCATTGAGTGCTGAGATCAAAGAACTTAAAACATGGGCATGAAAGACATAATCTTGATAGAAGAAACTTAGCAACCATGTTATAACATGAAAATGAACACAAACAAAAGATCATGAATAATGAAACAATGAAAGTCAAACGTGTGTTCAAATCATATGGAAAAACATAGTAAATGGTTTTCAGCTTGTCCCTCATGGAATAGCAAAACATAAATGCATAGGACACCTTCAAGTTTAAGAGGGTGACTAGATACAAGTAATTTAAGAACAAGTGAAACCAACAATATGAATCAATCAATGAAAACTTTGGGACAATGCACATTATACTAAGAATGACAACTATGCTCTCTTAATGGTGCATAAAGATAGAATGTGGTGATTCAACATAAAAGTAAAAGAAAGGCCCTTCGCAGAGGGAAGCAGTGATTGCAAGTTTTATAACCTTCAAAAATTATGGTACTTACCGGCTTTGAGCTCTCATTGCCCCCATCATAAGCATCTTGAATGGTTAAAGTTAATGCGAGAACAATTATGATGCATATGCTTGACAAATCATAAGTCGAAAACCTCGTGTCCCGTGAATACGAGTACCCAAACCTCATGCTACTTTACTTAGAGTCCCAAGCAAGGCTCTTGTCATTGTAAGTATATATGTATCATCGAGAACCGCCAACGGGGTACCTCCGTGCCCGATGACATGGAACAAGCCCACATCAAAATGACAGGACAAGCGGACAATGAACACCTCGACATCTCTTTTATTTACCATTTGTTTAGCTTTTTATTTTGAGATGCGTCATCGAATGTCCACTATGGGTATGCTACAAATTTCCACCATGAATTATGCATGGCTTAGATTGGCGGCCCAGGCGTTTCCCTAACACATATACAAACTCCATGATCCCCGCAAGATTCCCAATTCATTTCACACCGCGGGCATCCATAAACAAAAGATCACGATATCAACTCAAATAAGAAGTGCAATGTTGAAAGCTTGCCCCATGATAGCATGGTTGGGCTAGTATCCAACTTACAACTTGCAAGCATAACAACTCAACATAAGAGACCACAATGTCAAATTTTTAAGAACAAGAAAAAGTAAAGTGTGCTTTCTGGTTCGTGAGAGCTTTACTGACCAATTTTCGCATAACACTGGTAAGAGTTTAATTTGAAGAGAAAATAAAAGAAAGTCAAATGTACTTTGGAATAGCAAATTGCTAATAGGTATGTATGGTGGACACTTTGGCAAAACTTGGTTTTTAGGAGTTGGATGCACGAGTAGAGCTCATACTCAGTACAAGGCGAGGGCTAGCAAAAGACTGGGAGCGACCAACTAAGAGAGCAATAATGGCCATAATCATGCAAAGCGACAAAGCGACATTAAAAGAAGCATAAGATGGCATCAAAAGTCAAAAACTAAATGATCATAAAGGCTATTGGCGACTTTGTATGAGTCTAACATGTGTGAGCATGCGCCAAGTCAACCCAAATAAAGCATCAAGGAGAAAACCAAAATAATGCTTCCAAACGATAAAAACAACGTATGATTTTTTCAAAGGCTCATTAAGGAATCTCAGTTATTTGAGACAAGTCATGCTACAGCAAAACCACTAAGCATACTATCAAAAATACATCAAGCATGACATGAAAAATCCTAAACCGCAGTCTACACAAGCTCCTTCTTGTACCACTTTTTTGCATAAAGCTTTTTCTCTTTTCCAACACCATTCAAACTTTTTAAGGACACTCTTTTGATGAAAACCAACATGGACCAGAGGTCCAAATATACCTTGATGCAAAGATAAAACAAGATCTGAACAAAAATCAAGGCGAAAAATGCAAGCTAAACGCAGTAGCAGAAAAAGAGAACACTCATTGAATGATAAGAGTGAAAACTAGAGTGTTCTTGGCAAATGAAAAGCGAGTTCATATCCTCCAAAAGAAACATGATGTGATCTAACCATTTATTGCATCAAACAAAACAAAAGAAAACTGAAAACAAAAACAACTGACGCTCCAAGAAAAACACATAGTGCATGAAGCAATAAAAATATAGTGTTTTGAAAGGCGACCTGATTTTTGCCGATGAAGAAGGGGGTGCCTCGGGGGCATCCCCAAGCTTTGACGCTTGTACTTCTTGGATATTTCTTGGGGTGATGCATGGGCATCCCCAAGCTTGAGCTTTTGTCCATTCTTCAACTCATCTCATCATTCTCCAATCCCTACACTTGAAAACTTCCTTCATACAAAACTAAACACAAATCTATTAGCAACATTAGTGTAGGTATAACATAGAATCAACCCTTTTTGCTTCAGGTTTCAACCTAAAACCACCACATATTAAGAATATACTACTGTAGCAACTTCCCCAAAAGTTCCGTGATCAAAAGAACTCAAAAAGAAAGCGATAAAGCGACAAACACAAATATTGGCAGAAATCTGTCAAAACAGAACAGCTGACAAAGGTCGAATTTTTGAGGGGTTTTATGTTGCTCAAATCAAAAAGTGTTCAACTAATGAAAGTTTGGATATAACCTGGGGCATATGAATAAGAAATCTCAGGTCCAAAAGATATACATAGAATTTATACGAATTTTTACGGTGCAGCACCGAAAACAGTTTCAGGACAGCAACATCCCAAAATCTTACCTCACTCAAATTAGAGGCTTCTCTTGGCACAACAACGAAATCAAAAGGATAAGGAGAGGTAATTACAGTAGTAATAACTTCCAAGACTCAAATAAAAGAAAAAGTACTGAAAATAAACAATGGGTTATCTCCCAAGAGTGCTTTTCTTTAACGCCTTTGAGCTAGGCGCAGTAATTTGCAAAGATGCTCATGTGGGCGCCATATAAGAGCTTGAGGCAAAGGCGCCATATAGTAACTTAAAGCAATAGAGAGCATCAACAAGCAAATATGAAAGATATTTAAATCTGAACCACTTCCTATGAAAAATAGTCTTGTAAAGAGACAAGTCGTGAAAGCACAAAGCAAAAAGCATAGGAAGGCAAAACAAGTACAACTTCAAGAATTGCAACATAAAGAGGGGAAACTCAATATTGTTGAGATCCATCAAACCATGTTTCCCTCTCTCATAATAACTTTCAGTAGCATCATGAATAGAATTAACAATATGACTATCACATAAAGCTTCCCTATCATGAGCCACATGCATAAAAGAATTAATACTCCCCACATGAACAATAGTAGTAGGAGCAGATTCAACAGAATAATTATTCTCATCACCATAATCATCAAAAATAGGAGGTATATTGTAATCATAACTAATTTTCTCCTCAAAAGTAGGTGAACTAAAAATATTATACTCATCATCATAACCATCATAAACTAGAGGCTTAGTATCATCACAAGCTAGAGAGCAACTATTTCGCAAAGCATATTCATCAAACATATCATCATAAGAAGGAACAGGGATAGCACTAATGGTACAACAATTATTAACCTTAGAATTGGTACCAAAAAGATTTTCAATATCAAAAGTAGAGTGCTTTTCCCAATCATGATCACTAACATAGGTAACAGGCATAGGAACATCATCCCAATCAGAATTATCATAATCTATAGCAGGATCATAACGCTTAGGGGAAGATACCGTGTCCTCTCGCCTTTTACTCCTCTTCTTCTTATTCTTCATACTCTTCTTACTCTCTCCTTTAGGAGGGAGAGACTTGAAGGGCATCTTCTCCACATAATCTGGTTTGCTGACAGGAACAACAGAAGAAACTTTGGAGGATTTCTCCTCTCTATTAATAAGATCAAAACATCTATTAGTCCTGTCATAGCTTGGCAAAACATCATGTTTTATAAGATCTTGTAAGTAAGTATTTGTGAGGCAATCTTTAGCACAATAGAGATGACAACCACGAAGGATGCTATTAATATCAACATCTCTCATATCAACCAAAGAAATCTTTCTAGATATCTCTTCACAATTCAAAAACAAAGTAAGCTCATCATACTGATTGAAAGTAATCTTATCATCACAATATAAATCTGTGGTACTCGTTTGATTAATTGGGCATTGAAAATTAAAGTGACCCTTTTTACCGCAAAGTTCACAAAGAAAAGGATAAAGCTCACAAACCCTTTCACCAAGCACATCTAGATCCTTGAGCCACATATTGGTTTCTTCATTCCCGTGAGTGATGCAATAATCTTCCTTGTTGTGACTCTGTTCACAAGGTCTATGTATTCCACAAAAATTAACATGCTTATAAGAAATAGGACTTTTAGAAGTTTGAGCATGTTTATTGCAATCATCAATAACAATATCACTTTCTATGCAAGTGTCCTTAAAAGGTTCATGATACACGTCCCCATTTCCTTTAGGAGCATTCATATGGGAAGCAAAGGCTTTAAAGCAATCAACCATAATTTGAGGATCAAGACCATATTTAGCACTAAGCTCTTGAAAATTAGCAGTTTCAGCGAAAGACTTAATGCAATCAAACTCGTAATTCATACCTGATCCTTTACCTTTGTCGCTATCCCAACCTTCAATATTGTTTTGAATTGTTTCAGCAGATCCCACTTGGTGTCAACATCTTTGCTTGTGAAAGACCCATCAAAGCATGCATCTAGATAGTCCTTGTAATATCCTGAAAGCCTTGCATAAAAATTATTAATAACAATATTACGGGGAAGATCATGAATAGGACATTTATGCATTAGTAACTTCAATCTTCCCCACGCTTGGGCAATGCTTTCTCCCTCATGAGGCCAAAAGTTATATATCCAATTACGATCTTTATGAATTTCACTTGGAGGATAAAACTTGGAATAAAAGAGAGGCACAATTTCCTCCCATGCAATAGATGGACCATCTTCAAGCAACCGATACCATTCCTGGGCTCTGCCTTTCAGTGATAAAGAGAATAGCTTCTTCTTAACTTGGTTTATTGAAATACATGCACACTGGAACAACTCGCATAATTCATGTATAAAAAGCAAATGATCACCACGATGGACAGTTCCATCTCCTAAATAGCAGTTATCCCTGACATGCTCAACAATCTTCGTAGGTATTTTAAAAGGATGAGGAGCACAAGCATCATTAGAAACATCACATATGGGAGATAAAATATTATCAGAACAAACTTTCTCCACTAAAGCTGGGGAACTAAAAATATCATACTTAACAAAACCAGCTTCTCCAAGCTTAGACTTTTCCATAGCATTAGCAATAACGGGATTCAAAGCATTCGTACTAATAACATTGCTATGCGAAATAGCCTCCAAAGGATTTTCAATTTTCTCATCAAATCTAAACTCAGGAAAAAGACTAAAGAACTCTTTGTTTTCCATTAAGCCTAACTAGTGAAAATAAAAACAAGAAACAAAAAGATATAATTGCAGAATCTAAAGGAAATAACTCAGAGCACTCACACAGGAGGATGCGAGTACCTTTTACCTTACCTCCCCGGCAACGGTGCCAGAAAAGAGCTTGATGTCTACGCACGCGTCTGTTCTTGTAGACAGTGTTGGGCCTCCAAGTACAGAGGTTTGTAGAGCAGCAGCAAGTTTCCCTTAAGTGGATCACCCAAGGTTTATCGAACTCAGGGAGGAAGAGGTCAAAGCTATCCCTCTCAAACAACCCTGCAATTACGATACAGAAAGTCTCTTGTGTCCCCAACACACCCAATACACTTGTCAGATGTATAGGTGCACTAGTTCGGCGAAGAGATAGTGAAATACAAGTGGTATAGATGATTATAAGTAGTAAATGCAATCTGGAATAAAAATGGCAGCAAGCAAACAAGTAACAAAACAGCAAGTAAACGGTATGCAAAGCTTGGAAACAAGGCCTAGGGATCATACTTTCAGTAGTGGACACACTCCCAACAAATATAACATAATTGAACAAATAAATAACTTCTCTTCACTATGGTACTCTGAATTACTCTCCTATTGAATAACACTAATCATTGCGTAGGGCTACGAAGCACTCCTCAAAGTTCATCAAGTACTTGACAAACACCACTCATAGAGATATCCAAATCAAAGCACAACTCAAGATAGATATTATTGCAACTTAGACCAAGTACTAACACGGTGCACACACTGTCAACATTACACCATGAAAGGAGGAATAGATCACTTCAATACTATCATAGTGATAATTATTCTCATAATCCATAAAAGATCACAATCGTAGCCTAGACCAAGTACCACCACGATGCACACACTGTCACCGTTACACCATGGCAGGAGGAATAGATTACTTTAATAACACACTAGAGTACACATAATGAAGAAGAGTAACATCTACTTATTCAACATGATACAAAGCTCACGATCACATAAAGATCACATCATGGGAGAGAGAGGTGAACCACATAGCTACCGGTAGAGCCCTCAGCCCCGGGGGTGAACTACTCCCTCCTCATCATAGGACACAGCAAGGTTGATGGAGATGGCTGTGAGGTCGATGGAGACGGCAGAGACGGCGATGGAGATCGATGGAGATGGCTCGGGGGGCACTTCCCCGTCCCGGCAGGGTGCCGGAACAGAGACTTCTGTCCCCCGAAATTTGGCTTCGACGGCGGCGGCGCTGCGGAACTGTTCTGAAAATTTCGCCGACTCCCCTAGGGTTTTCCGTCCCGAGGCTTTATATAGGCGAAGGGGCATCATCAGGGGGCTTCCATGGCCTTCTCCCACATAGGGGGCGCAGCCAGGAGCTGGACCGCGCCGCCCTGGTGTGAGGCTGGCCCCTGGCCCCCCTTCGGCTCTCTTTCGGTCCTCGTCCTTCGTCCGGGAAAAATAGGAGTTCTGGAACTTGTTTCGTCCAATTCCGAGAATATTTCCTGTGTAGCATTTCTGAAACACAAAAACAGCAGAAAACAAGGAACTGGCACTGTGGCATCTTGTCAATAGGTTAGTTCCGGAAATCGCATAAAAACGCCCCGAAGTGTAACGAAACACAAGGCAAATGGTGTAAAAATAAGCATGGAGCATCAAAAATTATAGATACGTTTGAGACATATCAGGCCATGAACGCCCTACCTCCTCATTTATTATCTAGATTAGTAATAGAATAAATTTTATATTTGTGTGTCTTGCTTCTCGCGAGACAAAGTTATGGTCACATTATTATTATGAATGTATTATTCTTGTTTATTCTTGATGATTATTTAAATGAGCATTTATAAACATTAAATATTAACTATCCAAGATAAATAATGACTTCATAATAAATGACACTACTATTAATAGTCAAACTTTATGATTAAGTACGTGTGAAAATTTCATATTTATGAAATGTATTGTTGCTAGGTATTTGATCTTTCTGTAATACAAATCATGTTTCGTTTGATGAAATGACTCAAACTCTGAGATATGGAGAGTATGCCTAATTGTTGATAACATGCAGGTGATTTTAACATAGGAAAAGGAATGTACTTTAAATTGTATTATACATGACGATGTATAGTGAAAGGATCTTATGGGGCGACTAGAGAGGGTGAATAGGCGCTAAACCAATTTTTAGTCTTTTACAATTTTATAGTTTGACACAAAGATAAATTCACTAGATGTGAAACTAGATGAATTCCCCTACTAGTGACAAGCAGGCATACAACAAGTAAATAACAAGATATAAGTAAGGGAACAAAATAACCGGGGAATGGAGAGCGGAGACACAAGGATGTATCCCTATAGTTCCTTCCTTTTGAGGGGAAGTACGTCTATGTTAGAAAGGTGTGGCGACATGGAGTCCACCAACGCCACGA
This sequence comes from Dactylis glomerata, assembly GCA_007115705.1. Classification (NCBI taxonomy): domain Eukaryota; kingdom Viridiplantae; phylum Streptophyta; class Magnoliopsida; order Poales; family Poaceae; genus Dactylis; species Dactylis glomerata. The sequence goes on from QXEO01000493.1 coordinate 1,446,215, forward strand.
AGGCTCACCTTTTTCTTTGGTGAGCAAGCCATGAAGGCTAGCTCGGTTCCACTAAGTGGTGGTCTTGAGGGCGACAACTGAAACCCTTTCACGAAAGTTGGGGCATGACTCCACAGCTCAACTAGAGGCTCCCAACAAGTACCATGAAGCTTTTACATGGAGGAAGCTTCGAGGTGACCTCTTTTTCCCAAAGGCAAGATCCACGGAGGAAAGGTAGGGAAATTACAAATCACTTGGGTAGGATTATAGATCTAGGGCTCCTCTCTCAAACTACCAATTCTTGGGGGATTTGGTTGGATAGAGAGAAAGATCTATGAAGCTTGAAGCACTTGAATCCATGGAGGAGAGAGAAAAGTCAAGGTAAACTCTTGGGGAAGAAGACCTCTCCTTTATATAGGCAGACTACATTTATTACCATTGCAGCGACACAAGCGGTACTACCGGCCGGGGGGCAGTAGCGTCACAAGGCCATTGAGTTTGAAATCTAGTAGATTCTTCAAGGGGCCGGTAGTACCACTGCCCTCAGCGGTAGTACCAGCCGAGTCTTCGTCTTCAACCGAAAGGGGTTGAGCGGTAGTACCGGTCCACTACCGGTGGGAAGTACCACTTAATTTTAGGGTAGTACCGGTCCACAACCGAGAGAGCAGAAACTTCCTGACCGATACTAGCCCGGTACTTCAGAGCGGTAGTACCGCTCCCGTAGGGGCAATGGTACTGCCGCTAATAAACTACCGGCCTGCATCCATCTTGCGCAGAAAAACCTTGAGCGGTAGTACCGGCCGCATGGCGGTACTACCGGTTGCCTTAAAACCTTTGCTTGAAAGATGCCCGCCAGAACTTTACTAGTTGTAAGTCTCATACCCCGTTATTAATAGTACCTTCCACCACGCACTACTCAACTTTAGAATTACCATAGATTTTCATTGTGTGCATATAGTTTCAACCAAGTGCTCGTAAAGGGGTATTTCCATGCCACCTGTACATAGTGCCTTTTGGATTTTCATCTTCATGCAAAGGCAATACATACCGGGACGACAGGACAACAGACAAATGAACTCCTTTTAAAATACCAACTGAGTAGTAAATTAAACATGTTTAAGCTAATGAGGAAGTCCATGCTGAAACTTATACCATGATTACGCATGGATTTGGTTAGCGGCCCAATGCTCTTCTCTAACAAATATGCACACTCGATTCTTTAACATGATAACCGCCACTCATTTCACACCGAAAAGATATGCATAACCCAAAGTGTATGACAACAAATTAATGAATGTTGAAAGTCTTGTTCCATGACAGCATGGTTTAACTTAACCCCAACTAATAAAATGACAAACATGCAACTTACATAAATAAACTCCACCGTAGACTGCTACTTTCCCATGAGCTTCGAATTGCACAATAAAAATAAGTATGATTTTGAATGCAAAGACATGGCACATATACTATACTTGGAATAGAATTTTTTCTATGTAGGGAGGTATGGTGGAGATTTTGCAAAAAGTATGGCTCACGGTATTTTGATATACAAGTCTTTTGCTTGCTTTTTCTTTTCTTGGCCATTGGAAAGGTATAAAGTCGCAAGCATGCATAATGTACATAATGCTACACATTGATTAATGAACTAAGTAACTCAAAGTTAACCATCAATACGCAAATAAGAAATAGCACTAAATACGGCACTAGCAAATTACTATTCACTCAAAGCATATGAAGCATAGAACATAAGCATTACTTGTATTGCTATCTCCCTTTCCTTCCCAACTTTTTCTCTTATTTCCTATAGTAGCTTTCTTATAAATATAAATTATACCTACAGGTGGTGGTCTATTTATTCAAAACAAAGATGCACACAAAAAATTAAAAACTAGATGCAGACGCTCCAAGTTTATGCAACGGTAAAGTGGTGCTTAAAAAACAAGGCAAGAATAGTATGCGAACCGAGGAGTTTATAGGTCCAGCGGGTTGCCATGGGGCATCCCCAAGCTTATGGTGTTATCCATTGCTTATATGAATCCTTGCTCGATGATTATTTCTTCCTTGTGAAAAAACTTCACCACAAAACTATTTCCCATCTCTTTTCTAGAGTGGTTGACATTAGAGGGAGCAAAGATAATATGTGTGCTGCAAAGGAAACCCCAAAAAAATTTGATGCAAACTTTCCAGAGATTGTATTAAGTTTCCAACATTCACTAAATATCAAAAGACTCAACAAGAATCATCTTGACTAGTTGGACGCCCGTGCGTTGCCACGGTCCTTCAATTTTTTTTCTCACCACATATTAAAATATGGTATATAATGCATGTGGAAGTTTGTATAGCCTGGTTGTATTTTTTTTACATGTAGCTACATATTATTATGAAAGCTTTAAAGTTCCATTTTCCTCGGAGTGTATTTTGAAAAGAAAAAAAATTGTGGGTTATATGAATAGAAAGAAATTCCCCATGATCTCTTATTTGCTTTGGAGAATGGCAGTGCTACCTGAAGGTCGCTCGTGATCACAGTCAAAATTTCGACAGATACTATGACATCTCCATTTGTCAAAAGTGTCATGCCGGAGAAGAAAATCAGAGATTGACCACTGGCATGCGCACTCCAAATCCTCTCTCTCCCTCCTCCCCCACCAACAATGCCGGCCGGACCACCTGCCACTTTCACTACCGCATGAGGACGGCAGTGCTCCCACAACTGCCTTGCCGTTCTTCCCTCCTCGAAGCTCCACGTCTGCCGCCCCAGCCATCTCTTAAAAGTTGCTATGTGTTATATGAATAGTACCAAAACCAAAACTGAATAGTATATATCTTTTGTCTGCTCATTCTGTGGAGAATTAGTGAGCTTGTCACGTAGACAAGGATCCAAGTTATTTAGACAGCAACAAATTTAAGTAAGTGTGAAACATTGTAAAGAATGGCTAACATCCATGTTATTTACAAATTTGCACTTTTTGTTAAATACAAATTTGCACTTTTTGTTAAAGTTACTATGTGTGATGCTTTTAGCTGATGTGTGAGCATGTCATGATTAGTAAGACATATTGACTGTACAACCTTAGAAGGAGATAAAACTCTACTGTTTCAATATCTAAAATGATCAGTATTCAGTAGATACAAGAAGAGAAATCACACATATAATTTATTAACAATGGACTAAGAAAAGTAGAAAACTAATGCTACAATTGAATCCTACAAGAAAAGCTTGTTAATGCCAAATAAAGGCAGGACATATGAAGACCTTGGTAATATAACACAATGATTCAAAAGAGATATGCACCAGGGCGAGGCATTGCAATGGATTCAGCGCAAGGGGTGTTCCGCTTTGCTGCGAGCCATGCGTTGCGCCGAGCCCGCATCGCTTGCCTTTCCTCGGATTGTATGCTCTGCCTACGAGCTCTTCGACGGACGTTCATTTCTTGCCTCTCCTCTGCTGGCTTATTTTTACTGGCTTCCCTTCTGCGGGCATTCATCTCTTGCCTCTCATTGGGTGTCAGATTTTTCCTAGCCGTCCTTTGGCTTGCATTTCTCTCTTCATCGGTTTTATTTTGCCTAATTGCTCTTCGGCGTGCATTCATTTCCTCTCTTTGCTCGGGTGTCAGCCTATCTCGTCGTGCTTTATCACGGTTCCTCCTTTGTAGATTTTTATCATGTGTAACCCTTGTATTAGAAACAATATGTTCAGGAAACCTTGATGTTCCATGATGTGTTCTAGGGCTTTCTGCAAGGTCGATGTGTTATTTGTTAATTCAAAGCACCTGATATGAAGCAATTTACTAAGTTCATGGTTAGTTACAAATCAAAATATATAGATCACCATACTCCAATGGAAAAAATGTCGTGTGAATACATACCATCTATTATTTCCACATGTTCTCCTGACTCCAACGTTTGTGAGTGTTTTGGCTATTGGAGGCACTGTGTTGTTGGATGGTTCACACATGAAAATATCACACGGTTGTACCACCACAGTTGTTAAGATTATTGCAGGCTCGGTTACAAAGTATCAAGTAAGATCGCGTGTCTACAAATTTTGTTAGAAAATACACACCTTTTTACCCAATTATTAGACAACTATTTTCTACCATGTGACATCTTATAAGCATGTTTTGCATGGAATTTTCAACAACCTTTGATCATTCTGAACACCATGGTTCATAATAAACAAAGATAAAAGTGTGTTGTGAGGGATTGGCGAAAAATATGCAGCAAGTGTGGTTATTATTCAGGACCATTTTTCTGGAGACCTGACCAATCCAGGAAAAGCGAAGGCAAAATCAGAAGTAGTATGCCAATACTTCACGAGGGATGGAGCACGGGCATATTGCAAACATTGCAGCAAAGACTACGCAGCTGACTCAAGAAAACATGGCACACTTGGATCTAATTCCATCGTGATTTCTTAGAAGGGATTAAATCAATAGCTGATTGCAGGCTTGTAGCTAATTCCTAATCTGATTGTTTGAAGGAACACTAAGACATGCATCTAGCGTCCTATCCATCGCATATGAACTGTATCACGGATGAACTGTATGAGCGTCCTTCTTGGAATTAGCTAATTCCTAATTTGATTGCATTGTTTGAAGGAACACTAAAACATGCATCTAGTGTCCTATCCATCGCGGATGAACTGTATGAGCGTCTTTCTTGGAATTAGCTAATTCCTAATCTGAATACACGAGATGATATACGTGGATAAAAGAAAGGCAAACCTGAACCATCCTCGGCTCCTAGCGTCCTATCCATCGCAGATGAACTGTATGAGCGTCACGACAGCTAGCCCTTAAACCTGAATGTTCAATTTTGGGGGCGCCGAAACTGTATGAGCGTTGGGAGCGCCGGAACTGTATGAGCGTCACGGGGCAGCAGTAGTCACCAGGGCACGTGCTACCACTGCAGTGGGCGTCTTCCCTGTGGATGTGGCGCCGCCGTCCGGATCGCGACCGAGTTGCCGGAGGGACGAGCCGCCGGAGGAGCTGTGTCGGTAGTCGGCCACGCCGACCTCTCCGCTCCAGAGCTCGCGCCGTTGGGGAGCAGCGATCAATTCCTCTCCTCTTCTGATACCGACAGATCGAACAACGGCGGGCGGCGATCAAGCCCTTTCCTTATTGAAACACAGGAGGATAGTAGAAGGGAGCAACCGTAACAGAACCAGAAATAAATCGTGGGTTATGGAGGCCTCGCAGGTTAACGCTGTGGACGGACGTACTACCAACCATGACTAACCATCACCACCGCAGGTAGCAAATTAATAGTATAGATAGATACTCAAATAAATGCTCAAAACAACAAAAGACAGAATCTGCCAATAAAAACAACAGCAGTATGGCGAATTTTTTTGCCCCCCTTAAACATGTCACGAATTTTTTCTATAGTTTTATTCAGGTAGAGGATGAAAAGTTGCAATTTATATAAATATCATAGGTTTATAGGAGTTACATAAAAAATATGAAAAACCGTGCACTAAAAAGTGCTGTGCAGATTTCAGCAACTCTGAACAAGTATTGCAATATTAAAACACCCAAGATGGGTAAAACTTGGCACTTTATTTTTGCTACATCAGACACACTAAAACAAACTTTATTGATACAAAAAGGACACAAAAAGAAGACACAAAGAAAATTACTCTCTTTCAAGAGCAATGAAAACAAAATTGAAAAAAGTAAATACTACCGGTTTGCCTCCCGTAAAGCGCTTTCTTTATAGCCATATAGCTAGGCTTCGTACCTTTTTCTTTCAAGATGGGCAAGTGTCATGAGGGAACTTGTACTTCTGAACATTCACCTTATTCCTTGGAAAGTGCTCCATACACTTCTTGTGAGGGAATTGGAACTTCACATTCCCTTTTTTGGAATCAATAACTACAACTGTAGTTCTCAAGAAAGGTCTCCCAAGGATTATAGGACTTGAGGTATTGGTCCTCATGTCCATAATGATAAAATCAATAGGTACAAAAGTTATATGGATTTCAATCATAACATCATTTATTCTACCTAAAGCATGCTTGGTAGAATCATCAGCAAGTAATAAATCAATGTCACATTTTTCTAGTTTCTTGTCAAGATCAAGTAAATCATATAATTCTTTTGAGAGAATGTTAACACTTGATCCCAAGTCTAAGATAGCATGATGTGACTCTTTTCCTACAGCAATAATTATTTTTGGGATCCACACATCCCCAAGCTTAGGTGGTATCATAGCATCATTATTATAGCGTCGTATCTTTTCTTTAATGACATGATTGGCTATATAGGATCCAAAACCGGTTTGATGAACATTAAAAGAAGGATCATTAGCACAGCTTTGCAATATATTAATAAGTTCATTCAAACTACATTTATCGAGATCAAGTAGAGGTTCTTTAATATTATCGCTGAGCATGTTTAGTTCCTCTAGTTCTTTTTCTTCCACAACCATAATAGATTCTTTTTGCTCTTCCTTCATTTGGTGCAATATTTCACATGATCTTTCAATTATATCTTTCACATATTTAATGGATTCCTCATTATTTTTCTCTTGCATATGATTTTTAATGACAACAATTTCTCTAGTTAAATGATCTACCTTTTCATTTAAAGCATCAAATCTCTCAAATTTAGCAATAAACTCTTTATTAAGTTCCTTTTGAGCAGATATGAAGGATCTCATGGTATCCTCTAGATCATTAGAAATATTATTACCACTTGTATACTTATTAGGAACAAATGGGGGGTTTTGCATATTGATTGTTGTAAATGTTGTTGTACCCATTATTCCCAAAGTTTCTAATATAATTGATGTTTATATTTTCAAGATTATTCTCAACAAGATCTTGTAATGGAACATTATCAACATTTTGTTTAGATATATATGAATAGACAACATCAACTTTAGAGGTCAAGGAATCTACTTCCTCAACAGAGTTGACCTTCCTACCTGAGGATGGCACCCTCTCAGTGTGCCATTGGCTGAAACTTTGTAGCATATTTTCAAGAATTGCTTTAGCTTCATTAACAGTTTTAGTCATAAAAGCTCCTCCCCTAGCGGAATCTAGCATACTCCTAGATATATAGTTTATATATACCATTATAGAAAGAATGTAAAACCGTCCACTCATTCACTCCATGTGATATGCAAGTGCGTAGCATGATTTAAATATCTCCCAAGTTGTTGCTACATGTTCATTATCATTTTGCTTGAAAGAAAGTATGTTATTTCTATTTTGCAAAATTTTAACGGGAGGATAATATTTCTTGATAAAAGCTTCTCTAAGATTATCCCAAGAATTAATACTACCATTAGGTAATGAAAGTAACCAATCTTTAGCTTTTCCTCTTAGAGAGAACATGAATAATTTCAGCTTGACAATATCATTTTCAACATTTTTAAACTTTTGCATATCACAAATCTCGCAAAAATCATGCAAATGCATAGAAGCATCCTCACTAGCACTACCGCCAAACTGATCTTTAGAAATTAAATTAAGTAGCCCAGGACTAACTTCAAATGAATCAGCCTTTATTTTAGGAGATGTGATAGGACTAGCAATGAATTGTGCATTAGGCACATCAGTGAAGTCACATAACTTGGTTGTTTGATCACCCATATTTTTTAACAGAAGTACTACACTATTTTTTGGGTTTTATGCGTGTAAGTGAAAACAAAAAAGAACAAAAAAGACAAAAACAAGAAAAGGAGAATTGCTTTGCAAATCTAGAAGAACGAGAAGACTCACAGTGGATTTACCTCCCCAAGGTTAGGTGATTGCATGGCGCGCGAAGAAGATCTTGCGTCGGAGAATTGACTTCCCTCGATGAAGCTAGCAGTTGTGAATGCTTTCCTTTGTTCCCCAGCAATGACGCAAGAAAATAGTCTTGATGACACTAAGCAAGGTGCCAACTCGTTTGGACTCCAAGTGCAAAATGTTGTGGCATGAGTAAACTTTCCCCACGAGGAAACTTGAGGTTTATATCAAACTCTCGGAGAACAGTCAAAAAAGCTCTCTTTGTTCTTCGTCAAGCAACCTACAAAACAATTTTCTTGTCTTGTGTCCCCAACTCCATCGAGTGGTTGTCAAGCACAAGGTGTGAATGTAAGTAAAATAAATACGAAGATTCAATCAAATAAATAACAATTTCAATAAAATAAAATAAATATGATTCGTGTAAGGTAAACTAAGCTAATATGCAACTAGGATAATGTGGTAAAGGTGTTTTTGGGTTTTATATGTGAATGTGATAATGTAAATATGTTTTTGTATGTTCAAAATTAATTAGTGCTGAAAATAAAAGTGCAAATAAAAGTGTTGGAAAGGTGTTTCTTATGATTAAAACTGGACCGGGGTTCATGGGTTCACTTGTCTACTCTCTCATAATGTTGTGGTGGCATTAAGCACAAGATAGATGACCAAAACATTGACATCATTTTTATCATGTTAACTTGATAATATTCGTATGGGCATCATGTCCTAATTTAAAGATGATGCAACACATCTTACTTATATTCCACTAGATAGGAATACACTTCAAGCAATCTAGTATTAAGAATTAACAGAGTATAGCCTTAGGTACTTTGATATGATGTTGAACATCAAATATGCTACCGCTTTGAAATATTACAACAGAACTATGCCTACGAATATAAGTTGGAATTCTCAGCTGTCACTAAGAAATTATAACACATACATTCTTTTTTTCCCTAGTGAGGTAACCGTAGAAAGGTAAAACACCATAGAAGATCATGAATACTGTCACTATCCAATCACTACTACCTAGTTACTCAATCTAATACACACCATCCCCCTTTCGCGCTCTTACATACATGTTGGATCAAAATAAGTAATAAAGAATAGGGTAATAATATGCATATACTCATACATCAAGAACATAATAACACATCACATCTCATTGATCATCCAATAAAATAAAAATCCACCACATAGGAATTACATAATATGCACCATAATCATGTTGGACAGCTCATATGGCATCTAAACATTGAAGCATAAGAAAGAGATAGAACAAGCTACTGCCACAAACCTATAGTACAGAGGTGGAATACTCCCTCTTCAGGGCGGTGTTGATGGTGTTGATGTCGGAGAGGTTGAAGAAGCGTTCAGGGGCGGCTCCGGTAGTGTTTCCCCCTCCAATATTCGCTGGAACAGCCTCTATTTCTGTGTTTCATGTTTCTCTGCCGCCTCCTGATACGTCCATTTTGCATCACTATTTTGTATCATAATTTACTATTATTCATTGATATATTTCATATTTAGAGATGATACTTATGTTGTTTCCTCTGTTTTTACATGTTTGATGATCGTTGGAGGATTTATTGCCAGAGTCAGGATTCTGCTGGAAAAGGGCCGTCAAGATACCATATTTCGGAATATCATGAAAATTCCAGAAAATTATATGTTGCCAAAAGACTCAGGAAGCCAGAAGGAGGAGGCGAGAGGAGCCAAGGGGTAGGCTCACACGTAGGGGACGCGGCCTGGCCCCTGGCCGCGCCGGCCTACTGTGAGGCCACCCTAGCCCACTTCAGGTCTCGCCCCTGCGCGTACTTCATCATCCCCGAAAACCTAAGTCAGGGGGGTTCAGAGAGAGACACCGCCGCCTTTGCAGGGCGGAAAACACCAGGGAGAGAAAAGCTCTCCGGCAGGCAGAAATCTGCCGGGGAAATTCCTTCCCGGAGAGGGGAGATCGTCGCCATCATCATCACCATCGCACCGGACTTCATTGGGATCATCATCATCATCTCCATCACCAGCACCTTCATCTCCACCATCACCACGCCATCCCGCTGTAACATCTTGAGTTGAATCTTGTCAAATTCTTAGGGGAAACTTTCCCGGTGTTGATTACTCTTGTGGTTGATGCTATTGAGTGGAACCGTTGAATTAAGGTTTACGTTCAGATTGTTATTTACCATTATTTCACCTCTGATCATGATCCATATGATGTCTTGTGAGTAGTTCATTTAGTTCTTGAGGACACGGGAGAAGTCAAGATGTTAGTAGTGGATTATTGTTAAGTAATATTTAGTGGTTTGATATTTATTTGTTGTGGTGTTATTTCACTAGTGGTGTCATGTGAATGTCGACTATATGATACTTCACCATTTATGGGCCTAGTGAGATGCATTGTGTATTTGGCTACCAATTGTGGGGTTGCTGGAGTGACAGAAACCTAAACCTCCGTTGGGAAACCATTGCACCAGGGAGCGTAGGATCTTAGAGTTTAAGGCTGTGGATAGATTTATCTTAATTACTTTCTTGTATTTGCGGATGCTTGCAAGGGGTATAATCATAAGTGTGTATTTATCCTAGTAAGGGTAGTGCGCTAGCACAGGTTCACCCCCATAACACTTATCAAACCAATAAAGATTATTTAGCGGCATGAAGCGAAAGCTCTTGACAGAAACTCCCGTGTGTCCTCGAGAACGTTTGGTTATCATAAGTTACACAACCGGCTTGTCCTTTGCTAAAGAAGGGATTGGGCCACTTGCTGCAATTATTATTACTGTCTTTTATTTACTCACACTTTATTTATTTGTATTACCAAATACCCCTGAAAACCCGTTTGCTAGTATTTATAGTGAATCCTTGATCAAAACCACTTGTCAACACCTTCTGCTCCTCGTTGGGTTTGACACTCTTATTTATCGAAAGTACTACGATACACCCCCTATACTTGTGGGTCATCAAGACTATTTTCTGGCGCCGTTGCTGGGGAGTGAAGCGCTATTGAAGAGTGGAATTGGTAAAGGTAACCGTCGCTGTGAGTATTGTTTTTATTTTTGTCTTTTACTTTTATTTTATTTTGCTATGGAGAATTCTCCATTTGGTTTCCTATTTGGGAACACTTCTACCACTGCTGCCCATGTGGATGAACCACCACCGCCACCTGCTGAATTAGATCCTTTTAAAATACCTATGAAAATTGTTGAGTGTGTTATGGATAACTGCTATTCAGGAGATGGAACTGTCCATCCGGGTGATCACTTACTATTTATACATGAATTATGCGAGTTGTTCAAGTGTGCAGGTATTTCACCGAGCCAGGTTAAGAGGAAGCTATTCTCTTTATCATTGAAAGGCAGAGCTGAGGAGTGGTATCGACTGCTTAAAGATGGTCCATTTATTGCATGGGAGGAAATTGTGCCTCTCTTTTATTCCAAGTTTTATCCTCCAAGTGAAATTCATAAAGATCGTAATCGGATATATAACTTTTGGCCTCATGATGGAGAGAGTATTGCCCAAGCGTGGGGGAGATTGAAGTTACTAATGCTCAAATGTCCCATTCATGAGCTCCCCAATAATATTGTTATTGATAATTTTTATGCGAGGCTTACTCTTCCTGATAAGGATCATTTGGATGCTTCTTGCTTTGGATCATTTACTCTATGAAAGAAGATGCTAAGTGGAAACTTCTTGACCGTATCCAAGAGAATGCTGAAGGATGGGAAAACAACAAAGGTAGGAAGTCAGGTATAAATTATGATTATGAATGCATTAAAACTTTTATGGGAACCGATGACTTTCATAGTGTTAGCATTGCTTATGGTATTGATTCTCAAATACTTGCTAACTGTTTTAAGGCCTTTGCTTCGTATCTTGATGTTCCAAAGAATGGTTGGAACAAATATCATGCACCTTATAAAGATTCCATTAGTCATATTCCTGCAGCAGCTACTGAAGTTTGTACTATTGATAGCATTGTGCCTGAACCTTATTTTGAGAAGACACCTTTCCCTGCTAAGGTAAAAAAAAGTATTCTACTTTGGTAAGTGTGTCTAATAAAAGTACTAAGAAAGCTGTAGAGCCTGATGAGCAAATTACTACTAAGTCTCCTGTAGCTATATTGAAGGACCTTGTTACGAAAGATGTAGGGGATGAATATATTCTCTTTTGTGAAGATGCTTCTAACATTCTCTCGCATCCTAAAAGGCATAGGAAAACAAGTGTTCCTGTTATTTCTGTCAGGATTGGATATCATTGCTATTATGGTTTATGCGACATTGGTGCTAGTGCAAGTGCCATTCCCTTAGAGCTTTACCAAGAAATTATGCATGAGATTGGCACTTGTGAACTTGAAGATATTGATGTGGTTGTTCAGCTTGCTAACAGAGAGACTGTTTGGCCTCTTGGTATTGCTCGAGATGTGGAAGTCCTATGCGGTAAGACTAAATACCCCACTGATTTTCTAGTACTTGGTAAGGAGGCTAGTAAAGCTTGTCCTATTATTTTTGGTAGACCCTTTTTGAATACTTGTGGTGCTGTGATAGACTGTAAGAAGGAGAAAATTTTCACTAAGTTTAATGGAGAGTCTTATGAGTTTAATTTTTCCAAGTTTGCTAAGACTTCTTATGAAAGTAACATGCCTAATGAAAATTTTCGAGTTGAACAGCTTGCTTCTATTGCTCTTGCTCCTAATAATGCTTTGCAGCAATTCATGGAAGATCATGAAAGTGATTTTTTCAGTAAGGAAAGAAAAGAGATTGACGATATTTTTCTTCATCAACAACCGCTGATTAAGCACAATTTACCTGTGGAGGATCTTGGTACCACTTTGCCACCTAAAGAAGACCCTGTTTTCGAATTAAAACCTTTACCAGATGGTCTTAAATATGCCTATATAGATGATAAGAAAATATATCCTGTTATTATCAGTTCTAAACTTTCAGGAAAGGAAGAAGAAAGGTTATTGGAGATATTGAGGAAACACCGAGGAGCTATGGGATATACTCTTGATGATTTTAAAGGGATTTGTCCCACTTTATGTCAGCATGCTATTAACATGGAGAAAGACGCGGAGCCGGTTGTGGAGCATCAATGCCGCTTAATTCCCAAGATGAAGGATGTGGTAAGAAATGAGGTATTAAAGCTCCTTGATGCTGGTATTATTTATCCTATTGCTGATAGTAGATGGGTTAGTCCTGTTCATTGTGTTCCTAAGAAAGGAGGTATGACTGTCGTACCTAATGAGAATAACGAGCTTATTCCTCAGAGGGTAGTAGTTGGTTATAGGATGTGCATTGATTATAGAAAGGTTAACAAAGTTACTAAGAAAGATCATTACCCCTTACCGTTTATAGATCAAATGTTAGAGAGGTTATCTAAGAAGACGCACTTTTGTTTTTCTTGATGGTTATTCTGGTTTCTCTCAAATTGCTGTTAGAAAGGAAGATCAAGAGAAAACCACTTTCACTTGTCCTTATGGAACTTATGCTTATAGACGCATGCCTTTTGGTTTATGCAATGCTCCTGCTACTTTTCAAAGATGCATGTCTGCTATTTTTCATGGTTTTTGTGAAGAAATTGTGGAGGTTTTCATGGACAATTTTTTCATCTATGGAACTTCTTTCGATAATTGTTTGCACAATCTTGATAAAGTTTTGCAGAGATGTGAAGAAACTAATCTTGTTCTGAATTGGGAAAAATGCCATTTTATGGTGAATGAAGGAATTGTCCTTGGACATAAAATTTCTGAAAGAGGTATTGAAGTTGACAGAGCAAAAGTTGAGGCAATTGAGAAAATGCCCTATCCAAGGGATGTTAAAGGTATTCATAGTGTTCTTGGTCACGCTAGTTTCTATAGGAGGTTTATTAAAGATTTCTCTAAGATTTCAAAGCCTCTTACTAATCTTCTTCAAAAAGATGTGCCATTTGTCTTTGATGATGATTGTAAGGAAGCTTTTGAAACTCTTAAGACGGCTTTAACTACTGCTCCTATTGTTCAACCACCTGATTGGAATTTACCCTTTGAAATTATGTATGATGCTAGTGATTTTTCTATTGGTGCTGTTCTTGGACAGCGCATAGACAATAAGTTGAATGTTATTCATTATGCTAGTAAGACTCTTGATGCTGCTCAGAAGAATTATGCTACCACTGAGAAAGAGTTTCTTGCTGTTGTTTTTGCATGTGATAAGTTTAGATCTTACATTGTTGATTCTAAAGTTACTATTCATACTAATCATGCTGCTATTAGATATCTTATGACTAAGAAGGATGCTAAGCCTAGGCTTATTAGATGGGTGTTACTTTTACAAGAATTTGATTTGCATATCGTAGATAGGAAAGGTGCTAAAAATCCTGTTGCTGACAACTTGTCTGGATTGGAAAATATTTCTTTCGATCCTATTCCTGTTAATGATAGTTTTCCAAACGAGCAGTTGCCTTCTATAAATGTAACTTCACGAGACCTTCCTTGGTATGCTGATTATTCTAACTTTATTGTTTCCAAGTATTTGCCTCCAACTTTTACAGCTCAGCAAAGAAGAAAATTCTTCTATGATTTATGAGGCATTACTTTTGGGATGACCCACACTTATATAAAGAAGGAGTTGATGGTATTATGCGAAGATGTGTTCCGGAATATGAGCAACAAGAGATATTAAGAAAATGCCATGGCAATGCTTATGGAGGACATCATGCTGGAGATAGAACAGCACAAAAGGTTCTACAATCAGGTTTTTATTGGCCAACCCTCTTTAAAGATGCTAGAAGGTATGTTTTATCTTGTGATGAATGTCAAAGACTTGGTAATATTTCTAGACGAAATGAAATGCCTATGAGTTACACTCTTGTTATTGAACCATTTGATTGTTGGGGATTTGACTTTATGGGTCCTTTTCCTCCTTCAAAAGGCTATACTCACATACTTGTTGTTGTTGATTATGTTACTAAGTGGGTAGAAGCCATACCTACAAAGAGTGCCGATGGTGAGACCTCGTTAAAAATGCTTAAGGACGTTATTTTTCCTAGGTTTGGTGTGCCTAGATATCTTATGACTGACGGAGGTTCTCATTTTATTCATGGCGGTTTTAGAAAAACTCTTGCTAGATATGACGTTAATCATAGAATTGCTTCTGCTTATCATCCCCAAACTAGTGGGCAGGTAGAGCTTTCAAACAGAGAGATCAAGTCTATCTTGCAGAAGACTGTCAATAGATCTAGGAAAAACTGGGCTAGCAAGTTAAATGATGCATTATGGGCTTATAGAACTGCTTATAAGAACCCCATGGGCATGTCTCCTTACAAAATGGTTTATGGAAAAGCGTGTCACTTGCCCTTAGAATTAGAACACAAAGCTTTTTGGGCAGTGAAAGAGCTTAATAGGGATTTTAAACTAGCCGGTAAGAAAAGGTTACTTGATTTGAGTTCTCTAGATGAGTGGAGAAATGAAGCCTATGAGAATGCCAGACTTTTCAAAGAGAAAGTCAAACAATGGCATGATAAGAAAATTCTTAAAAGAGAGTTTCATGTTGGTGAGAAAGTTCTATTGTATAGGTCTCGTCTCAGATTTTTTGCAGGAAAATTACTCTCAAAATGGGAAGGACCATATGTTATTGTTGAAGTGTACCACTCAGGTGCGATAAAGATTGCTTCATTGAAAGATGACACTACACAAGTGGTGAATGGGCAGAGACTCAAACATTATATTGCTGGAGATTCTTATAATGAAAATGTTGATGTAATTGAAACAGTTTCTCCGGAAGAATTCATCCAAGACAATTTGCAGGAACCTTCAGAGTTCGTTTTCGAATAGGTAACAGTTCTAGTCAGAAAAGGTTCGCGAAAAACTTTTCCATTGATATTTTTGCTGTTTTTATTAAATATGAAAAATCACGAGACGAAAACGGGCAGGAAAAGGAGTCCGGGTGCTCCTCACACACAGGGGGCGCGGGCCCACCCCTGGTCGTGCCGCCCTGGTGTGAGGACACCTCGGAACTCGCTTCCGTCCCGGTTTCCTCCTGTGATTTTGCTTCGATGTATAATTTTTGCCTATATAACCCCCCGGAGTACCCCAAGGTCTGTATATCGTTTTCTCATCGTGTTTTTGTTTCGAGCTATTTCTGTTAGGAGTTGATCTTAATTTTTGAGAGCTCCATGGCTTCTTCAAGCGACGACAAGGAGAAGACACCTCCAGAAGATGCCCAGGGAAGATGATCACCAAGACCCCAAGCTGAAGAAAGAGCAGGAGGCTGGAAGATCGAGGGCAAGAAACCCTACTTTTGAAGGACCAATGAAAGCTAGACGTATCTTTTCTCATAATATGCAGGGACCAATACTACATGTCTTGGATCTAAACTCCATGCCTGTGATAAAAGAGGGTATGCTGGTCACTGACGAGTTTTGCGCTCAATATCGAGTTCTGGAGAAGGAGGTAGAGATACTTCAAGAATAGAATCTCAGGCTTCGCAGGATGCTGGAATATTTCATTAATCCAAGGCTGATTCCACTACCACCAAAGGAGTAATTCATCATCGGTATTGGCATCCCCTTGGCTTGTTCCAAGCTTGGGGGAGTGCCGCAGTATCACATCATCACCTTTTACTCATTTACTTTTCAAGTAGAGTCATATCATGAATAGAGAAATTATCCTATAGAATAGTTTGCAGTGTGGAAGTATCCTCCTTAGTTGGTTATCTATGTATCTGTCGGGGGGATAACCCCCGGTAGGGTCAAGAGACTAGAAAGACACAAAGTCTATGGTTGACTTGTGCCGAGTTATCAAGAAAGGGCCTGGCCGGAATATGAGAGCATCGGCCAGGCCGGCATATGTGTGTATCCCGGCTAATACTTGGATATGCCGGTATAGCCAGAATACTGGTATATGTGTGCCGGCATATACTTAGATATGCCGGCCTAACCATTTGGTGTGTTGTGCAGGAGCAGGGGAGGCCGGATTACCCGACCCTCGTAGGTCGTTGGTCCGGCATATAAGTCCTGGGTATGGCCAACGGTCATATCCGGGATACTTAAGTCAACCAACGTGTCACATCCCTACAATCATGGAAGAAAACATCCAAGCATGGTAGCAGAGTAAGATGGCAGGGTGCACAGTGGAGGTTACCTACCCTCACTGTGCACAAGTACGAGCTCACCGCACAGAGGTAAGGCCACAGTTCAAGAGGTACAAGGTACAGGGATAAGGCGTCCCATCGAGAGCAATCAGGGGCGAAGTCAAGGGTCTCTGCCATCGTCACCAGCTCCTGTTTGGAGTGTAGCCCGTGTCTTGTGGTCTTGTATGACCGTTGTAACCCTGGCCACCACTATATAAGGTGGCATAGGGAGCCCTGGTAAAGGGTTGGTCACTCTGTGTTCCTACACTTAGCAGTTCATCTTCCTTCTCTAGCAGAGAGCTTGGAAGCACCATTGTTGTGTACTACATCGACCCAAATATACAATCAGTAGAGCAGGAGTAGGGGTGTTATCTCCTTACGAGAGCCCCGAACCTGGGTAGATCTGTGTTCCTTTATGTCGTGCTCTTTAGCTCGTTCCCCTCTCCCGAATCCTCCAGCAGCTAGTTCGGCCCCCATTTAAGCCATCCTATGGCATATGTTGTTTCACCACGACGACATTTGGCGCCCACCGTGGGGCAGATCGATATGCTGGGCGGAGTGTTCATTCGGACGGGGTCTGTGATAGCAGCTTCGGGAGTGCGCGTGGTCTCTGGCCTCGTCCAGAGGCTAGGCTCGCTCAGTTTCGTCAGTGACAACGCCGGTTGTCTCGGTGGCCGGCCATTCCCCAGGGATGGCCGGATTATGTCTTTCGGTTCCCACGAGGTGTACGTGGGGACTGAGAGAATTTGCAGGAAGGAGGTGCTGGTGGCGTCGGATCCTCCGTCACATCGGCTGGCTCACGCTGGGCGTAGCGCTCGCTCAGTAGAGCCGGCTGAGGTGATGATGGCCGGCACATCCGTGCCGCCGACGGAAGATGCCGGCAAAGCAGCAGCGGCCGGAGCTTCTCCTCCGGAGCCGCCGAAGGTCAAGAGGTCGGCGCGTCCTCCGTTGGAGCGTGCGGAGAACCTGGCCGGCACTTCCGGTGTGCCGGCTAGGGGCGAGGTTCTTCTTCCCATCATCGACCGGCTTCTCGAGCCGGTGCGATCCGGCGTTGATCCGGAGCAGACAAGGGAGGTCCTGGAGGGATCTCGTCAGGCCCTCGTCGATGAGGCCCTGGCCATGAACCAGGAGCGCGAACGGTTTAACCGGCAACTCCGTGAGTATGAGGCAGCCCATGGTTTTACTCCTGTAGTAATCCGGCCTAGCCGGATAGAAGAGGTTAGAACTAGAGGCAGAAATCTTAATGCTGAGATAGGAAAAGATGCTAGAGATAAGAGTCATACCGCAACTAGTACTGTGCCTAAGGTAGTCTGTAGTTCGCCAGTAAAGAACCTTAGAGCGGCGGCCGAGGTAGCTAAGGATTTATCTTGTTTATCCGGCGAAGCACTGCGTGAGCAGCAAGCCCGGCTTAACCAACTTTTGTCTGAAGCTACAAAGCAGCAGGAGGCCTTTAAGAAGGCAAACCCGGGTGCCGGGGCGTCTCAGTACATTGTGTCGGCGGGAGGTGCCGGCGCGAGGTCAAGGGGCCAAGCCTCGTCCCCGCATCCTAGCGCCCGGCGTGCCGGAAGTGTGACCTCTGGCCGCCGGGACAAGCAGATCCAGGTGTACGAACCGGCTGTCGCCGGAAAGCAGGCGATGGTGCAGAAGAATGTCGGCCAAGCTGACAAGTATGTCGGCAGCAAGAAGCCCGGCCAGAGTGTGCCGGCCGGGCATGAAGCAGGCGCGGCCGGTGGTGGCCGGAGTAACAGTGCAGCCCGGCGTCAGCAACAGGGCGCCGGAGGTGCAGCGCAGCAGCAGGGTGCAGGCCATCCGGGACATCGAGAGGATGACGGCAATTCCGCCCTTGCCAGGGCGGGATATCAGCAGCAGCACCAGCAAGGCCGGCATAGTGAGCAGCACCAGCAAGGCCGGCATAGTGAGCAGCATCAGCCGGAGCAGCAGCAGCAGATGATCGCAGGCCCAATAGCATCCCGGCTTGGACCTCGGTCCTTGGAAGCCAATGATGCACGTTTCAAGCTGGACAAGATCCACCAATCAGAGTTGGTGGAGAGACAAGGAGCTCCGGGCCCTATGTGTTTCGGACCCCGGATTATGGGGGAGCCGGTGCCTTACTTCTTCCAGCTCGCGCGTGGCGCGAGGACATATAATGGCAGTACGAAGCCGGAAGATTGGTTGGAGGATTACTCCACAGCGGTGAACATCGCCGGAGGAAACCTCAGATGGGCGGTACGATATGTGCCGCAGATGTTGGAAGGTCCAGCCAGGATATGGCTGAATAATTTGCCGGACGGGAGTATCAACGGCTGGATTGATTTTGAAGAGCAGTTTGTGTCGAACTTTACCAGTACATACAAGAGGCCCAACCGTCCGCAGCAGCTGGCTAACTGCCGGCAAGGAGTGAATGAGACTGACCGTGACTATCTGACCAGGTGGTGCACGTTGCGCAATTCCTGCGAAGGAATCAATGAGCAGCAGGCCATCATGTGGTTCGCTCATGGGTGCCGGCATGGCACCATGCTGTGGCAAAAGCTTCAGAGGCAAATGCCGGCCACGCTGGCCGAAACAATCAAGATCGCTGATAGTTATGCTCTGGGAGATCCCATGCAGCCCAGTCTCGATTCACAAGGACAGGGGCAAACCCAGGGGAACACCAGCAATGCCGGGAGATCAGGGCAATATTATCGCACTGATAACCGGAACAAGAGAAGAGATGAAAGGCCGGATCACCGGTATGGGGCAGCACAAGTTGCAGCTGTGGAGGAAGAGCAAGGGGGCGCCGGCAGTAGCCAGCGTCCGAGATATGAGGACTATCAGCAGCCTCAGCAGCAGCCGCAGCAGCAAGCACAGCCGTTCCAGAAGAAGAATGTCTGGACCAACAAGAATGCCGGCGGAGCCGCCGGCCAGAAGAAGCAGTGGCCGAAGTATACTGTGGGTCTTGCCATGGACAAGCCTTGTGTGTTCCACACATTCCAGCCGGGAAAGCCGGCAAACCATTTGACAAGGAACTGTTCGTGGCTGGACGACATATTAGCAGGTCGTGCAGGTCCCTGGGGACCGGCTAGACCCTCTGTCTCGGCAGCTCCATCGCCGTTGATAGGTGCCAATACGATTGCAGTCCCACCTAGGCCGGTTAATCCTGGGAATCAGAGCAACGCCGGAAATGCCGGCGTAAA
Organism: Dactylis glomerata; assembly: GCA_007115705.1. Classification (NCBI taxonomy): domain Eukaryota; kingdom Viridiplantae; phylum Streptophyta; class Magnoliopsida; order Poales; family Poaceae; genus Dactylis; species Dactylis glomerata. The sequence goes on from QXEO01000493.1 coordinate 1,466,203, forward strand.
TCAAGTTGACCAGAGCTATAATCCGGAATATAACGCCGGAGGCCCAGGAGCGGGCCGGAATGAGTACAAGGAGTATGATCAGAGCTATATGGTCTTTGAGACCGAGAGAACAGACAAGCAGAGCTTGTACCGGCGGTGTCTGGAGGTAAATGCCGTTATGTCGGCTGTGCCAAAGCTGATGTACTGGTCTGACCAGGCTGTTGGTTGGGACAGGGCAGATCATCCCCGGATCATGCCAAATCCCGGCGGATATGCTCTGGTGATGGATCCGACATTCGTCGGGCCGGCTAATAACGTAAGATTCAGCAAGGTCCTCATTGATAATGGAAGCAGCATCAACATCATGTATCGGGATACGATGGAGAAGCTGGGAATCAAGGAAAATATGCTGGAACCGAGCAAGACCATGTTCCACGGCATTGTGCCGGGACTTTCGTGTGCGCCGATGGGCAAGATCCGGATGGATGTGATGTTTGGCAGCCGGGATAACTGCAGGGTGGAAAACCTCATGTTCGAGGTGGTTGATCTGGAGAGCCCCTACCATGCTTTGCTGGGTAGACCGGCACTGGCAAAATTCATGGCCTCTACGCATGTGGCGTATCTGAAGATGAAGATGCCGGGACCCAAAGGAGTGATCACCATCATTGGTGATTACAAGCGTTCGATGGCATGTGCCACCGCCGGATCCAATCTGGCCGAGACTCTGATCATTGCAGAGGAGAGGAAGAGGCTCAAGCGAGCAGTGGAGATTGCTGAGACGGTCATGGCCGGCAAATCTATGCCGGGCATGACAAATCCCGGTGGCAGCGTTTCTTTTCAAGTGAGTAAGGAAGTCAAAAAGGTGCCTCTGGATGAAGCTTTCCTGGAGCGCCATGCCCTGGTTGGGGCAAGTTTGGATCCCAAATAGGAAAGCGAGCTCATCAGCTTCCTCCGTGAGAATCGGGATATCTTTGCATGGTCTACTTCGGACCTGCAAGGTGTGCCGAGGGAGCTGGCTGAGCACGCATTGCACGTGAGACCCGATGCTAAGCCAGTAAAGCAGCCGCTCCGGCGGAATGCCGGCGATAGAAGGAAAGCCATATGGGAGGAAGTGGCCAGGCTCTTAGCCTCTGGCTTTATCAAGGAAGTACTTCATCCGGATTGGTTGTCTAATCCGGTTTTGGTGGAAAAGAAGAAAGACGAGCCCGCCATAGTAAAAGTATGGCGGATGTGTGTTGATTACACCAACTTGAATAAGGCATGTCCTAAAGATCCATTCCCGCTCCCTCGGATCGATCAAGTGATTGATTCCACAGCCGGATGTGAACTGTTATCATTTGTAGATGCCTATTCTGGTTTCCACCAGATCCCCTTGTATGAGCCAGATCAAATAAAGACATCCTTTATTACCCCGTACGGGGCTTATTGCTATCTCACTATGCCGTTCGGTTTAAGAAATGCCGGCGCAACTTACCAAAGGTGTATGCAAAAGTGTTTGCACGATCAGATAGATAAAAATGTGCAGGTATATGTCGATGATATCGTCATAAAAACCAAGGAGAGCAAGACTCTCATAGATGATCTCCGGGAAACCTTTGGGAACCTGAGGAGATTCCGGATGAAGTTGAATCCGGCTAAGTGCACCTTTGGTGTGCCGGCGGGCAAGTTGCTCGGTTTCCTTGTTTCCAGCCGGGGTATTGAGGTGAATCCCGGCAAGATTCGTGCCATAGAAAGGATGAAGCCGCCGACAGATTTGAGGGAAGTACAGAAGTTCACTGGGTGCCTCGCATCCCTGAGCCGCTTCATAAGCCGGCTGGGAGAGAAAGCTCTGCCGTTATATCAGTTGATGAAAAAGTCCGACACATTTGTCTGGACAACGCAAGCAGATGCAGCTTTCAAAGAATTGAAACAGTTGTTGTCAACAGCGCCGGTATTAGCGTCTCCGATGCCCCGGGAGCCAATGTTGCTCTATATAGCGGCAACCAACCGAGTTGTCAGTGCTGTGGTGGTAGTAGAGCGAGAGGAAGGAGGCAAAACCGTGCAGCGGCCGATATATTATCTGAGTGAAGTCCTCTCCACCTCAAAGCAAAATTACCCCCACTATCAGAAGATGACCTATGGTGTCTATATGGCGGCCAAGAAGCTCAAGCATTACTTCCAAGAGCATCCAATCCGGGTAGTGGCCGAGGCCCCTATCTCGGAAATTATAGGCAACAAAGATGCCAGCGGCCGGATAGCAAAGTGGGCAATAGAGCTTTCACCATATACACCGCAGTACGATAAGAGGGATACAATCAAGTCCCAGGTCTTGGCTGATTTCTTTATTGACTGGGCCGAGATACAGTATGAGCCACCATTGCCAGATGCCAATTATTGGAGGATGCATTTCGATGGGTCCAAGACAATCCATGGCTTGGGTGCCGGCATAGTTCTCAGTTCACCAAAGAATGACCAGCTGAGATACGTCCTGCAGATTCACTTTGCAGCATCAAATAATGTGGCGGAATATGAGGCACTTGTGCATGGCCTGAAGGTGTCTAAGGACATAGGAATTCGCCGGATTATGTGCTTCGGGGATTCTGACTTAGTGATTCAGCAGTGTTCCGGCATATGGGACGCGCATGATGCTAACATGGCATCATACCGTTTCCTAGTGCAGCAGTTAAGTGGTTACTTTGAAGGTTGTGAGTTCCGGCACGTTCTCCGGGCTCAGAACGATGCAGCCGATGCATTATCCAAGCTGGGGTCTTCCCGAGATTCAATCCCGCCCGGCATTTCGCTGGAGCATCTGAGGAAGCCATCGATCAAACCCTCGCCGGAGTCATCCTCCATTTATGTCCCGCCAGGTCCAGACGAAGCAGTTCCAATGGAGATAGATGCCGGAGCCAGGACGGATAACCCGGGGACTGTTTCCTCAGTCCCGGGGACTGGGCCGGCATATGCTGTTAGTACAGTATTCCGGAGCAAAACTAAAGGCAAGGGTAAAATGTGCCAAGAGGTTGTGCCGGTATACCCGGGGACTGCTCCGGCATACCCGGGGACTGATTCTTCAGTCCCGGGGACTTCGCAGCCCATGGAGATCGATTATGTGTCGGTCGAAATGATGGAAATAGATCAGGCAGTGTTCACTGTCAGGGAAGTGCCCTCATGGGCACGTCCTATCATGAACTTCATGGTGGATGGTCAAGTGCCGGCGGATGAAACCGAGGCCCGCCGGGTTATAAGGAGATCCAAAGCGTATACCATCATCAACAAAGAAATATACAAGAGAAGTACCACCGGAGTATTGCAGAGATGTGTCGAATCTGCGGAGGGTCTGGAGATGCTCCGGGAAATTCACCAGGGGGAGTGTGGTCACCATGCTTCGTCCAGGGCATTGATGGCAAAGGTATTCTGGCATGGCTTCTATTGGCCAACAGCACTGCAAGAGGCAGAAAACTTGGTCCGGAAATGTAATGGGTGTCAAAGATACGCCCACCAGATTCATCAGCCGGCATCTGCCCTGAAAACTATCCCAATAACCTGGCCCTTTGCTGTTTGGGGCCTGGATATGGTCGGGGCTTTTAAGACGGCCAGAGGGAAAATGACCCATATCCTGGTCATGGTGGACAAGTTCACCAAGTGGATTGAAGTGAAGCCCATAAGCAAGTGTGATGGTCACACAGCAGTGAAATTCTTAAAGGATATAATCTTGAGATATGGTGTTCCTCATAGCATCATCACTGACAATGGGTCAAACTTTGCCCAAGGGCCATTTGCCAGATTTTGTGAGGAAGTGGGAATCCGGCTGGACGTTGCGTCGGTTGCCCACCCTTGTGCCAATGGCCAAGTAGAGAGATCGAATGGGCTAGTATTATCCGGCATAAAACCCCGGCTGATAGAGCCCCTGGAGAAAACTCCGGGATGTTGGCTAGATGAGCTGCCAGTAGTGCTGTGGAGTTTAAGAACAACTCCGAATAGATCAACAGGCTACACACCATTTTTCCTGGTGTATGGAGCAGAAGCTGTGCTTCCAACAGATGTAATACATGATGCACCAAGAATAGTGCTATATACTGAGAAAGAGGCTAAAGAAGCCAGAGAAAATGATGTTGATCTGCTAGAGGAAGCAAGGGAAATAACTCTGTCAAGAACAGCAGTATATCAGCAGAACCTCAGACGCTATCATGCGCAGAAGGTAAATCCAAGGAGATTTCAAGAGGGAGATCTAGTACTCCGGCTAAAGCAAGGAACAGAAGGCCGGCATAAGTTAACTCCTCCATGGGAGGGGCCATTCATTGTGAGCAGAGCTCTGCACAATGATGCCTATTATCTTATAGATGCGCAGGACCCCAAGAAGAATAAGGCGGACAGGTCCGGAGAAGAAACCAAGAGGCCATGGAACATAGCTCTACTGCGCCCCTTTTACTCCTGAGCAACACAATGTATGTATTTCCATATTTTCCTTTGTATGCCGGCGTGTTGTGCCGGCACAAGACTAATGAATGAAATACCGGCATCCCGAAGAAGCCGGGTAACTAGCTCCGAGGTATATTTGTTGTTTATTTACAGTTTTTGTTATATGCCGGCTGGCTTTATTTGAATGTTTCCTATGTCGGCCTAGTAATGTGTCGGCACCAAAGGCCACTCTTCGACTCAGCTGCTGTCCGAAACCCGGCTTCATGGCTAGCAAGAGTAGATGCCGGAGATTGTCTACACATGGAAAACGGCTAAGGAAATACAAAGCAAGCGAACCGACATTTTCGTTAAAGCTAAAGTTAAAATTTAAAGTGTCGGATGATTTGAAGTCTAAGTCTCAAAGTTAAAGTACTGTATGTTCGAGGAAGCAACCTTGAGACTCATACGTCGAAAGCCAATTGAGGTAGACAAGCAGCCAAGGTTGTGAAATTGAGGAAACAGGAAAACAACTCGGTGACTTAGCCAAAAGATGATCCGGCATTAGTAACAAGCAAACCAAGATAAAACTTGTTCAGGAAGCAAACCAAAGGAAATTAAGCGTGTATATTACATCTGCACCCGGTATACCGGGATCTGATAAAACTTAAAGTTTTTATGCTGCAAAGTCAAGGACCAGGGGCAGAAGCAGAGGCGCCGGCTGGTGGAGCAGTGGCGGTGGAGATGTCGGCTTCAGGAGTGCCGGACCCAGCAGATG